>CM040774.1:39698650-40013650 GCA_022829085.1 Abramis brama | reverse complement strand
ATTAAGTCTCTGATTGTGAATTTCTGCTTATCTGAGCTGTATATCCTGAACTGAGAGACTTAAGAGTGTCATTGTTCTCTACAGGTTGATTGGTTGTGGTGTTACAGATGAAGGTTGTGCTGCTCTGACTTCAGCTCTGAGATCAAACCCCTCACACCTGAGAAAACTGAATCTGACATATAATACAGTAGGAGATTCTGGAGTCGAGCAGCTTTCTGATCTACTGCAGGATCCTCACTGTAAACTGGAGATACTGTGGTAAGATTTTATAAAAGTCTCAACGTTGTCTGTTTCTCTCCTGTGGTGAATAATCAATGATATACAAAAATAATATATACAAAAAAAGTTTACCATCAAGTAACTGAAAAGGATGTTTAATCTTCAGTGGATTCTTTCCAAAACTTCTGAGGTCATTTTACTTTTGATTGTTTTTGATAGTGTTTTATGGTGCGTATTTCTAGACACTTTTAAACTTATTTTGATTATTCTCAGGTTAGGTAAAGTACGTCAAATCTGTCCTAAATCATAAGCATCTGAATTTTCATAATCACAATCTATAGGTCAGAAGACTTCTTCGTGGTCTGTTCAGTTCAGTATTTTAGAAATCAAAGACTTTTGGGAGGCGAGCTTCTTAGATTAAATTAAATATAGTTTTATTATTTACAGTCAACTAGTTTACAAAAAGGCTTGTAAGAGGACAATTGCATATTTTCCACAACAATAGTTATAAGCATGATTGGATGATGTGAAGAGGTGACAACTGCTTGCATATACAAATCTGTTGAGGAGAAAGGAGAAATTCATATATATCTTATCATTTATATCAGTGTTTCCTGAACTGAGAGACTGAAGAGTGTCATTGTTCTCTACAGGTTGAGCTATTGTGGTGTTACAGGTGTAGGTTGTGCTGCTCTGACTTCAGCTCTGAGATCAAACCCCTCACACCTGAGAGAACTGAGTCTGTCTGAGAATAAAGTAGGAGATTCAGGAGTCAAGCAGCTTTCTGATCTACTGCAGGATCCTCACTGTAAACTGGAGAAACTGAGGTAAGTTTGTATAAAATGTCCCAACATAGTCCTCTATTTTAATGGTAAATAATGATTGCCATACAAAAAAAAAAAACAAAAAAAAAAAACATCTACTGTGAATTTACTAATGGAAATGTTGATTTTATTTTCATTAGATTCTTTCCAATGTATCTGACATCATTTTACAATATTAATGATAGATTAAACATGACTGGATGATGTAAAGATGTGACAACCATGTTCATATACAGATATGTTGATGATTTTTGGGTACTTGCATAAAAAAAAAAATATTCGGTTACACTTTATTTTAAGGTTGTTACAGTGTAATTATATATTTAAGTACTGAGTAATATTAAGCAACTACATGTACTTACTATAGGATAAGGGTAGGATTAGGATTTGGTTGAGGATTAGGATTAAGTCTCTGATTGTGAAGTTCTGCTTATCTGAGCTGTAGATCCTGAACTGAGAGATTGAAGAGTGTCATTGTTCTCTACAGGTTGAGGGATTGTGGTGTTACAGATGAAGGTTGTGCTGCTCTGAATTCAGCTCTGAGATCAAACCCCTCACACCTGAGAGAACTGAATCTGTCTGAGAATAAAGTAGGAGATTCTGGAGTCAAGCAGCTTTCTGATCTACTGCAGGATCCTCACTGTAAACTGGAGACGCTTTGGTGAGTAGTGATGATTAAAACTGTTCATATTTTAATTGAAAGTTAATTTAGTTTCTTCTTAGTTTACTTTCCTTGTTATGGTGAATTATACATTATAAACATGTTTAATAAGAGTTTAATTCATTTATTTTTTCATTATAGTTTATAGCAACAATCAAATATCTTCAAGTTTCTTTATATTTCAAACAATTCAATATTTTGCTTTTATCATTGTCAATGTCAATTGCAATAAAAGATAATGGTAAATATTTATCACTAGATTCTTTATCATAAATAAAACTGACCCAGTGACACAGAAAGAGGACAGTCATACAGGATTATAGATAAGCTTTAACAATCGTGTATCTCAGTATTATATTATAATGTCTCACTTAATCATCCAAGTAGTTTCTTTTAGTTGTTCTAAAGATGATAATGCAATAATGTCGCACACATTTGACTGTCTGTGTTTTACTTACAGGTTTAGATGTTAGTCTGACCTTCTCTGGATCAGCTGATGGAGAATAAAGAGCCACTACAGACACAATCACATTCAACAGTATCAACAGACACAAACCCACAGTGATCATCACACACACACATGTGTGTAACTTTACAGAATGATCCAATCCTTCATCCAAAGTCAAACAAGGAAACCTTCAACCAGATGAAACTGGATAAATATTCTGAATGTTCAGATCCAATCTGACCTCTGACCTGTAATGCCTGAATCATAATCATACACTGTTCGCTCGTTGGTCAGAGGAGAACTGAGCGACTGAGTCTGGTTTCTGCCAAGGTTTTCTTCTCCATTCTGTCACTGATGGAGTTTGAGTTCCTGCCACTGTCGCCTCTGGCTTGTTTAGTTGGAGACACTTAATATTCAACAATATTATTGATCTGCATTGACACCATTATAGAGCTGGTAAGTCCCGCCCATCCGTAAAACCCCAAGTGGACCTCTAGGTTGAAAAATCGTCAATGCAAGTGAATGGGAGAAAATAATTATTTTCTGGTCCCGTTTGAATTGTGCCATGAATGTGAACATATGTTGTCTGTGAATTTGTTATATAACTTTTCATGTTACGAGTTTGACAGTATATGGTATGATTCTTCGGCTAGCAGTTGTGGAAAAGACATAACGAGAAAGACTACATGTCGCCTATGTGACGTCACCCCATAAAGTTGACTTACCCGTGGTTTTCGCCAACCTCAACGATTTTGTCCTCTCCCTGAAATAAGCCGGTGAAGTGCACCAAAGACACAGCCATGTTTAGCGGGATCCGTGAGCTAGTGGTGTTGACGTTTCAAACGCGTCGAAAGCAGCGAAGAGTTGTAGTCCACAAAGTGCTCTCACACAATGTCTAACCGTATCAAACTTCTACCCGCTAAATTGTAGCATTCTTTTCACGAAAAGTTATATAAAAAATTCACAGACAACATATGTTCACATTCATGGCAAAATTCAAACGGGACCAGAAAATAATTATTTTCTCCCATTCACTTGCATTGACGATTTTTCGACCTAGAGGTCCAGGAGGTTTAGCGGAAGGGGCGGGACTTACCAGCTCTATATGAGAACTGAACTGAGCTGGATGATGACATCACTGTTTTCTCCATAGCGGCTGTATAAATAAATTAACCAAATTAATAACCTTTTTACAACAGAAATGAATCAACACTGAACTTATTTAAGCTGGACTATGACAGTATTTTCTTCTAGATCTGTTGTACAGCAGAAACAAACTTTGTTGCATTATTTTGCTGTTATCACTGTAAAGCTGCTGTGAAAACATCTGTATTGTAAAAAGCGCTGTATAAATAAAGGTGACTTGACTTTTGTTTCTACAGAAGTGACATTTATACTGCAAACTCTACTACAAACATCTCCATATATAATATTTATTTAATTTGAGTAATTCACTAAATTCAGCCCACCACGCCTTTGATTATAGTAGCATTCACAATTAAATCATCTATTGCCTTTTAAGCAATTGTTACATATTCATGTATTTGTGATTCGTCTGTTCTGTTATGATCTGTCTGTCCTCTAGGAGGCGAGTATGTTGTGTCTTTGTTTTAGGGACTGATTGCCGGCACCTGTGGATCCTGTATGTTTGGCATAAGAAGTCCAAGCGGCCAAATCTGTGCGGCGGGCGGGGTGTTCGGCGGCGGTTCTGTGTGCTCTCCTGTTGTGTCTAACCCCGGTTCATTTTCCTATCGTTATGTCCATATCATTTTTGTAATAAATCCCATATTGTACGAGCTGTGTTGTTTATGTCCTCTCTTGTGTTATGGCTGCGGTCGTAACAGCAATGATACATCGCCACTTTTAAATGTTACATGAAAATCTATTTTTTAAATTTGAACTCATAATCTATGGACACCTTTCAGTAATAAAATGGTTAATCATGTTTTCATTTTCAGTTGCAGAATATACATTCCATATGCTGTCTTTAATCTATTGCCAACTCCACAATAAATCTTCTATGAATGATTAACTGTATTCTATTATAAGTCGATTCAGCAGTCAGAGATGAAACTCAGAGTCCATCTGTGTGTCCATGAAGAGTGACCGTTCTGGACAAACCAGTGAAATCAACTGATCTGAGGTTCAGCATTAATGTCTGAATGGAGAGATAGAAAGAACTAACTAGATCTTTCTATGTGAGGTTTATCTGTCAAATTAACTATATTAATGCTTTCCCCAATTCTATTATCTCTGTTCTATTCTATTACTTATACCAACTCACATTACTTTTACCTCTTTAATTTGTGGTAATCTATTATTGTAATATTTTGTTCATGACTCTCTATTAACTCTTTCCCCGCCATTGATGGACATTTCCAGCTTTCCGTTGTAACACTTCAAATTAAAGACAAAATGAAACACAAAAAATAAGGGGGAACCACATCCAAGTATATTTGCCAAACATTGTTGAATCAACGTTACACTATGATGTTGAATCTACATCACTGCTGTTGAATCAACACTGAAATTAACAAAAATAATCAATGGTAATATTGTTGAATCATCGTTACACTAAGATGTTGAATCTACATCACTGCTGTTGAATTAATACTGAAATTAACAGAAATAATCTTTGCTAATATGGTTTGTTCAATGTTACAATGTGATGTTGATTCTAAATACATTTTGTTGAAACACTGAAAATACAACTGAAAAGGAATGTCAAACAATGTTGCCATCTGATGTACCAAGTTAATGTTGAAACAACATTAATATTTCAACTACACTTCAATGATGCGTCAACAAATTCCTGACCATTTCAAAATTTGGAAAAAAACTTTTAAAATATAAATGACACCTTTCCAGCAGTTGAGTTAATTTATTTTATTCAATCAATCAATGACAAAAATATATTAAAATATCATTCTTTAAAAAAGAAAGGGGGAGAAATAGGACAAAAGCATTTCAACCTTTAAAAATATAATTGGCTTCAGAAGTCTGATGTCATAACTACAGGAGGTCCAACGGTTCAGGATTATAAAAATCTGTCTTACATCAGGATACACGACTGCCTCTTTTCCTTTGGGTTCTCTGAAATCTGAAAAAGAAAGCATGATGTTACTCGAGAACAAGTCAATTCAGTTGCCACATTCAAGAATGTTAATATACTAAACACAATATGATTCACTTTAAAAAAAAAAATGAACACAAAATATTCTAACTATGATTAAAGTAACGTTAAATTCTGATTATTTTATTTATTTTTCTAAAATCTATTAATGCTTCAATATCAAAAGAAAGCACTATGGCAGGGATGTCCGATTTTATCTCCAGCCCTAATTTAACACACCTGAGGCAGCTAATCAAGCTAATCAAGCTAATCAAGGTCATTAGAATCAATGAACACTTCCAGGCAGGTGTTGGAGCTAAACTCTTCATGAAGAGGAACAACACCTATGAGCTATAGCCATGAACTATATCTCAGTTCATTTTCTGTGAAACTACATAGCATTCAAGTTACAAGTTTATCTCGTAGAACAAAAGAGCTTAGGTTTTTTCAATGAAAATTTCTTTAAAGGGATGGTTCAGCCCGAAATGAAAATCATTTATTCACCCTCAAGATGTTCCAAACCTGTATGAGTTTCTTTCTTCTGCTGAACACAAAAGAAGATATTTTAAAGAATGTTGGTAACCAGAAAGTTGACGGTGGCCATTGATTTCCATAGAAGAAAATAAATACCATGGAGGTCAATGGCTACCATCAACTGTCTGGTTACCAACATTCTTCACTCTATCTTTTGTGTTCAACACAGTGGCGTAGCCACGAGGGGGCCTGGGTGGGCCTAGGCCCCCTCATTTACATGTCCGGCCCCCTCAGATTTCTGATTGCTTAAAATAAAATAATAAAAATAAGAAATTGTTGATGTGTTAGTCTAATTGATAGACTGACCAATCAAAATACTGTGCGGTAAAATGCGGCTGTTTTCAAACTTGATTTGAAGTGTTGTGCGTAACCTACGCTGTCATCTTCGCGTGAGAGTTCATGCGGTGACAATGACAGCGTTGTGCAAAGTACAATATTGCGCACGAAAAATGAGCGAGAAGGAGAAAATAAGCCATCTACATCTGAGTTTGCTTCAGCTTACTACAAGGCGACAGCGAGTGAAGCGGCTAGGAGACAGAAACACATATTTCTTCAGGAAAAGCGGTGAGACTTCGACTCAGATCGGCACAATGCGCAATGACTTGTTTGCAATTGATGAACCACCTTCACAACCAGTGATGACCACATTTCCTGTATAGCCTATATCTGTTGTATATGAAGAGTTTGGTTTCAAAACGCGATAAATCCATTATGATTAATTTGAGTAATAATGTGTTTTCTTTAGCCTACTAAGAGAGTGGAAAGATGAAAACCACTATTTTTTAGTAGCTTTTTTTTTTAACTTTCACGTAGCATATTTAGGTTATAATAACATAAGAATTTCAAATCCAGATTTTGATTTTCAAATATTTATTATAAAAAAGGATTAGTTTCCCCCCAAAATGCAATAAATTCATGACACTTTTTTTCCAAAATGCAATTAATCCATTGAATCAATATAAAAGTTATTTTTCATATTTTAACTGTTGAAAATACACAACAAAGTAAGTTGATCCACATATGACAGCCTCTGAACTTGGTCAATACTAATCTTATATATAACTTACAGGCACTGGACTAAATATAGCCGACATTAAATCACCATCGCTAAGAAATTTGACGGCGATCAGCTGTAAAATGGCTTGGTCCTGCTCGGTTTTCGTTGACTTTGAGTAAAACAATTGAAAGTTTTTCAAAAGATCCCCTGGGGTCAAAGTGTCAGCGTGACAGAAGTTTGATGCCGTCGTGTGAGAACAAGCAACAGTCTGCATTTTTCCTCCTCCCGCGTGCCTCATCTTCCTAATCTCCTCAAGTAGACTAAATGATTAGATTTCGATGGCTTACGTTTCTTCCCCACCGCAGAAACCACCACAGGGTCACCAATGCCGTCAATTATTATTTATTTTTTTTGTGGATCACAAAGTAGAAGGAAAACTAGGATGCCGGGTTTATTCAAAGCACCGCCGTTACGGTTTACAGAGCGTGGAATGGTGCGCTCACTGCGCTGTGATTAGTTGAGCGGATGTATCGCATTCTTCAGAGAAAGGGAAAAGGAAAGGGAGAAACATGACGTAAAATTAAAAATGGACTTTTCAACACCGACCAGATACAATACAGATTTTTGCGGGAACTAAATATATATATATAACGTTTGTCACGTTTTGGAACCAAACTCTTCATATATTTGCTGAGTAAGATGACATCATTGGCACTTTTTATAATCGCCCTTGTAGACTCATGTAAAAGATAATAATCGCCGAGCTATGTCGTAGGCGGCTAGCCTAGGCTATATATATATATATATACAGTGAGAGAGAGAATATAGGGCGGCTTCTGTCACTTTGAGTGATTTATTGCCCTTAAGCCCCGCCCCCTTTTTTGACGTGGGAATATTCCCACGCTTGCCCCGCCCCCTTTTTGACAGTGGGAATATTCCCACGCTTGCCCCGCCCCCTTCTACCACCCACCCACCCACCTCCGGGCAGACCACGTGACCGTGAGAATTTTCCCACGCTTGCTCCTCCCACTTCTGGACATGTCATGTGACCGTGGGAAAATCGGACTTACGCCACACCTCCTTATGGGTTGAACATCTGAAGCGTGGGAAAATTCCCACGCTCAGTAGTTCTAAACAGTGTATATTAAAACTTTTTAAAGAAATGTACAATAAAACATAGTCAGAGATGAGATCAGTGTTTTTATTAAAGAAGACAGATGTACATTAATCACTTTTAAAAATGAATTAGTGTCATTTCAAGATGTTAAAACATTATCTTAAAGCTATCAAAATGTGTCAGTATCAAAACATCTAAAACAACATTTTAAAATGTTAAAACATTGAAAAATCAGTGTTCAGTCATTTACAGTTAAGAGAGTTTTTTCATTACAAAAAGATCATTTTTAAAAAATGTTGACCCGTAAGCATTTATCTTTTACGCATTATTTGTAAAATTGTACATTTTACATAAAATATCTTTAAAAAAGTGTCTCAAACACATCATAATATTAAAAACAAGTATTAAAAGCCGACCTACGTATTTATATTTCCGTTTTGTTGTTGTTGAAAGGAGAACCAAAACTCTTATTATCCATCTCCAAAGGCTTGGAGCTTTTAACTCCAAAAATGACAAAATCCGAAAAAGCAAATAGTTCTATTTTCTAACATACATTTAAAGAAAAAGCTGTACTTTCACAATAACATTGTGTTTAAAGATGTATAAACGTTGTATAAAGTTAAAATACACGTCTTTAGTGTTCATACATTGTAAAATGTTAAAACATTATCCTAAAGCTATCAAAATCTATTAGTATTAAAACATCTAAAACAACATGTATTAAAATTATACCGAGCAAATAGATCTATTTTCTAATACATTTGAAGAAAAGTTGTACATTCACAATTACATAGTGTTTAAAGGTGTATGAAACATTGTTTAAAGTTTAAATTATATTTTCTTAAAGATATCTAAACGTGTTATAACATAGTATTAAAACATCTAAAACAACATTTTATGTTAAAACATAAATGTTAAAACATTGAAAATCAATGTTCAGTCATTTAAAGAAGAGTATAACGAGTTAAGAGAGTTTTTCATTACAAAAAGATAATTTTTTAAAAATGTAGATCCATAATCATTTAACTTTCACACATTATTTATAAAATGTTACATTTTACATAAAATACCTTTAAAAGTGTGTATTTTCTTAAAGATATAAAAAATGTGTTAGCATTAAAACATCTAAAACAACATTTTATGTTAAAACATAAATGTTAAAACATTGAAAATCAATGTTCAGTCATTTACAGAAAAATATAACAAGTTAAGAGAGTTTTTCATTACAAAAAGATATTTTTTTAAAAATGTTGATCCATAATCATTTAACTTTCACACATTATTTATAAAACGTTACATTTTACATAAAGTATCTTTAAAAGTGTATATTTTTGTCCATCACTTTTAAAACATTAAGTTAAAATTGCATTTTTCTCTAAAAGAGTTATTAAAAATGAGTTAGCTATTTTAAGATGTTAAAATCAATAATTTACAGAAAAGTAAATGTATCCATCCACACATTATGTGTAAAATGCTACATTTAACATAAAATATCTTTAAAAGTGTCTCAAACACATATTAAAACCACACCATGTTAAAAATCACAGTATCTAAAAAATAGCCTTACGTTTTTGTAAATCCGTTTGTTGAAAGAGAGCCAAAAGGTATATCCAAAGGTATATTCCACATCAAATGTATATCCACTGTGTATCCAAAAGGTATATCCAAAGCACGAAAGATTTATCCCAAAGGTATATCCAAGACCAAAGGTTTATCCAACATTAAGGGTATATCCGGATCCATTGGTTTAGAGATTTTATTTCCAAAAGTTACAAAGTCTCGTGAGGAGCTCAATGAAACACGTCCACACGGTTACATCCCAAAAGTTAGACTGACCTCTGTGACATCTGCCCAGTAGCCACAGGTAGACCACTCCCACAGACCGTGGGAATATTCCAGCGCTTGTCACGCCCCTTTCTACCCCCTCCCTCCCACCTCCGGACAGGTCATGTGACCGCGGGAATTTTTCCCACGATCCATAATAAAATAACTTTAACTGTAATAAAATGATACAGTCCTTTAAAATACAAAAGCTAGTATTTAAAACGCTAGGCCTATCAGAAAAATGTGAACAAGCTAGAATGTCTTTTTACGAATACAGATTTTAAAACAAGTTCCATTTGATACATCACTCATCGTATAGGTAGACGCATGAACGAGTATAGATCATGTGTAAACACGTGTCTCAGTCCACCTAACACTAAATAATATTTATAAAAAATAATAGTTGTTTAAAGTTTAAGTTAATTCATGTTTTAGTTAAGTTATATTCACTAACTTACTGATTTATTCACTCTTTGATAAGATAATCCACCTATCCCAGTGGAGTAAAAAAAAAAATGATTCTGTTCAAAACTATGTGCTTTTAACTTTAAAACGTAAACGGTAGGCAAACATTTTCCACACATTTAAACAATGTTTCAAACGTGAGCATTTAACATATCGAACAACATCAGTTAAAAAATACGTAAAACGAATAGTTTTTAAGCAAACTTTTTAACAATACGACTTCCTACTAAGTTTTGTTTAATTTTTAGCTAAAATATATCCTTCACTGTCCACAAAACACCCATGCGCACGGAAAGCATAACATGAATGTGAAATCCGATCTGTGAAGCCAAGTCTACGTTAGTAAAAAATCCAATAATCAAAACAATGTTTTAAATTGTGTGCGTTTTATTTAATTTAGTTATTAATCCAGTATTAGATCTTTCTAGCCTAATATTGTTTGATGTGTTAAGCCTAGATAACAAGACATAGGGCCTAGTCCATACATGACGTGCTCGTGAAAAGTAATATTTATGTAATCTTTGTGAGATCATATCCACGAACACAGAACTTGGTGCTTGGTGATACACTTTACTAAAAGAAAATATTATGGAAGTATACCCTTTTAACTAACATTTCAACATCCTGCACAAATTAAAGAAACATATGAGCTAAGGAGGTAAGGATGTACATTAATCCCGAATAAACAGATAATGGAATGTTCACAATATACAGTATACTAGTTATACTTCTACTTAGCGTGTGTGTAAATAGTTGTGCTTAAATCTTTGGGTGTATTTTTTACACATCAACATATTTGTCACACCGTAAGTACCATATGGCCTTGTAAAGCTATACGGGAATCACACACGTCCAAAACATTTGTGTAAGATTCAAAAGATCAAATCATTAGGGGAGACAACAAACAGACTCCATTGTGAAAAGTGACCGTTCACCACAGCGTCCGAGCCGAAATGACATATACATTAGAGGGCCACGATGGGGTCCAGACTCCTCCCACTAACACACCTCTCAAAGCTGAGAGGTCAATCCCGATTTAAGGACGTCCGCAAAATGACGTCACTCACAGGGTGATTCCCCCATCCCTCCCACAGCATAGCATCCGCATCAAACAACAACCGCTAAAAAATACATAAAACGAATAGTTTTTTAAGCAAAACTTTTTAACATTACAATTCACTATAAACTTTTGTTTAGTTCTTAGCTAAAATATATATCTTTCACTGCCCCGCAAAGCATCCATGTGCTCGGAAAGCAAAACATGATTGAGAAATCGGTCTGTGAACCCAAGTCTCCGTCCACCTAAAAACTTCGCCAAAGCAAATACACATGTGCTGAGGTATAGCTACAGATTTAAATCTTGGTAAAAAGGTTTAATCAAAACAACATCTTACATTTTTGTACATTTAATTTAATTTAGTTATTAATCCGGTATTAGATATTTCTAGCCTAATATTGTTTGATGTGTTATGCCTAGATAACGAAACATGTCCATACATGTTGTGTTCGAGAAAAGTAATATTGATGTAATCTTTGTGAGATTATACCCACAAACGCAGAACCTTAGGCTGGATGTTCCACTTTACTAAAAGAAAATATTATGGAAGTCATTTTCAAACTGTAATCATACCATATTTTATGTATTAACCTGTTAAGCTGCAACCCCACTTTTGAAAAATCCCCAGAAATGACATACCCAAACTGAAACAGATACAGTTCATGAACCCTTTGTACTAAAAGCACAAGTATGATCTCGTTTGAAAGCTGACACCTGGCAGTTTATTGTAAATGTAGAATTAATTATTGTCATAATGACAAAAATTGTTATAAATAGCTTCAAAGTTTTGTAAAGTTATTAGAAATTATTTTTTATGAAACATCCTCATGAAAATAAAATTGAAGTTGGCACTGGAGCAATCTAGAAATGCACTACAGCTAAAGCCACATGTCTAAACATTTTATGTTTAAAATCTGAAGATAATAAGTCCAAAACTCTGTATTTAGTTAAATGTTTTTCAAGACCATGTCAAATGACTTTATTTTGATTTGACGCTAAAATGCTACTGATGTTTATTGTCATCTTCTAACCATCTATCCAGTATATTGTCTCTATTGTTTTGTCGTGCAAACGATCCCCATTCAGTCTCAGTCTCCCCCCTGCACACATTCACACCTCTCCAGCCTGGTTATGGCTCTAAATATGCATTTCTTTTGTCTGCATTATAGTTACTAACGACTGGCTATTCACAGGCTATTCATATGGTTTCAGTGGTTTCAGCATGGTTTCAGCATTTCTTGAATAAATAAACATTTCAGTAAGCATTCAAAAAATAATAAAAGTATAACTTCTAGGTGGCAGGTGCACCTAGGGCTAGCTAGCATGTTAGCTTAGCACACCATCAATACACGACAATTTATGAGATTAAAACCATGTTTGTGCTACAAACTTACTTTATAAAGCAAATCGAGTATTTTAAATAATCTTCTGTGATCTAATTTGGCTTCAGATAAAAAAAATCAGACAGAAAATATACTATTGGATAGTGTTCTGCACAATGATTCTATATAGATTAGCATTACATTATAAATATAATCTATTATTATGAAAATACCTGGCATGGCTTGAAAAACACAGGTAACTCAAATATCATTGCAAACATGTTTATTGTCTTCAAAACATCTTTATCTGCATGTTACAGCGCGATCTCTTGTTAGCTTTGTGTGTATCAGTGACGTCCTGAATGTCACATGATCATGGCTCTTCTTCATGTTCTATTCACCTTATTCCGCCCCGCCCACTTTTAATACTTTGCGCTTCCGCATTTTGTCATCCGACTTCCGCTAAACTGACACGGCACATCCGGTAGCTATTTCAGTAGTTAGAAGATTATCATCTTTTACCACAAGATCACAAGATCCCCTGTGGTCACCTAGTTGTGTGCAAAGAATGTGCGCCTTCTCTGCGCAAGTGCCCCATATGTAGAGGATTGGTCAAAGGCGCTGTCCGTACTTTCCTATCATAAAGTGAAGATATTCATCATCCAAGTAACAACAGTTTTTGGATGTGCAAATTTACACCAACTCTAATTGTTTCACATATAACTGTTGATTGTTATATGATTTATCAAACAATTGAAATTGACTATAGGTTAAAATATTTTTATTTTTATATGTTAAATATTCCTTTCCCTCCTTTCACGTAAAAATACCATGTATCAACTGTAATTCATTAGCTTAACCATGTTGTTTAGTGACACACACAAAATAACTGTGTAATAATAACAAAATAAGTGTAATAGTTAGACGAGTTTGAAGTGTAATACTCATCTTTCACGTCAATGTTTCGTAGACATAGCAGAAAGATGTTCTAAAATAAATATGATATGTTTAGTCTTAAACACTCTCATACTAGAAGGACCGTCATTTAATTCTCTTTATGCAATATTTGTTCATGTTTTTCATACATTCCTATATGAACATGTTTGACCACGCTCTGTGACTATACACTTTTTGCAAAAACAGTACAAAAACAAGATGTAAACAGTGTAATATGTAAAATGTCAATTCAAACACTAAAACTGATCACTATAGTGGCTTTTCTGTATTTGTTATAAATGACTCATGATGCATTTACTTTTAACCCAGTTGACCTCTAGAATTTAGGTTTTACCAAAGTGTGGAACTTTGTTTAACAGTCTCGAGCTTGGATGAATATGCCTCTCTCAGTGCAATAGTCAGATGTGATTCTGTTGTAATAGTTTAAGTGTAAAACAGCATGCACTTTGTGTAATTCATAGAGGGAAAAGTTGCACTAAATGAAGTATCAATTTAGTCAAACAGAAAGACTATCACTTAAATTCTTAATTGTCATTTATTTCTATAGACAGCTCTCAATGAAAAGTCTTCACCTAAAACATACGGTCCAACATACAAAATGTAAAACAGGGTCATCATTTGCATGCTTTTGTGAATTTATAATAAACTATGGTTTTCAAGCCTCTTTTCTTAGAGGTTTGGGTCTTTTGAATCTTACATGGATGTTTTGGACACGTGTGATTCTGTATAAAGTTGTTGATTTAAGCACAACTATTTACACACATGCAAGTATGAGAATAACTAATATACTGTAGATTGTGGACATTCCATTATCTGTTTATTCGGGATTAATGTACATCCTTACCTCCTTAGCTCATATGTTTCTTTAATTTGTGCAGGATGTTGAAATGTTAGTTAAAAGGTATTAGTTAATAACAAACAAACTTTAAAGCAACATGGAACCGTACTATTAATACATAAAATATGGTATAATTACAGTTTGAAAATGACTTCCATAATATTTTCTTTTAGTAAAGTGGAACATCCAGCACAAGGTTCTGCGTTTGTGGGTATAATCTCACAAAGATTACATCAATATTACTTTTCTCGAACACAACATGTATGGACATGTTTCGTTATCTAGGCATAACACATCAAACAATATTAGGCTAGAAAGATCTAATACCGGATTAATAACTAAATTAAATTAAATGTAAAAAAATTTAAGATGTTGTTTTGATTAAACCTTTTTACCAAGATTTAAATCTGTAGCTATACCTCAGCACATGTGTATTTGCTTTGGCGAAGTTTTTAGGTGGGCGGAGACTTGGGTTCACAGACCGATTTCTCAAACATGTTTTGCTTTCCGAGCACATGGATGCTTTGCGGGGCAGTGAAAGATATATATTTTAGCTAAGAACTAAACAAAAGTTTATAGTGAATTGTAATGTTAAAAAGTTTTGCTTAAAAAACTATTCGTTTTATGTATTTTTTAGCGGTTGTTGTTTGATGCGGATGCCATGCTGTGGGAGGGATGGGGGAATCACCCTGTGAGTGACGTCATTTTGCGGACGTCCTTAAATTGGGATTGACCTCTCAGCTTTGAGAGGTGTGTTAGTGGGAGGAGTCTGGACCCCATCGTGGCCCTCTAATGTATATGTCATTTCGGCTCGGACGCTGTGGTGAACGGTCACTTTTCACAATGGAGTCTGTTTGTTGTCTCCCCTAATGATTTGATCTTTTGAATCTTACACAAATGTTTTGGACGCGTGTGATTCCCGTATAGCTTTACAAGGCCATATGGTACTTACAGTGTGACAAATATGTTGATGTGTAAAAAATACACCCAAAGATTTAAGCACAACTATTTACACACACGCTAAGTAGAAGTATAACTAGTATACTGTATATTGTGAACATTCCATTATCTGTTTATTCGGGATTAATGTACATCCTTACCTCCTTAGCTCATATGTTTCTTTAATTTGTGCAGGATGTTGAAATGTTAGTTAAAAGGGTATATTTCCATAATATTTTCTTTTAGTAAAGTGTATCACCAAGCACCAAGTTCTGTGTTCGTGGATATGATCTCACAACGATTACATAAATATTACTTTTCACGAACACGTCATGTATGGACTAGGCCCTATGTCTTGTTATCTAGGCTTAACACATCAAACAATATTAGGCTAGAAAGATCTAATACTGGATTAATAACTAAATTAAATAAAACGCACACAATTTAAAACATTGTTTTGATTATTGGATTTTTTACTAACGTAGACTTGGCTTCACAGATCGGATTTCACATTCATGTTATGCTTTCCGTGCGCATGGGTGTTTTGTGGACAGTGAAGGATATATTTTAGCTAAAAACTAAACAAAACTTAGTAGGAAGTCGTATTGTTAAAAAGTTTGCTTAAAAACTATTCGTTTTACGTATTTTTTAACTGATGTTGTTCGATATGTTAAATGCTCACGTTTGAAACATTGTTTAAATGTGTGGAAAATGTTTGCCTACCGTTTACGTTTTAAAGTTAAAAGCACATAGTTTTGAACAGAATCATTTTTTTTTTTTTACTCCACTGGGATAGGTGGATTATCTTATCAAAGAGTGAATAAATCAGTAAGTTAGTGAATATAACTTAACTAAAACATGAATTAACTTAAACTTTAAACAACTATTATTTTTTATAAATATTATTTAGTGTTAGGTGGACTGAGACACGTGTTTACACATGATCTATACTCGTTCATGCGTCTACCTATACGATGAGTGATGTATCAAATGGAACTTGTTTTAAAATCTGTATTCGTAAAAAGACATTCTAGCTTGTTCACATTTTTCTGATAGGCCTAGCGTTTTAAATACTAGCTTTTGTATTTTAAAGGACTGTATCATTTTATTACAGTTAAAGTTATTTTATTATGGATCGTGGGAAAAATTCCCGCGGTCACATGACCTGTCCGGAGGTGGGAGGGAGGGGGTAGAAAGGGGCGTGACAAGCGCTGGAATATTCCCACGGTCTGTGGGAGTGGTCTACCTGTGGCTACTGGGCAGATGTCACAGAGGTCAGTCTAACTTTTGGGATGTAACCGTGTGGACGTGTTTCATTGAGCTCCTCACGAGACTTTGTGACTTTTGGAATTAAAATCTCTAAACCTATGGATATGGATAAGCGTTCTGGATATACCTCTGGTCTTGGATATATCCTTTTTGGATAAATCTTTCGTGCTTTGGATATACCTTTTGGATACACAGTGGATATACATTTGATGTGGAATATACCTTTGGATATACCTTTTGGCTCTCTTTCAACAAACGGATTTACAAAAACGTAAGGCTATTTTTTAGATACTGTGATTTTTAACATGGTGTGGTTTTAATATGTGTTTGAGACACTTTTAAAGATATTTTATGTTAAATGTAGCATTTTACACATTTTACATGTGTGGATGGATACATTTACTTTTCTGTAAATTATTGATTTTAACATCTTAAAATAGCTAACTCATTTTTAATAACTCTTTTAGAGAAAAATGCAATTTTAACTTATTTCATTAATGTTTTAAAAGTGATGGACAAAAATATACACTTTTATAGATACTTTATGTAAAATGTAACGTTTTATAAATAATGTGTGAAAGTTAAATGATTATGGATCAACATTTTTAAAAAATTATCTTTTTGTAATGAAAAACTCTCTTAACTCGTTATACTCTTCTGTAAATGACTGAACATTGATTTTCAATGTTTTAACATTTATGTTTTAACATAAAATGTTGTTTTAGATGTTTTAATACTATGTTATAACACGTTTAGATATCTTTAAGAAAATATAATTTAAACTTTAAACAATGTTTCATACACCTTTAAACACTATGTAATTGTGAATGTACAACTTTTCTTCAAATGTATTAGAAAATAGATCTATTTGCTCGGTATAATTTTAATACATGTTGTTTTAGATGTTTTAATACTAATAGATTTTGATAGCTTTAAGATAATGTTTTAACATTTTACAATGTATGAACACTAAAGACGTGTTTTTTAACTTTATACAACGTTTATACATCTTTAAACACAATGTTATTGTGAAAGTACAGCTTCTTCTTTAAATGTATGTTAGAAAATAGAACTATTTGCTTTTTCGGATTTTGTCATTTTTGGAGTTAAAAGCTCCAAGCCTTTGGAGATGGATAATAAGAGTTTTGGTTCTCCTTTCAACAACAACAAAACGGAAATATAAATACGTAGGTCGGCTTTTAATACTTGTTTTTAATATTATGATGTGTTTGAGACACTTTTTTAAAGATATTTTATGTAAAATGTAAAATTTTACAAATAATGCGTAAAAGATAAATGCTTACGGGTCAACATTTTTTAAAAATGATCTTTTTGTAATGAAAAAACTCTCTTAACTGTAAATGACTGAACATTGATTTTTCAATGTTTTAACATTTTAAAATGTTGTTTTAGATGTTTTGATACTGACACATTTTGATAGCTTTAAGATAATGTTTTAACATCTTGAAATGACACTAATTCATTTTTAAAAGTGATTAATGTACATCTGTCTTCTTTAATAAAAACACTGATCTCATCTCTGACTATGTTTTATTGTACATTTCTTTAAAAAGTTTTAATATACACTGTTTAGAACTACTGAGCGTGGGAATTTTCCCACGCTTCAGATGTTCAACCCATAAGGAGGTGTGGCGTAAGTCCGATTTTCCCACGGTCACATGACATGTCCAGAAGTGGGAGGAGCAAGCGTGGGAAAATTCTCACGGTCACGTGGTCTGCCCGGAGGTGGGTGGGTGGGTGGTAGAAGGGGGCGGGGCAAGCGTGGGAATTTTCCCAAGGTCAAAAAGGGGGCGGGGCTTAAGGGCAATAAATCACTCAAAGTGACAGAAGCCGCCCTATATTCTCTCTCTAGTGAGGAAAATAAGTATTTGAACACCCTGCTATTTTGCAAGTTCCCTTTCAAGGGAACTCCCGTTGCGTCGAGAATGACGCTATGGGGAATGCTTTGCGTGATGACATCTTGAAGCACATGTAAAATCAGTCCAATGGTGTGGCGGAACGTCAGAGGCGGGTGACGTCACGTACCAGGAAACTATAAAAGCCGGCCCGAAACAGAAAACGAAAGCTTTCTGAGTCTTCAGTTGCGCTCTGTGTTGAAATCTGTCCTTGTTATTTGGTGTTGTCTGTCTATATATATATATATTTATTCAGATATGGCGAGCAAGCAGCAGTATCGAGTGTGTGTTCATCCCTGCCCGCGTTATTTAACGGGAGGTGACACACACACTCTTTGTGTTGTTTGTTTGGGAGAGGAGCATGCCCAGTCAGCACTCGAGGGTGGTGACTGTGTGCATTGCTGTGCGCTTCCATTGCGTACGCTCCGATCCCGTTTGGCTCGGTTCAATCCCGACCACGTTCCCCAGGGCTCGGGTCCCGCCGCGGCTGAGGCTCGGCGGCGATCTCAGACCTGGGGTTCGCAAATGGATCTGTCAGTGGATGTTGAGACGGGCTCTGCCTTATCTCAGCCTCTTACTGACAGATCCAGTGCCTCTCATCAGGGTGTGGAAGCACGCGCTGCGGTTTCTTCCCCCCCGGTGGAGGCACCAGTACTGCAACTATCCAGCTCTGAGGAGTTGGATGTTGTAAGTATTGAAGCTGAGTCTGAGGATTCGCCACCTCAGTCTCACGCGTTTGAGGAACTGCTCGATGTGATCACTAGAGCGGTTGACAGACTTTCCATTGAGTGGCCAGAGGATAGGCAGGACGTTCGTTCTAAAAGCAAACTTGACGAACGCTTCCTGCCATCTCGTGCGCAGCCCCAGCGCAGGAGTCTTCCGTTTTTCCCCGATCTCCACACCGAGGTGTCGAGATCGTGGGGGAAACCAGTGTCATATAGAGTTTTTACACCACACACGTCCCACTACTCTTCAATTCATAAATATAAAGAGCATGGTTATGGGGAGATGCCGAAGGTGGAAGAGACGCTCGCGAGCTATCTCTCTCCAGCAACGGCATCTTCCCTGAAGACTCCTACACTTCCATCTAAACCAGTAAAAATGACATCTTCCCTGGTTCATAAATCATATGCAGCCGCTGGTCAGGCAGCAGCGTGTCTGCATACGATGTCCATTATGCAAGCCTATCAGGCTGAATTGTTGGGTGATTTAGAGGAGGGCGGGGGAATTGGTCCTGATACTGTGGCAGAACTACGCAGGGCTACAGATTTGTCTCTCAGGGCCACCAAGGAGACCGCTAAATCAATCGGGCGGTCTATGGCAGCCCTGGTGGCCACTGAGAGGCATCTGTGGCTCAATCTGAGCGATATTAAGGATAGAGAAAAGCATGTTCTGTTAGATGCTCCGGTCTCCACTGTTGGTTTGTTTGGCGATGCAGTCAGCAGTGCGGTTGCAAAATCTCAAGAAGCTTCTAAGCAAGCAGCAGCTCTTCAAAAACTTCTTCCCCGCCGTTCTTTTTATGAGGCTGCTGAGCGGGAGCAGCCTCACTCCTCTAAAAAAAGCGCTGAACATCGTGCCACTCAAAAACAGAGTGTGTCCTCCCGTGCTCCCCCACAAAAGTCACGGGGACACGGAGGGCGCGCTCAAACCCAGCAGTCTTTGAGGGGTAAGACGGGTCTGCGGACCGTCATTACCGCCAAGAAGGCTGCTTGGAAAAAGTCCTGACGTCCGAGGGCTCAGGACAAATGAGGGTAGTCCCCCCCGAAGCAGAGCGGTTAACACCTCTTTTTACGGTGCCCGTCTCTCTTCGGTACCCTCAGGGGACCGTTCTGCCAACCCTGCCGCCTCAGGTGTTACAGGGCGCAGCGGTCTCCGGCGAGCACATATCTCAAGGACCACCCGGAAACGTAGTGGCCTCGGGATGCCCGCCCCCTCCGAGGAGGGTGTTAGAGCAGTCTGTTCGGTCGTTCCCTGCCGGTGCGCCGTTACAGGGCGACGAATTGACTACTCAACAACAACGAAATCCAGAAACCAGTCTCGAGAGGCTGGTACCTCTAGTAGAATCTTTGACAGCGTGGAAGCTACTGTCGAATGTTTCTCGTTGGGTCCTGCAGACCGTGGAAAAAGGGTATCAGATACAATTCAAAAAACGCCCACCTCGGTTTATGGGGGTCCTGCCCACTGTGGTGGGCCCCGAGCAGGTTCTGGTTATGGAACAGGAAGTAAACACTCTGTTAGAGAAAGGAGCCATAGAATGTGTACCCCCCTCCAACAGGGAAACCGGGTTTTACAGCCGGTACTTCATAGTTCCGAAGAAGGACGGGGGATTGCGTCCCATTTTAGATCTTCGAGTTCTGAACGAGTCAGTCATGCAACTCAAGTTCAAAATGTTAACATTGAGACAGATCGTGCCACAGATCAGGTCCGAGGACTGGTTTGTCACGATAGACCTCAAGGACGCATATTTCCATATTTCCATCCGTCCGTGTCATTGGAAGTTCCTGAGGTTTGCTTTCGGGGGCAAAGCATACCAATATCGTGTTCTTCCATTCGGCCTAGCTTTATCACCCCGCACTTTCACCAAATGCATGGATGCAGCTCTGGCGCCGCTGCGCCTCCAGGGTATTCGCATCATGAACTACATCGACGATTGGTTGATTTTAGCTCAGTCGCATCAGTTGGCGGTTCAACATCGAGATGTTGTTCTCGCCCACATGAAAGAGTTGGGGTTACGGCTGAACGCCAAGAAGAGTGTGCTTTCTCCACTCCAGAGGACCACTTTTTTAGGCGTGGTTTGGGACTCAGTGTCGATGCAGGCGCGCCTGTCACCGCCACGTATAGAGTCCATCCTTGCAGCTGTGAAAAGTGTAAAGCTAGGCCAGCTACTCACTGTCAAACAGTTCCAGAGACTGTTGGGTCTCATGGCAGCAGCTTCCAACGTGATACCTTTTGGACTGCTGCACATGAGGCCCCTGCAGTGGTGGCTCAGGACCAGGGGGTTTTCCCCGAGGGGCAACCCATTTCGCACAATCAAGGTCACGCGGCGATGCTTACGCGCCCTGGTTATGTGGAAGAAACCTTGGTTCCTGTCCCAGGGCCCAGTGTTGGGAGCTCCTTGTCGTCGCAAACTGCTAACGACGGATGCTTCCCTCACGGGTTGGGGAGCGATCCTGGAGGGTCGCTCATCTCAAGGTCTGTGGGAAGACCATCATCGTTCCTGGCATATCAATCGCCTAGAGATGTTAGCTGTCTTCCGGGCTCTGAGGAGCTTTATCACAGATCTCAGGGGACACCATGTGTTAGTACACACGGACAACACGTCGGTAGTCGCCTATATCAACCACCAAGGGGGTTTGCGCTCGCGCCCGTTATCCAACTTGGCACGGATATCCTCTTGTGGTCCCAGGGGAAGTTACTGTCACTCAGGGCAGCCTACATCCCCGGGGTCCAGAATATAGGAGCAGACACTCTGTCGAGACAGGGGCCGAGGCCCGGGGAATGGAGGCTCCACCCCGAGGTGGTGGAGCTGATATGGAGGGAGTTTGGCCAAGCTCAAGTGGATCTGTTTGCGTCTCGAGAGACGTCTCACTGTCCACTTTGGTTCTCCCTCACGCATCCAGCTCCTCTGGGACTGGATGCTATGGTGCAGACGTGGCCGAGGCTACGTCTGTACGCTTTTCCCCCAGTTGCTCTGCTCCCGGGAGTTCTGGAGAGAGTTCGCAGGGACCGGGTTTGCCTGCTTCTTATAGCCCCGCGCTGGCCGGGCAGAGTATGGTTTCCCGATCTTGTGTCCCTCCTCGACGGGCATCCTCTGGAGCTTCCTGTCAGGAGGGACCTTCTGTCCCAAGCAGGGGGCTCAATATTTCACCCCCGCCCAGAACTGTGGAACCTGTGGGCTTGGCCTCTGAGGGGGCCCAGCTCATAGAGTCAGGTCTCTCAACTGAGGTTGTTGAGACCATTCTACAGTCCAGAGCTCCCTCCACGAGGAAACTTTATGCCCTGAAGTGGAGAGTCTTCACTTCTTGGTGTAGTGACCGTCGGTTGGATCCAGTCAACTGCCCAATTGGTACAGTTCTGGAGTTCCTGCAGGACCGGTTCACTGCAGGTCTGACCCCGTCCACCTTAAAGGTTTATGTGGCGGCCATAGGTGCTTACCACATTCCTTTGGGTGGAATGTCTGTGGGGAAAGACCCTTTGGTATCTCGTTTCCTTCGTGGCACTTGGAGGCTGAGGCCTGCAGTTCGCTCTAGGGTGCCACCTTGGGATTTGTCCATTGCGCTGCAAGGCCTTTCCCTGGCCCCCTTTGAGCCCATTGAGGAGGTTCCTGAGAAATTCCTAACTCTGAAAGCTCTGTTCCTTCTCGCCATTTCTTCTCTCAAGAGAATTGGGGATCTTCAAGCATTGTCGGTTGCTCCGTCATGCTTAGAGTTTGCTCCGGGTATGGTTAAAGCGTTTCTTCATCCAAGACCGGGTTATATCCCCAAGGTCCCCACTAATGTGGTCAGACCTATTGTCCTGCAGGCCTTCTGTCCTCCTCACTTTCAAAATGCTGACCAGGAGGCTAATAATTTGCTTTGCCCTGTGCGGGCGTTAGACGCGTATGTCCACAGAGCTGCCCTGTGGCGTAAAAGTGATCAATTATTTGTGTGCTTTGGGTCCCCTAACAAAGGAGGTCCAGTGTCTAAGCAAAGGATGAGCAAGTGGGTGGTCGAGGCTATCTCACTTGCTTATGAGGCGGCTGGGCAGCCTTCTCCTTTGGCTGTCCGGTCGCACTCGACGAGGAGTATGGCGGCCTCTAAGGCCCTTATTTCAGGAGTTTCTTTACAGGACGTCTGTGATGCGGCAGGCTGGTCCTCACCGCACACTTTCGTCAGGTTTTACTCTCTGGATCTAGACTCTGCTCCAGGGTCTCATGTTTTGTCTTCCTAGTGCTGCTCTCCAGATTACACACAGGACAGACATTCGTAGCTATGGAGGCGTTGGTATAGACGTTCCCCATAGCGTCATTCTCGACGCAACGGGAGTTCCCTTGAAAGGGAACGCCTCGGTTACGACTGTAACCTCGGTTCCCTGAAGAGGGAACGAGCGTTGCGTCGCCTTGCCATATCTCCTTCATGCCTGTCAGCTCGACTTCAGACTTTTACGAAGCTTTCGTTTTCTGTTTCGGGCCGGCTTTTATAGTTTCCTGGTACGTGACGTCACCCGCCTCTGACGTTCCGCCACACCATTGGACTGATTTTACATGTGCTTCAAGACGTCATCACACAAAGCGTTCCCCATAGCGTCATTCTCGACGCAACGCTCGTTCCCTCTTCAGGGAACCGAGGTTACAGTCGTAACCGAGGCGTTCTCCCACTTGGAAATCATGGAGGGGTCTGAAATTGTCATCGTAGGTGCATGTCCACTGTGAGAGACATAATCTAAACAAAAAAATCCAGAAATCACAATATATAATTTTTTAACTATTTATTTGTATGATACAGCTGCAAATAAGTATTTGAACACCTGTCTATCAGCTAGAATTCTAACCCTCAAAGACCTGTTAGTCTACCTTTAAAATGTCCACCTCCACTCCATTTATTATCCTAAATTAGATGCACCTGTTTGAGGTCATTAGCTGCATAAAGACACCTGTCCACCCCATACAATCAGTAAGAATCCAACTACTAATATGGCCAAGACCAAAGAGCTGTCCAAAGACACTAGAGACAAAATTGTACACCTCCACAAGGCTGGAAAGGGCTACGGGGAAATTGCCAAGCAGCTTGGTGAAAAAAGGTCCACTGTTGGAGCAATCATTAGAAAATGGAAGAAGCTAAACATGACTGTCAATCTCCCTCGGACTGGGGCTCCATGCTAGATCTCACCTCGTGGGGTCTCAATGATCCTAAGAAAGGTGAGAAATCAGCCCAGAACTACACGGGAGGAGCTGGTCAATGACCTGAAAAGAGCTGGGAACACCGTTTCCAAGGTTACTGATGGTAATACACTAAGACGTCATGGTTTGAAATCATGCATGGCACGGAAGGTTCCCCTGCTTAAACCAGCACATGTCAAGGCCCGTCTTAAGTTTGCCAATGACCATTTGGATGATCCAGAGGAGTCATGGGAGAAAGTCATGTGGTCAGATGAGACCAAAATATAACTTTTTGGTCATAATTCCACTAAACGTGTTTGGAGGAAGAAGAATGATGAGTACCATCCCAAGAACACCATCCCTACTGTGAAGCATGGGGGTGGTAGCATCATGCTTTGGGGGTGTTTTTCTGCACATGGGACAGGGCGACTGCACTGTATTAAGGAGAGGATGACCGGGGCCATGTATTGCGAGATTTTGGGGAACAACCTCCTTCCCTCAGTTAGAGCATTGAAGATGGGTCGAGGCTGGGTCTTCCAACATGACAATGACCCGAAGCACACAGCCAGGATAACCAAGGAGTGGCTCTGTAAGAAGCATATCAAGGTTCTGGCGTGGCCTAGCCAGTCTCCAGACCTAAACCCAATAGAGAATCTTTGGAGGGAGCTCAAACTCCGTGTTTCTCAAGATCTGTGTGGAGGAGTGGGCCAAAATCCCTCCTGCAGTGTGTGCAAACCTGGTGAAAAACTACAGGAAACGTTTGACCTCTGTAATTGCAAACAAAGGCTACTGTACCAAATATTAACATTGATTTTCCCAGGTGTTCAAATACTTATTTGCAGCTGTATCATACAAATAAATAGTTAAAAATTCATACATTGTGTTTTCTGGATTTTTTTTTTTAGATTATGTCTCTCACAGTGGACATGCACCTACGATGACAATTTCAGACCCCTCCATGATTTCTAAGTGGGAGAACTTGCAAAATAGCAGGGTGTTCAAATACTTATTTTCCTCACTGTATATATATATATATATATATATATATATATATATATATATATATATATTAGTTGCCCCCTCATTTTAAGATGGGCCCCCCCAAAAATAAAATTCTGGCTACGCCCCTGGTTCAACAGAAGAAAGAAATTCATACAGGTTTGGAACAACTTGAGGGAGAATAAATGATGACAAAATTTTCATTTCGGGCTGAACTATCCCTTTAAAGCTGCAGATTCACCTTATGTAGACCTTAATCTCTTTAAATATCACAAAATAGCCATGTCAGTCACTTTCTTAATAAACACAAGATGTTTTTTGTTATTGTGTTTAGTGGAAACAAGCTAAACTGAATGGAAATTCTGTGTACATGACACCTACTCAGAACACTAACTTAACTCACACTGTAGCACAGGGAGGTGCCACTGCAGCACAAATGTACCAGACTGAGCAGCCCAAAAATGTAGCTCATGACTTTGCGTTCCCTATGGGGGGGTTTAAGTATATCCAGCCCCGTGAGTTTAAGATACATGGAGGCCAGATTGGAGATAACTCATCAGACATCACGTTCAACAATGTCTGCAGGCAAATAGACAGTGGCCTAAAAGAGAACTTCAGCGATGCCGACGTTGTTAGAGGGGTGCTGCGAATTATCAAGCCAGGTATCTTTAAAGATATGCTGATGAACAAAGACGACATGACTGTAGCGGAGCTAAAGGGGTTCTTACAATCACACTTGGGGGATCGAAATAGCACAGAACTGTTCCAGGAACTGATGTGCACCAAGCAGAGTGAACACGAAACCCCTCAGCAGTTCCTTTACCGAGTCATGGGGTTAAAACAAAAAATACTCTATGAAGCTAAACAGGCTGATTCAGACAGGAAGTATAGTGCAGCTACGGTGCAGGACGTGTTCTTACACAATGTTTACCAGGGTCTAAGCCACCGATGTAAAGATATTCGCAGCGAGCTGAAACCCTTGCTAGCTGATAGTGATGTAACTGACGATGCTATCCTCAGGCACGTTATGAAAATCACAAGTGACGAGAATGAGAGGCTGCGCCGACTGGGCCCACCAACCAGAGCTAAACCATCCATGGCTAATAGTGCCCAAGTTAGCAATGGAGCTGGCGGAGATGTGAAAGCTGCAAAAGGGGTTGCTGCACAAAAGGGGCAGGACAATCAGATTAAGCTTCTTAGTGCCAGAATTGATACTCTAACCAGCATGGTAGACGCTATACAACACTCCATGACAGTACGAACTGAGGGTGGCTGCCAATGCTCCTCCAGCCAACCAATCTCCCGCCGGGTGAGCCGCTGGCGTTGCTGTCCACGGTGTGCGGACGAAGGGCGACAGGACTGTACACACTGTTTCATCTGTGGTGAGGAGGGACACCAGGCAGTGGGGTGCCTACGACGACCTCAGCGACAGGGAAACGGGAGCCGGCCACTGCAAAGGGGCAACCAGTGACCGCACAGCAAATGCCCCATCCAGACGTTTCTCCCCCGAAGCCTAAAAAGAGAGAAGTGCTAGGACAAGAAAACAAGCACCAGAGACAAACAAATCTATAAAAGAAGTGAGGTCCAGGAGTCAAGGAGCAGGTGTTCTGGGCCCCTGTAAGACCAAAAACGACAACATAATCAAACTAATCGGAAGCAAGGCACTGACCCAGTGCAACTTGAATGGCTTGACAGTGAGGGCATTACTCGACACAGGTGCCCAAGTCAGCATGGTGGACCGTGAGTGGAAAGAGAAATATCTGCCAAGTGTTGAGGTGAGGCCGCTTCGGGAACTTCTTGGGTGGCAAGATGATCTGAAAGTCTACGTTGTAAATGGAGACCTTATCCCATTTGACGGCTGGGCAGTCATCACCGTCAACCTGCTTGGAAATGAGGACCCAAGTCTATCCATTAATGTCCCATTCCTGGTGAGTAAGATGCCAATTGAGAGACCACTCCTGGGTTTCAACTTAGTAGAAGAACTGATTCAGGGGCAGTCTGAGCAGTTGATGCCAACACTTACCTCACTACTGGCCGGAGCCATTGATATCCCTCACGAAAAGGCGCAAACTTTAGTCAATGTGATCCAAGCTGCTGAAGAAGATAACGGAGACAGACACTTAAAGATTGGTCCAAGAGGAGTAGTTATCCGGGCGACAGGTGACTTGGGTGAAGTGCAGAATCCCTTTGAAGATGGCACAGTCTGACATGGTTGCTTTGTTTGAGCCTCATGAAAATAGTGATCACTTAAGATTCTTGGACATTGGAGAGGGGCTCTTAGAAATAAAACCCAAAAGTGACCTTTGTGTTTCCATACCCATTGGAAATAGCACAGTGGGTGATGTGACCCTGCCACGTGGTACAGTGATTGGAACATTACAGTGGATTGAGAGGATATTAGTGGAGCCTGGAAAAACAAGTGAGCCAAGGCAGACAATGATCCAAGCTGCGACCACTCTAGAGGATGAAGTGAGAACATCATTGTGGCATCCACCCGTCAACCTGGACCACCTTGAAGAGGGCCAACGAGAGGTTGTTCAAAGAATGTTGTATGAGGAGTCAAGTGCCTTCAGCAGAAATGACAATGACATTGGTTGCATACCCAGCTTGCAGATGCCAATCACACTTAAAGACGACATCCCGGTTCAGAGGGCGTACTCATCAGTGCCAAAACCCTTGTTTATCGAGGTGAAGAGCTACATACAGGATCTCCTAGCGAAAGGATGGATCGTCAAATCAAAGTCACCATACGCCGCTCCAGTAGTCTGTGTCCGCAAGAAGGATGGCAAACTGAGGCTCTGTGTTGATTACCGTCTCCTGAACAGGAAAACCATCCCTGACCGTCACCCATTGCCTAGGATACAGGATCTGATCGACACCCTTGGGGGACACTCCTGGATCAGTATTCTCGACCAAGGCAAAGCGTACCACCAGGGGTACATCGCAGAGGGATCCAGACACATGACAGCATTCATCACACCCTGGGGGCTGTATGAGTAGGTTCCGGATTCCCTTTGTCCAATGCGCCTGCTGCCTTCCAACGCAGTATGGAAGAAATGCTTGACTCTCTCAGGGATGAGTGCTGCATCCCGTATCTAGATGATGTCTTATGTTATGCAAAGTCCTTTGAGGAGCATGTGGAGAGTATTCGTAGAGTGTTGAGGGCCCTCCAGTATCACGGTGTAAAGCTGAAACCTGAAAAGTGTGAAATGTTCCGGAGTGAAGTCAGGTACGTCGGACGGCTAGTGTCAACAGAAGGAGTGCGGATAGATCCTAAGGATCTGGAGGCTGTCCGATCTTTAACCACCAGGACTCCTGAGACAGTGGGTGATGTGAGGAGATTACTTGGGTTCCTCAGCTACTACCGTGCCTTCATTCAAGACATTTCCAGGACAGCCAAACCCTTGTATGAATTACTGCAGGCGAAGCCTGGAACAATACGGGATACTCACAGTAAGAAGAAAGCGAAAGGCCCACAAGTTCCCTCCAGAACTCCAGTAGAATGGACCAAGGACCACCAACAGATCCTGGAGGAACTAATTGGTATGTTAGCAAGCCCACCTATACTGGCATATCCAGACTTCAACTTACCCTTCACGCTGCACACTGATGCATCCGAAAGGGGTCTAGGGGCCATCCTCTACCAGCGTCAAGACGGAAGGTTGAGAGTTATAGAATATGGATCCAGAACATTGACAACAACAGAGAGGAACTACAGATTACACAGTGGTAAACTTCCTTGCATTGAAGTGGGCGGTGTGTGAGAAGTTCCGGGACTACCTGTTCTACGCCCCACACTTCACAGTGTACACCGACAACAATCCCCTGACATACGTGATGAGTACGGCAAAGCTCAACGCAGTAGGCCATCGGTGGGTCGGGGAGCTGTCTGATTTCCGGTTCGATGTCAAGTATCGGCCAGGGAAGGTCAACATCGACGCAGACACCTTGTCTCGTCTCCCTCTGGACATTGAAGTATATACATCAGAGTGCACGGAAGGGCTACCCGCGGGGGCAATACAAGCAGCATGGGAGGGCACTCATGTCTCGAAGATGAAGGACGTGGCCTGGGTTGCTGCCCTGTATATGTCCACGGGGGAGGATGAACCACGTCAACCCACCACCTGGTTGCCCACAATAGGACAGGATGAACTGATTCAAGCCCAGAAAGAAGATTCTGTAATCTCTCAAGTGAGACAATGGAAGGAGGAGGGTGTCACCCTCACAGACGAGATGAGAGGAGTTTTGACAGGAACCAACAGAAAGCTGATGTATGAGTTGAATAAGCTACAGCTTGAGGGAGGACTCCTATATCGAAGAACGAGGGAGAGAAAACAGCTTGTCTTACCGAGCAAGTACAAAAAGCTGGCACTTGAACACCTCCATGACAAGATGGGACACGTGGGTACAGAGCGAGTACTGAGCCTGGTGAGGGAACGGTTTTACTGGCCATACACGACTGTACATGTTCAAGCGCCCATGGGTTGCATCACAACACACTCACCTATGGAGCTGGTCTGCATTGACTACCTGCACCTGGAACCAAGCCGTGGAGGATATGAATATATCCTTGTCGTCATGGACCATTTCACAAGGTTCGCCCAAGCCTACCCAACCAAGAACAAGTCAGGGCGGACTGCAGCTGAACGCTTGTTCCAAGATTACATAACGTGCTTTGGATACCTGGCCAAGTTACATCACGACCAGGGCCGTGAGTTTGAGAATGAGCTTTTTCGCACTCTCCAACAGTTCGCTGGAATCGGCCACTCTCGGACGTCGCCATACCATCCCCAAGGAAACCCAGTCGAAAGGTTCGATCGGACCCTACAACAGATGTTGAGGACACTGGCGGACAAAGAAAAAGAAAAGTGGAAAGAGCACTTACCTCAAATCGTGCATGCCTACAACTGTACACGACATGAGTCCACTGGATATTCTCCCTTTTACCTTTTGTACGGACGGCATCCTCACCTTCCAGTAGACCTGATCTTCAGCCTGGTGGAGCCAATGGATGGAGTCACTCCAAAAGGATATGCAAATCAGTGGGCGGCACGGATGGCTGAAGCATACAAGATTGCTGAAGGAAACAGTCGCCAAGCAAGTGCGAGAGGGAAGGCTCAATATGACCGAAAGGCGAGAGGAGTGGTACTGAAAGTGGGAGACCGAGTGCTTGTCAGAAACCTTGGAGAACGAGAAGGTCCAGGGAAGTTACGATCCTACTGGGAAAAGATCGTCTACGTTGTGAAGGGGCAGGTGTCTGATAACCCAGTTTATGTAGTCTCCCCTGAAAATGGGGACAAGAAGAAAACTAGGACACTGCACCGGAATCTATTACTACTGGTGAATGACTTACCTGTGGAGGCTCCCGCGACGGCATTCCAATCGACAAAACCTGAAAGACAGAAAAAGACAAGAGGTCAGTCACCCAACAGAGAAAACAACAGAGACCAAGACAGTGACGTGACAGACTCAGATGAGGAAAGTAGTGGAGGAGGATACTGGCTGAGAAACCCAGTTAGCTGGACAGAACCAATGAATAGCCACCCACCTGAGCAAGCATCTGTAAGAGAAGAGTTCAATCAAACACAAAGAAGGGAAGTATCAAGAATACTGGAAAAGTCACCAGAAAGAGAAGTGAATACTTACCTGGTACCACCTGTGGAGGATGATGTGGACGAGGAGAGGGAAACAGCTGCTTGTGTTGAGCCAGAGGGAGTAGCAAGAGAGGCTGAAAGTCTAAGTGTGGGGGATGAAACTGCAGTTAGAAGGTCTACAAGAGAGAAAAGGCCACAACAGATCTACACTTATGACACTTTAGGTCAGCCTGTGCTACAGCAATACCCAACACTCAATGCAGTGACAGCATATCCGATCACACATGTACCTGTCTGGGGTATAAATAGTTACTTACAACAAATTAGTTATACCAATCCATACACTCCCCACACATACATGCCTTACAATTTTACTGTGCCTGTGTGTTGATTGCACATATAGGAGGTAAGAGGTAGACCACTGGAGCTTTTCTTATTTTGTCAGGGAGAGTGTGATATACACAAAGTATGTACACAATTGTGTTTTCTTTTCCCTTTTCTGAATATGTATATGTATAAAATTATTGCATTATTTTCTTATGTTGTGTTGAAATACTAATTAACCAATGTATATTTACATTTATATGGAGAGAAATGAAGGACTCTTATTTTGACATTCTGGCTGGAGAGTTACGAACGGAGCAGTGAACTGCGCATGCTTCCTCATATCTGCAGAGGAGCTGTATCAGAGCAGATGCGACTCTCTTGTCTCTTTCTTTGAATCCTGTTTTACAGATATCACAGTAATCTGTCAGCTGGGTCTCCTGAGCCGGGGCCTGCAACATTTGCAGTGTAACTTTCTTGCTCATGTTCATGTCTCCTGCACTTAAAAAATGTGTTAAATGATGTTAGAACTTTATTCAGGAAATTCTTAATAAACTTTACTAAAGCAATGTGCATTTTTTAAGTATGTAGATGCACCATTGTTTGAAACTGTGCTAGAGAAGTCATGTAAGTATGTCAGGTGCTTCAACAAACAAGACTTCTGTATAGGATGCACCTGTGTTTTCTCTCTAATGAGGAAGCGTTAGACTACTGAGAACATAGATATCCATATAAAGGCTAGATGTCTTAAGGCAGAATCACTTCCGGCATCACCGTTCGGCCATCTTGTCACAGTGAAGCTGTGAATTAAGGTGAGTGATCAGCACGCACACAAATCATCTTATCTCGCTGAAATCTTGATGGATTTACAAACGGTTTGGTTTCTTACAAACGGTATTAACGTGGCTATAATTCTTTCATATGGAAGTCCATTGTTATAATTATTCATATGTATGCAGTATCATAACTACATCTCTGACGTTTATAACAAACCAAACCGTTTGAAAATCGGTAGAAAATTGAGCAAGTTATGGTTATTTAAAAGTACATGCACCATGTTACGAGTGAGCGAACACCCTGTGGCAAGATGGCCGCCGTGTGTGGACGTAGACCTCCATTGGCCAGCAGCACGCACAAGACATCTAGCCTTTATTATATGATATCTATGACTGAGAAGTGCACATGCAAAACCAAAATGGGCGTTTACCAATCAGTGGGCAATTTCAAACTAGAATAAATATTTTTCAACCATTTTTCAACAGACTTGCTAAACCACCCCACCCCTAAACCCCCAGTGGATTAGAGCAAATCAGGTAAGGCGGCTGAAAACGCCCCACTGATAAAGAAACACCCACTAGTGTTCTGCAGAGACACATGCCTGAATGATCTTGTGCTCATAAACTACAAATCACTGTTAGTTCAATGTCACTGTCTCCACCCATGTGTGCTGTTGGCTTTCATCAAAATTTCAATGCTGATCCAACACACTTTAAGCTGTCTGGGGTTTGATACTGTTTCTGCATTTAGTATTAATGTAAAGCAACCTTAAAAATCTGGACTGGTAACAGAGTAACCACTTCTAATCATGATCTTATTGTTTCTATTTAATCCATCAACTGATGATTGTGAATGTGTATCTGTGTCAAACTGTGTACGACAAACAGTGTGTGTGTGTGTGTGTGTGTGTGTGTGTGCTTGTACAAATGTATATTTTGTATAGTTTTCTATGTAAATATATATGTTTATGTTGCTTTGTCTGTTTAATAGGTCATCTGCACTGTTCTTTGTAAATCTGCAATTATGTTTTGTGAAAAACAAAATTAAACCACTTTCTTGCTAAAAATCATGCAGAACCGTATGTGGAACTAAACAGCCAGAAGAAGAACAACGTTTGATGAACTTTCATGCCTTATTATAAATTCTCATTAATTGACTGTATTGGACTGTGTTTGGGTCAAGTCAAGATACCTTTATTTCTATAGCGCTTTTTACAATACAGTTTTAAAGACACACTATGCAGGAAATTCTGTTTGTGTCAAACAGCGCCCCCTAGAGTCGCTGTGGAGCACTTGTATTTCAAGGGGAACTCGGCAACTCTAGCCATTTCTCTATGTGGAATATTTTCCCTAACCATTTAATTAATCAACTTGGTGGTATAAATTTTTTCCTTAGATGCAGTTTTGATATCAACAAAATACCTCTTTATCTAATTTTCACAAGCAAGTCTTTTTGACATGGTGTTTGGCTTTTAAACATAACTTCTCTCCTCACTCCTTTTTTATTTGGAATAATAAGTAGGCCTATATTACACACCGAAGAAAAACATTATTTTTAAGACATTGGTTTGAGTCTGATATATTATTAGTCAGTTGTTGAATTCTGATGGTCAGTTTTTGAGTATTACTGATGTCTGAAATTTGCGTGTCATATTTCTGTTAAAGAATATTGTACTGTCATGAATTCTATTTCTGCCAAAATTTTATCTCTATTCAGAAATCAGGGCTCTAGGGGTAACACTGCAAGTAAAGTCTCCAAACATTTGTTTTTAGATAAACTTGATTTAATTAATGATAAATGCAGTAACCAATTGATTAGATCTCTTTTTGTCAGTATCTCTTCTCCTCCATCTAAATTTGTTTGGGTTAATATGTTTCCCGCATTTGAGTGGGAAAATGTTTGGGGAGTTCTTAGTCGGTATTGTGTATCAAATAAAACCAAAGAAGTGTCATTTAAAATTGCTCACAGAATATATCCAGTGAAAGACACATTAGAGCGTTTTCATCTGGATATTGATTACAACTGCTGTTTTTGTAATTGTGAAAGAGAGTCTATTGTGCACTTATTTTTTGAATGTCCCTGTTCTTCAATCTTTTGGTATGAGATGTCTCAATTTCTAAGTGTTAAAATGAACTGCAATCTAGTTTTGTCACATGCCTGTCCTGTCTTGTGCTGCACATGGGTGTTTTGTTATTTTGGGCCATGTGCTCATGTCATTGTCTGGTCCCTCCCCCTTGTTATCTGATTATTGTTTGAGTTCTTCCACCTGTTCCCTCTTGATTTGTTTCCCTTTATTAGTCCCCTCTTGTTTGCAGTCTGTGTCGGTTCGTTGTCTAATGTTTCCCGTACCCTGTGATTCCCTTGTAGGTTTATGTTCTGTTCTGTTCTGTTCTGTTTTGTTTTTGTATTTGTTTTTCTTTAATAAATATTATAATTCTCCCGCACTTGAGTCCTCGCACCGTTTGTATTTCGTCATCCCGTGACAGAACGAACCGACCCAGACTGCAAACAAGAGGGGACTAATAAAGGGAAACAAATCAAGAGGGAACAGGTGGAAGAACGCCTCGGTTACGACTGTAACCTCGGTTCCCTGAAGAGGGAACGAGCGTTGCGTCGAGAATGACGCTATGGGGAACGCTTTGCGTGATGACGTCTTGAAGCACATGTAAAATCAGTCCAATGGTGTGGCGGAACGTCAGAGGCGGGTGACGTCACGTACCAGGAAGCTATAAAAGCCGGCCTGAAACAGAAAACGAAAGCTTCGTATAGTCTGAAGTCGGGCTGACAGGCATGAAGGAGATATGGCAGGGCGACGCAACGCTCGTTCCCTCTTCAGGGAACTGAGGTTACAGTCGTAACCGAGGCGTTCCCTTTCAAGGGAACTCGCGTTGCGTCGAGAATGACGCTATGGGGAACGTCTATACCAACGCCTCCATAGCTACAAGTGTCTGTCCCGTGTGAAATCTGGTGAGCAGCACTAGGAAGACAAAACATGAGACCCTGGAGCAGAGTCTAGATCCAGAGAGTAAAACCTGACGAAAGTGTGCGGTGAGGACCAGCCTGCCGCATCACAGACGTCCTGTAACGATACTCCTGATATAAGGGCCTTAGAGGCCGCCATACTCCTTGTAGAATGGGACCGGACAGCCATAGGAGAAGGCTGCCCAGCCGCCTCATAAGCAAGTGAGATAGCCTCGACCACCCACTTGCTCATCCTCTGCTTAGACACTGGACCTCCCTTGTTAGGAGACCCAAAGCACACAAATAATTGATCACTTTTACGCCACAGGGCAGCTCTGTGGACATAAGCGTCCAACGCCCGAACTGGGCAAAGCAAATTATTAGCCTCCTGGTCCGCATTCTGAAAAGGAGGAGGACAAAAGGCCTGCAGAACAATAGGTCTGACCACATTAGTGGGGACCTTGGGGATATAACCCGGTCTCGGATGTAGAAAAGCTTTCACCATACCCGGAGCAAACTCTAAGCATGACGGAGCAACCGACAATGCTTGCAGATCCCCTATTCTCTTGAGAGAAGAAATAGCAAGAAGGAAAAGAGCTTTCAGAGTTAGAAACTTCTCAGGAACCTCCTCAATGGGCTCAAAGGGGGCCAGGGACAAGCCTTGTAATGCAATGGACAAGTCCCATGGTGGCACCCTAGAGCGAACTGCAGGCCTCAGCCTCCAAGTGCCACGAAGGAAACGAGATACCAAAGGGTCTTTCCCCACAGACATTCCACCCAAAGGAATGTGGTAAGCACCTATGGCCGCCACATAAACCTTTAAGGTGGACGGGGTCAGACCTGCAGTGAACCGGTCCTGCAGGAACTCCAGAACTGTACCAATTGGGCAGTTGACTGGATCCAACCGACGGTCACTACACCAAGAAGTGAAGACTCTCCACTTCAGGGCATAAAGTTTCCTCGTGGAGGGAGCTCTGGACTGTAGAATGGTCTCCACAACCTCAGTTGAGAGACCTGACTCTATGAGCTGGGCCCCCTCAGAGGCCAAGCCCACAGGTTCCACAGTTCTGGGCGGGGGTGAAATATCGAGCCCTCCGCCTGGGACAGAAGGTCCCTCCTGACGGGTAGCTCCAGAGGAGGCCCGTCGAGGAGCGACACAAGATCGGGAAACCATACTCTGCCCGGCCAGCGCGGGGCTATAAGAAGCAGGCAAACCCGGTCCCTGCGAACTCTCTCCAGAACTCCCGGGAGCAGAGCAACTGGGGGAAAAGCGTACAGACGTAGCCTCGGCCACGTCTGCACCATAGCATCCAGTCCCAGAGGAGCTGGATGCGTGAGGGAGAACCAAAGTGGACAGTGAGACGTCTCTCGAGACGCAAACAGATCCACTTGAGCTTGGCCAAACTCCCTCCATATCAGCTCCACCACCTCGGGGTGGAGCCTCCATTCCCCGGGCCTCGGCCCCTGTCTCGACAGAGTGTCTGCTCCTATATTCTGGACCCCGGGGATGTAAGCTGCCCTGAGTGACAGTAACTTCCCCTGGGACCACAAGAGGATATGGCGTGCGCAAACCCCCTTGGTGGTTGATATAGGCGACTACCGACGTGTTGTCCGTGTGTACTAACACATGGTGTCCCCTGAGATCTGTGATAAAGCTCCTCAGAGCCCGGAAGACAGCTAACATCTCTAGGCGATTGATATGCCAGGAACGATGATGGTCTTCCCACAGACCTTGAGATGAGCGACCCTCCAGGATCGCTCCCCAACCCGTGAGGGAAGCATCCGTCGTTAGCAGTTTGCGACGACAAGGAGCTCCCAACACTGGGCCCTGGGACAGGAACCAAGGTTTCTTCCACATAACCAGGGCACGTAAGCATCGCCGCGTGACCTTGATTGTGCGAAATGGGTTGCCCCTCGGGGAAAACCCCCTGGTCCTGAGCCACCACTGCAGGGGCCTCATGTGCAGCAGTCCAAAAGGTATCACGTTGGAAGCTGCTGCCATGAGACCCAACAGTCTCTGGAACTGTTTGACAGTGAGTAGCTGGCCTAGCTTTACACTTTTCACAGCTGCAAGGATGGACTCTATACGTGGCGGTGACAGGCGCGCCTGCATCGACACTGAGTCCCAAACCACGCCTAAAAAAGTGGTCCTCTGGAGTGGAGAAAGCACACTCTTCTTGGCGTTCAGCCGTAACCCCAGCTCTTTCATGTGGGCGAGAACAACATCTCGATGTTGAACCGCCAACTGATGCGACTGAGCTAAAATCAACCAATCGTCGATGTAGTTCATGATGCGAATACCCTGGAGGCGCAGCGGCGCCAGAGCTGCATCCATGCATTTGGTGAAAGTGCGGGGTGATAAAGCTAGGCCGAATGGAAGAACACGATATTGGTATGCTTTGCCCCCGAAAGCAAACCTCAGGAACTTCCAATGACACGGACGGATGGAAATATGGAAATATGCGTCCTTGAGATCTATCGTGACAAACCAGTCCTCGGACCTGATCTGTGGCACGATCTGTCTCAATGTTAACATTTTGAACTTGAGCTGCATGACTGAATCGTTCAGAACTCGAAGATCTAAAATGGGACGCAATCCCCCGTCCTTTTTCGGAACAATGAAGTACCGGCTGTAAAACCCGGTTTCCCTGTCGGAGGGAGGTACATATTCTATGGCCCCTTTCTCTAACAGAGTGTTCACTTCCTGTTCCATGACCAGAACCTGCTCGGGGCCCACCACTGTGGGCAGGACCCCCATAAACCGAGGTGGGCGTTTTTTGAATTGTATCTGATACCCTTTTTCCACGGTCTGCAGGACCCAACGAGAAACATTTGACAGTAGCTTCCACGCTGTCAAAGATTCTACTAGAGGTACCAGCCTCTCGAGACTGGTTTCTGGATTTTGTTGTTGTTGAGCAGTCAATTCGTCGCCCTGTAACGGCGCACCGGCAGGGAACGATCGAACAGACTGCTCTAACACCCTCCTCGGAGGGGGCGGGCATCCCGAGGCCACTACGTTTCCGGGTGGTCCTTGAGATATGTGCTCGCCGGAGACCGCTGCGCCCTGTAACACCGGAGGCGGCAGGGTTAGCAGAACGGTCCCCTGAGGGTACCGAAGAGAGACGGGCACCGTAAAAAGAGGTGTTAACCGCTCTGCTTCGGGGGGGACTACCCTCATTAGTCCTGAGCCCTCGGACGTCAGGATTTCTTCCCAGCAGCCTTCTTGGCGGTAATAACGGTCCGCAGATCCGCTTTACCCCTCGAGGACTGCTGGGTTTGAGCGCGCCCTCCGTGTCCCCGAGATTTTTGTGGGGGAGCACGGGAGGACACGCTCTGTTTCTGAGTGGCACGGTGCTCAGCGCTCTTTCTAGAGGAGTGAGGCTGCTCCCGCTCAGCAGCCTCATAGAAAGAACGGCGGGGGAGAAGTTTCTGGAGAGCAGCAGCTTGCTTAGCGGCTTCTTGTGATTTTGCTACCGCAACACTAACTGCATCACCAAACAGACCAACAGTGGAGACCGGAGCATCTAAGAGAACATGCTTTTCTTTATCCTTGATATCACTTAGATTGAGCCACAGATGCCTCTCAGTGGCCACCAGGGCTGCCATAGACCGCCCGATAGATTTAGCGGTCTCCTTGGTGGCCCTGAGAGACAAATCTGTGGCTCTGCAAAGTTCGGCCACAGTGTCAGGACCAATTCCCCCGCCCTCCTCCAATTCCCCCAATAATTCAGCCTGATAGGCTTGTAAAATGGACATCGTATGCAGACACGCTGCAGCTTGACCAGCGGCTGCATACGACTTATGAACCAGGGAAGATGTTACTTTAACTGGCTTAGAGGGAAGTGTAGGAGCTTTCAGAGAAGATGCCGTTGCTGGAGAGAGATAGCCCGCAAGCGTCTCTTCCACCTTCGGCATCTCCCCATAACCATACTCTTTATATTTAGATATTGAGGAGTAGTGAGATGTTTGTGGTGTATAAACTCTGTGAGACACTGGTTTCGCCCACGATCTCGACACCTCGGTGTGGAGATCGGGGAAAAACGGCAGGCTCCTGCGCTGGGGCTGCGCACGAGATGGCAGGAAGCGTTCGTCGAGCTTACTTTTCGAACGAACGTCCTGCCTATCTTCTGGTCACTCAATAGACAGTCTGTCAACAGCTCTAGTAATGACATCGAGCAGTTCCTCAAACGCATGAGACTGAGGTGGCGAATCCTCAGACTCAGCTTCAATACTCACAACATCCAACTCCTCAGAGCTGGATAGTTGCAGTACTGGTACCTCTATCGGGGGGGAAGAAACCGCAGCGCGTGCTTCCACACCCTGATGAGAGGCACTGGATCTGTCAGAAGGAGGCTGAGATAAGGCAGAGCCCGTCTCAACATCCACTGACAGATCCATTTGCGAACCCCAGGTCTGAGATCGCCGCCGAGCCTCAGCCGCGGCGGGACCCGAGCCCTGGGGAACGTGGTCGGGATTGAACCGAGCCAAGCGGGATCGGAGCGTACGCAATGGAAGCGCACAGCAATGCACACAGTCACCACCCTCGAGTGCTGACTGGGCATGCTCCTCTCCCAAACAAACAACACAAAGAGTGTGAGTATCACCTCCCGTTATATAACGCGGGCAAGGATGAACACACACTCTAAACTGCTGCTTGCTCGCCATACTGAATATATATATATATATAGACAGACAACACCAAATAACAAGGACAGATTTCAACACAGAGCGCGACTGAAGACTCAGAAAGCTTTCGTTTTCTGTTTCAGGCCGGCTTTTATAGCTTCCTGGTACGTGACGTCACCCGCCTCTGACGTTCCGCCACACCATTGGACTGATTTTACATGTGCTTCAAGACGTCATCACGCAAAGCGTTCCCCATAGCGTCATTCTCGACGCAACGCGAGTTCCCTTGAAAGGGAACTAATAAGAAACAATAATCAGATAACAAGGGGGAGGGACCAGACAATGACATGAGCACATGGCCCAAAATAACAAAACACCCATGTGCAGCACAAGACAGGACAGGCATGTGACAAGTTTTAAATTTGTCATCTGTCTTGCTTCATACAAATGAATTTGACTTTTCTAAAAGAAAAAATTATGTTATCGATTTGTTTCTATTATTAGGAAAATTTCATATTCATCCAACTAAATGGAGTAACTCAAAACCCAACTTTGCTAATTTTAAAGCAGCCTTTAAAATGTATTTTGAGTCTGTAAAGTTTAAAAAAAATCGAAAAGCCCAAAGATCTGTATCTCTGCTAAATGAATTTAATATATGTTTATGATGCCCTTTATCTTTTGTTTGTTTCTTTTCTTTTTTCAATTTATTGTTGTTTCAAGTTATACTTACCAGATGTGAAAATGTGTAAAAGAATTGTGTCAAGAACTTGATATCAAACTCTGTCATTTTGAAAATGCAAAAAAAAAAAAAAACTCTAGCCATTTCTTCGCTGATTTTCACTTTTGTTGTCGCATGTTTTCTCAACGAGCTCCCCCTACAGCTGTGGGCCGTATATTTCACAACACTGTTGTAAACTCACTTGCGGCGCCCAACTCCCCCTTTCTACCGCTGCTCACGTGCTTTTGTTATTGTCGGAGCCGGTGTGGTGAACAAATGAGTGGCGTGGACGTTTTCGCTTGCCAGCGCTTGTAGCTACAACAAAATTGAGAGGACAGGCGTGTTGCCTTATGTTGCAAGGTGTGTTTATGTTGAATTGCCGTAAATCAGTTCATGTTTCTCGCTCTTTCTCGCTTCTCAAAAGACTTCCTATTTCCAACTTACCGGGACGTTAGTCCCTATGTTGCAAGGTTGGTCTTCCGCTTGGGAACGCTGGGGGGAGCGGGGAAAGTCACCATTCTCACCAGAACAGATTATATGATTACTAAACGGATTTATTAAGTTGAAAAAGTTGCAGAGTTCCCCTTTAACGTTACTGTCGTAAATACCACTAACCCTAACCCAAATACCACTTTATTACTTTATAATAATACAGTAGCCTACAGCGTTTGATGGCTTATAACTTTTTTACACGATTGCAGCTAAATCACAAGTAAATAGCCTATAGCCTAGCATACTGTATGATTTAATTTGTGTTTTTTGAGTGTAATGTAAACATTACAAAATGCCAGATAACATCAATAAAGTTACATGTACGTCGCATTATTTCATAACATTGTCCGTTATGAAGTCGTTAGACATGATTATTGCAATTTATCATAATAGTTTGGAAATTGTGTTCGTTTACACCATTTACAATGTGTAGGTTTATTTATGTCCTGATAATTATGTGAGATATTGACAACTTTTCTCATGATAATCGCTGGAATCAACTTTAACAGTGAAAGCCTGACCGAGTGGGACTCTCGTCCGGTTCAGATTCTCGAGACGGCCACCATTCAACCCGAAATAAGTCATATAACTATTCCAGTGACTCCGAAGCTGTTGAGTTAAGCTCAAAAAACTGCATAGTTACCCTTTAAAGCAGATTTACAGAGATAACAGGAAAATAATGCAACAAAGTTTGTTTCTAGAAGAAAAGAACGTCTAGTCCATCTTAAGTAAGTTCAGTGTTGATTCATTTCTGTTGTAAAAAAAGTTATTAATTTAGTTAATTAATAAATATAGCCGCTATTGGAAATAGTTCAATTAAACATTCAGTTAAACATAGTCCATCTGTACCACTGGCAACAATTCAGCCACTCACACACTCCTTTAATAACTCTTTTAATACCAGGTTTACAAATGAGGACGTCCCTAAAGGGAGGTTTTTGGAGATTTTGTCAGGGTTTAGTCACTTCTGGGTACAAATTTAATACCAAAATATACAAAAAATGCAAACACAAGTAATTTCACTTTCTGCTGTTCACACGTTCGGGCCCTGAGAGCTTATATAGAGACAGACAGTCGGAGAAGCTCTTTGTAGTGATGGTGAAATGGGCTTTCCCGCTCGACTGTATCGCACAATGGTTCATTTACTCGAAGCTTGTCAACACGTTTCACACTATAACGACATCTTGTGGTCAAAAGGTGGAAAAGCTGCCTTTCTGTCCCAGAAGACACATCCATTTTTTTTCTCGTAATAAATCACTTTGTGCTCTGTAAACCACAAACAAATCAAATTAATCCTTATAATTCATGTGTTAGTGTTGATGTAGCTTATTCTTACACAATGTATGAACAAACAACTGTGGATGAATTTATGAATTTAATCTGCTTTGATCAACAAATGCAGCCTTATTCACATAAACTTCAGCCTCAGTCCTAATCCTACGAGTTCAGGCAAGGCTCATGTAGGCATATATAATCAAAATAAAAGAAAATTATTGTGGAATGGTGAAGTGCTTGTGAACTGGGGAGCTGACATTTTATTTTGTGGGTAATTTAAGAAATTAAAGATTTTTATTAAGGAACAGGACTTGTTCAACAGTGTGAGGCTGTAGAGGATAATAATGGGTTTTCCGTCTTAAAGGGGACATATCATGCTAAATCCACTTTTTTAGCCCTTAAATGCATTTTGCTGTATATTTGGAGTGTTTAGAAGTACAGAAAAGTTTAAATTATTCTCTTCAGGTGCTTCGTTGATATCTTTATATTCTGTTTTGGCCTTATTTTTCAACCTGTTCAGTTTTTTTCTGTTATCTATGACATTTTGTGAACTATTACGTCACAGTATTTGCAGCGGAACTGCCAAATAAGGACATTGACTTCCAGCCCAACACTTCGAGCAATCCGCCATTTTTATTTCTCGCTGCAATTTTGTAGTCCAAGCTAAAAGATGCAGAAGTTACGAGAGGGTAAGTTAAAATGTTCGGTTGTTGGATGTAGTAACCCACACGCTTCATTACACCGTCTAATGTAGATGAACTGCCGAGCTTGTGACAGGGCCATAGACTGTGGACAGGGCGCATGTTTAACTGAAAGAACGAGCAGAGAGAGAGAGACCCGGTCGCGCGCGCGCACTCTCTCTCTCTTCGGAGCCAGGCGAAAGTGTAAACAAGACACCGTCTCCAATCTAGACGCTGTCTTGCTCTCTCTCCCTCGCACATATTAATCAAAATAAATCGACACGGTGGTAAAAGGTCGGAAGACCAAAGTTTCATGTGTAAATACAGTAACACACCATTGCGATACATTCATATGAAGACGTTGTTCTGCAGGTTCGTCGTCTTCATTTTCATCTCGCTCCGGCTCCGACTCTGGCTCGAACATGTAAGGCTGGCTGGACAAGTCTTCCGTTGTTGACATTTTGTTAATAACGTGTGAATAAAAAGTTTCTGTGCCGCTAGATAATCGTATCTCTGCTATCAAACTACAAAAATGGCCGAACGGGGTGGAGTTGAACCGAGTGTCACCTCCGCAACCTGGAGAGGGGGCGGGGTATGAAGTGTCTCAATTGTATTTAAAGAGACCGCACCAAAACGAGTTGCTCTCAGACGCACATCAGAAAAGGGGTAGAAAAGGGTCCTGTGGAGCTATAATAATGAGGAATTCAGACCCAAGCATTGCAGTTCCGCTTTATATAGACTACAAATGTATGATTTATATGTAAAAAGGAACGATTTAAAAGCATGATATGTCTCCTTTAACAGAGTATTGTTAGATCAATATATTTAGGGTGAGCATCAACCTCTAATTATTGTATTATTCTAACTAAGTGTATGTGGGAAACCACATCATGATTATGCAAAGTTACCATTATGCAAAGTTAAGTTTGTCATTTAATTTCTATTGTAATGGTCGTGACCTCTGGTTAGATATAATATACCTTAATTAAGTGTGTTCAGATCTATGGGGACTAAAACCTTAGTTTGATGGACACCTTTACGAACGACAGACACAATGGAGAAAGTTTTCTTTTTGGATTATGCAAATCACATACAGGTATATAAATTCTATTTCAAACATTCATGAAATTAACATATCAACCTCAAATAGCTATCAAGTTAAAAAGGATGGGTTTTTATCAATGTCTCTCCAGATTTGTCAGTACGAGGATCTTCTGATCGGTTAAGAGTTCAGATTGGAGAAAACATCATTCTGAACTGCAGTGCATAATATAAGATGAGTTTAGGATACAATTTAAATGTCATAATAGCACATAAACCTTGATTAAATAAAATGTCTTCAAAGTTAAATGTATTGTTGAGAGTTCTGATCAAATAAACAGCATTTAAACTAAGAAATAATAATAATACATGTTTGTGCATTTTCTGGCAGGAAACCTGATCATTACCAATGCTAAAACTCTTTCATAACTATGTTCAATGATGTCCTTCATGCGTTTAGAACAACAAAATATGGTTTCACATGTTTCCTGATTGACTGCATTATGATGATATGCCTAGTTATTGCGAGAATTAAGCTAAATTAAATCAGTTCCTGATTTTCTTCAGCAAAGAATAGAAATCATGACATGTCCATCTGGTGGTCATGGCGCGTTACTGCAGCCTGTGTGTCGCGCAGTGTTGCCAATGGGATTTTGTCGTAAATTTTTGCGATTTTTGCGACAAGGAGCTATTCTGGCTATATTTAAATAAAATTAGCGAGATTTTTTTATTTTTGGCAATTAACCCTCTAGGCGCCACGGTCGAGTTTACTCGACAAGATGCGGCACTGAATAAAACGGCCGATTTTGTCAAATAGGGTGTCAAATTTCGTTCGACCTCCCCTCCACTAGTTGGCAGACATGTCATACTTCATCCCCGACTCAAAAAAACGTCATGCTTCTATACAAAATCTTCGAGCTAGAGCGCATTGAATCAGTGCGAACAAAAGCGGAGCTAGTGTGCGAGTGAGCCATTTTATCAGAGCAATATTGTCAACGTCAGCGAGTATTTGCATTAGATTATTATTATTATTATTATCTAATGGCATCAATAAAGCTTACCCGCAATGAAGTGTTGGGTCTTCTACTATTCGCGGACCCTAATTCTGAAGGGAAATAACGTTATCTGCCTTCAGAAAATGACGGTGATTCTGAAAGTGAAAGTATAGCCCTACACCAAGCACAAACGGTGAATCCTTTGCCCAATATATATGCTCCTTTGCCCAATGTCAGTGGTGGGAACAATGTTTCCCGGGGTCGGAGTGTTCATCGCGAAGTTAGCAGGCGTGTTAGTGTTGTGGGGAACGAGGCGGGAGATTTTTACCGCGCTAGCCATGGTGACCGTGTGCGTCTCCGCAATCGCAGCAACAGTATTGTGGTGGAGGCTTTGTCTAATGCCACTGGGTATGTTAGACGAGGTTGAAGTATTCATAGGACAGTTAGGGGGCAACGTGGAGGCAGGGTGGGGAGTCGCAATGACAATGACAGTAGTCCGAGCTGTGCACACTCGGCGCGCGCGCGAGGCAGATCTGGCCGCGCCCGCGCTGCTCGTATCAGGAGCAGAGGCGGTGTGACACGGGGCAGAGGGGCTATATTATGCATAGTCTATCGCAAGACCACACCATGAAACACTACAAGAAATGTCACCTGGATGGATAGGGAGTCATTATCTCTACAGCAAAAGCCCTGCAACATAAATTCTTTTTTTTTTTCTGCCATTTATTAGTAATGATTTACACTGTTGATTTACTATCTATTTCCCTGACCATTTAGTAGTGTACAATATGTGTTCTTTTTTGTGTGTTCATGTCCTTGTGATTGTCAGCTAAAAAAACAACAACCAAAAAAAACAACAAAAACCACAAAAAGAAAAAGAAAATACTAACATTGTCTCTCGTCTTGTCTCGTCATCTCACTCATGATCTGTGGCTTGCCGTGGCGAGTGAGCTTTTGAACTAAACAGGTCTTGTCTACTTGTGTTTGTGTGTCATATGAATAATATGTGCCCCATATACATGGAATCAGAGTGCCAACTGTATGTAGTAAATGGAAAATCTCTACAGCAAAAGGCCAACCGCTACATGCATTCAGTTTGTTTCTACCATTTATTAGTAATGATTTACACAGTTTGTTCACTACTTACTATTTACCTGAGCTTTCAGTATTGTGCAATATAGCATACAGAAGGTGAGGGACATTTTTGGGGGAAAGAAGTGCTGCATTTTATCATTTAAACGTGACTTTTCGTGAAAATTCTATAATCCAAGATGGCCGCCAGTATATGACGTCATAATATGCAAATTAGATGGGAAAATGTAATCCCTACATAAACTTTGGGTCATCCTTAATATTTCTCTAATTTACAGAAAGTCTCTATCTTTTATCACTTTTAAGATATAGCCTTTTGAAATTAAGATGTCAAAATCGAACGTTTTAGGAAAAAACCTCTGGCGCCTAAAGGGTTAAACTCTGGCACTGATTGGCCACACCCGTGATCTCAAGACACGCCACTAGAGGGCAGCCCCGCGGTGTTGCTGTTGCTGTTGTGTAAAGCAGTCAAAACAGTGCAGTCATGTCTCCGGTTCCACCCGTGTATGTTTATGTAGTATATGTTATTATTATAGCATATTGATGCAGACATAACAATTATGATGATGGTTTTTATTATTGGGGTTATTAATACCATTATTAGATTATCACCAAATTTCTAAAGCCTGTTGTTTCTTTGAGATCTATTACATAAAGATTCAGATTATAGTTTGATGTTTCTTATTTGTCATTTTTATCATGTAAGATCGACATTTGTTAAATGTTCAGACTAAATCAGTCAATGTTTAGTAATATTTTAGCGCTCAGGAAAGCGTTTTATCCCTGTATAAATGTCTTGATGTGTGATTTATTAGCCTGAATTTGTGACATAAACCAGCTCTTCTGTATTGTAGAACAGAGTGCTCTGTAGCTTTAAATCCAACAGACTAAGTTGTAAAAGCTGGTTTATACGCATGCGCGAGTATGTGTTACGGTGATGAAGTTATATGCTTGTATGTTGAACTTCTGCATCTCCTCTAGTAAAGTTATATGTTGTTAAACGAACCTTTGCCTTGCCGCTCGTCATTCAACATGGTGTCAGAAGTGGTCCTCACGGAATCGTGAATGCTGCGAAGAAAAGAAGATACTCTTCCAACGAACATTCACACAGTAAGCCACCATCGTTCATCGCACAATAAAACATGGCTGAAGGGTTTCGCAGACCTGATCCACTTGTCTTTGATGGCAATATCGCCGAAAATTGGCGTGTGTTTGAGCAGGAATTTGACATATTTATTGCTGCTGCACACTCAGAAAAAGAGCCTTGCACAAAAGCTTTCATACTGCTTAATCTGGCTGGCTCAGAGGCCATTGAGCGCGAACGAACGTTCGTCTATGCACCCGCTGTTTACACGGGTGAGGGAGAAAACCGACGAATAATTACTCTGGCTGAGTCACGTGAGGACCCGGAATGTCTAAAACGCAAGTTTCGCGAACTTTGTAGTCCACAAACAAACATAACGATGGAAAGACACAAATTTAATTCAAGAAATCAAAGGCCAGGAGAGACAATAGAAGCATATGTAACCGACCTACGAAACAAGGCGCAGAGTTGCAGGTTTGGAGATTTACAAGAGGAACTGATAAGGGATCGACTTGTGTGTGGGATACTCAATGATGGAATGAGAAAACTCCTGCTGCGTGACAATGAGCTAACATTGACAAAAGCCATTGAAACATGTCAAATACATGAACTGACAGACCAGCACACTAAAACACTAGCTGGACCAAAGCATAATTTGGCAAATGTGGACAGTGTTCAACAAACGGTAAAAAGAAAAACGTTTCGTACTCCCAAACACAAATCAGACAAGTTTGCCCCACAACAAATTAATAATTGCAGCAATTGTGGAAGCAACCATTAGGCAAAACGGGAGAAATGTCCTGCATATGGCCAGCAGTGTCACAGGTGCAACAAATGGAACCACTTCCAAAAATGCTGCAAATCTATGAAAGTTCATCGTACACGGAATCTAAAAAAGACTGTGAATCAAATTGATGTTGCAAGAGCTTCAAACAGCAGTGAAGACTCATTCTTTATAGATGGAGTTTCCTTAAATCACCAGAAGGTGGCAGAAATTGACGCAAAACAGTCAAAGAAAACCGCAATATCTTGCACAGTCCAAACCAATGGAAAGCCTCTCGAACTAAAGATCGACACAGGAGCATCATGCAACATCATGTCTATGCAGACATTTGCACAGGTAAAGCAAGAAGAGAATCTTCAGTTATCAAGCCATGTGAAGCTTGTTGCGTATGGTGGAGAGGAGATCCAGACTGCGGGTTCAACTGTGTTATCATGCAACCTGAGTGACCAGAACTATTCTCTACAGTTCTACGTGGTGAAAAAAAATGTACAGCCATTGCTTGGGCTATATGACTGTCTTCGGATGGGCCTCATTTCTCTCAATAACGCAGTGCACCAGGTCAGTCTAAAAGAGAGCTCAAGTTTTGCGCAGGAGATTAACACAGAATATGCAGATCTTTTCCTAGATGAAGTAGGAAGGCTTCCTGTAACATACTGCATGAAACTTGACAAAGAAGCTCAACCTGTCGTCCGTCCAGCACGGAGAATTCCTGCAGCAATGCAACACAAGGTAAAAGCAGAGCTGGAAAGAATGGTCGCTATCGGCGTTATCACTCCTATATCTGAGCCAACCGATTGGGTGTCATCTATGGTGGCCACTCACAAGAAAAACTCAGATGAAATAAGACTGTGTATAGACCCTAGAGACCTGAACAAATTTCTAAAACGTCCACATCACCCTATGCGCACAGTGGAAGAAGTGGCAGCGCAGATGCCAAACTCCACTGTATTCTCAGTACTAGACGCCAAAAGCTCATTCTGGCAGATTTCACTGGATCATAAGTCTTCCCTACTGACTACTTTCAGTACGCCATTTGGAAGATTTAGATTTCTTCGGATGCCCTTTGGCATTAATTCAGCCAGCGAGGTCTTTCAGCGTGCTATGGAACAGATCTTCGCTGGCTACCCGTGCGCAGTCATAGTTGATGACATCATTGTGGGGGGCAACGGCGAGCAGGAACACGATGTAAATTTGAAGAAAGTGTTAGACCGTGCTCGTGAAGTGAACTTGAGACTGAATCCTCAAAAGTGCAAATTCCGCCTAAATGAGGTGAGCTATGTTGGACATATTTTCACAAGCAAGGGACTACAACCTGACCCTGCTAAAACAAAAGCAATCACAGAAATGCTGCCGCCAGACAATGTTACTGCACTGCAGCGCTTCCTGGGTATGATCAACTATTTAGGAAAATTCATACCAAACCTCAGTGAGTTGTCTGCACCCCTGCGTGAGCTGACCTGTAAAAACACAGAGTGGTGCTGGTTTAAACAGCATCAGGATGCTTTCGAAGATCTGAAGCACAGGATTTCCAGTCCACCTACCTTGAAATACTATGACGTCCAGAAACCTGTCACACTCACCTGTGATGCTTCCCAGTTTGGACTCGGAGCTGCGTGTCTTCAAGAAGATGCACCTGTCGCGTACGCTTCTCGCACTCTGACGCAAACAGAAGTGCGTTACGCACAGATTGAAAAAGAGCTTCTGGCTGTGGTATCCGCGTGCACCAAATTCAATGACTACATATATGGTAAACAAATTCACATTGAAACGGACCACCAGCCATTGGTAACCATCCTTAACAAGCCTATCCACACAGCTCCAGCAAGGCTGCAACGCATGATGCTACGATTGCAGAAATACAACTTCACAATCACATACAAAAAAGGAAAACATATGTTCGTCGCTGACACATTGTCACGTTCCCCCAGAGACTCACCAGACGAACACACTGATGACAGAGCTGACTTCGAGGTCATGTCAATTCAACACATCTCATCTTCCAGACTGAAAGAGCTTCAAACTCACACAGCACAAGATCCGACCCTTCAACGGCTCTGCAGTATTATCAAGTCAGGATGGCCCTCTAGCCAATCAAAGCTGCCAGCAGAAATTCGTGAGTATTTTCCGTTCAGGGATGAGCTCACAGTCGATGAAGATGTGCTCATGAAGGGGTCAAGAACAGTTGTTCCAGAATCATTGCGCAGCGAGTATATCACTATAATTCACAGAGGTCACCCCGGCCTTGATGCAACTAAACGCAGGGCCCGAGGCATTGTGTTCTGGCCTTCTCTTACCAAAGACATTGAAAAGGAGGTACTGTCGTGCTCCGTCTGTAATAGTATGAAGCCCCATCAACAAAAAGAGCCTCTTCACTTACACGACATCCCTGAACTTCCGTGGTCAAGTGTGGCTACAGATATCTTTGAGTGGAATGGTCAACACTATCTCGTACTAGTTGACTCCTTTTCAGGATGGTTCGAAATTGATCTGCTTCATGACCTGTCCTCCAGTACAGTGATTACAAAACTCAAAAGGCACTTTGCAGTTCATGGGAGTCCACACAAAGTCTTTTCAGACAATGGTACCCAATTTTCAAGCCAACGGTTCAAAGAATTTGCTGCTGCCTGGGATTTTGTACACACTACCAGTAGCCCTGAGTATCCACAAGCTAATGGGCTAGCCGAGAGGGCAGTGCGGAGTGCAAAACATCTAATGGAGAAATCCAAAAGGGATGGCTCGGATGTGTTTCAAAACTTGCTCAACCTCAGAAATGTTCCACGCGATGAGATTGGGTTCGCCAGCGGAGAGATTAATGTCGAGGCAGACGCGCACAACTCTGCCAATCAGCAAGTCCATTCTGGTGCCAGCCTCAAAGGACAACGTTGCTGTCAAGACTCAACTCTCAAAAAAGAGACACTGTCAAAAGAGATACTACGACAAGTCCAGCAGAGCTCTCCGGCCACTCATACAAGGTGAGATAGTGAGACTTGCAACTTCTAAAGGCCATAACAGAATCGGACTCGTCAAACAGCTCTGTGATGAACCAAGGTCATATCTTGTGGAGACTGAAGGAAAAGAATACAGACGAAACCGAAAACATATCCTTCCTGTCGCGGAGCCACAACCACAACGGTTCGAGCACAGCGATGTGACATTTCCCTTTGTCCAGACCCCCTCTGTTGAATCTAAGCACAAATACTCCACTCCAAGTGAAGTCAAAGAACAATGCACCCCACAAGGAGCCGAGAAGAAGCCGCTGAATGAACATTCAACAAGAATTCCTTCCACAGTTCCATATGTGACCAGAGCAGGTCGCCTTTGCAAACCAAACCCTAAATACATGGAATGAAGAAAAAAAAAAGACAGAGGAAACAGTTTAGTTTAGTAACAAAATGTTCAATTTGTAAATGTTGAGGTTATTTAAAAAAAAAAAAAAAGAGGTTAAGTGTAAAAAGACTTTTCACTCTCAGCTTAACTAATCTGTTAAATGTGTTGCTTATAAAGATAAAGGCTTTGAGTTAACTTACAATTTAAGGAACTTCATCGGGAACTTTTCATTAAGGAATATCTGTCACAATTAAAGAAGGAGGATGTAGAACAGAGTGCTCTGTAGCTTTAAATCCAACAGACTAAGTTGTAAAAGCTGGTTTATAGGCATGCATAAATTAGTATGTGTTACGATGTATGTGTATGTGTATGTGTATGTGTATGCGAGTATGTGTTACGGTGATGAAGTTATATGCTTGTATGTTGAACTTCTGCATCTCCTCTAGTAAAGTTATATGTTGTTAAACGAACCTTTGCCTTGCCGCTCGTCATTCAACATGTATGAAGGACTAAAAATGACAGAACGAAAAATAAATAAATAAATAAATAAAAGTAGAAATAAATAAATAAATGCAGAAATAATAGTGAAAATAAATACATTTTGGTAATATAAATGGCTATTTCTGTATTTTTACATGTATTTATTTATGTATTTATGCATTTCTATATGTATTTATTTATGTATTTATACATTTATTTATATATTTAAGTATTTATATATTTATTTATTTATATATTTATATATGCATTTATTTTTACATTTATTTATTCCTACATTTATTTATTTCTGTATTTCCACATTTCTACATTTATTTATTTCTGTATTTCCACATTTCTACATTTATTTATTTCTGTATTTCCACATTTCTACATTTATTTTTCCCTGCGCATGTATGCTAATTTACCTATGGCTAAGCCACGCCCCCAAACGCGATGAGCCAATCACAGTACGCATAGCTAGCTAGGACATTCTCTGCTTCCACGTCCATAGACCAACGCTACTTTTGCGTCATCGAAGGGTAACGCCCCTTTTTGGGGGAAAACAAACGGATTCCCCTGAGAACAGAACTCGCTCGCTCTAGACCTGCAAAGTTTCTTGATAGCAAAAATGGCACAAACATACACTCTCTTTGCCGGCCGAGGACCGTGAGCGGTATTTAAAGAAGCTACTGGATAGGGAGTTACAGAGGTGTCCCTTTGAAATGGTCGAAAACTGGATTAATGACCCCACGCAGTGGCCAAATATGGACTATTCAGACATCTAACGTTACCACTATCTCGTGGAATCACCAAGTAAGTAACGTTAGCCTATTTTTTTGTCATTAACACACTCACAGTATGACAAACTAGACGATGAGGCCATGTCAAGAGGAGTCGGTGGTTTACTTGGATCATATTTCACTTGATTTAAGCTATTGACAGTTTTGTTGTCGACTAGCTATAGGCTACTAGTAAGAAACCCTCAAACACTGTAATCAGAACAATCATGTCAGAGGCTAAACACATAAATAGTCCGTACCTTAAGTGGGGAAGAGACAATGAAAAACATGCCCCATACCCATACATATTTTGCCGTACACTGTAAACCTTTTTACAACTTTCAAAGTCCTAGCACTTTCTAGACACAAGCAGAAACCAGCCAAGTCCACTTTAGTCCTAGCCTGCCACTATTTCAACAGTAAAATCAGTTAACAGCCAAGGTAGCGTGCCTAGTGAGAGCTAACGTTAATCACATAGCTGCTAGCAGCTTCGTCTTTCTAGCTAGTAACGTTACGTTAAGTTATAGCTAGTCGACAACAAAACTGTCAATAGCTTAAATCAAGTAAAATATGATCCAAGTAAGTTAAACCACCGACTCCTCTTGACATGGCCTCATCGTCTAGTTTGTCATACTGTTAATGACAAAAAAAATAGGCTACTTACTTGGTGATTCCACAAGATAGTGGTAGATGTCTGAATAGTCCAAAGAGAGTGTGTGTTTGTGCGATTTTTGCTATCAAGAAACTTTGCAGGTCTAGAGCGAGCGAGTTCTGTTCTCAGGGGAATCCGTTTGTTTTCCCCCAAAAAGGGGCGTTACCCTTCGATGACGCAAAAGTAGCGTTGGTCTATTGCAATACATTGCAGTTAGTCAGTTTTTATTCGTTTTTATGTTTTTTCTTGTCATTTTGGCTTTTAAACAGCGTGTGTGTGTGATTTTGGTTGGGTGACAGTTGTAGGTTACAGTTTGACAAGAGTTTACAGTTTGACAAAAGCACAATGTTGTGTTTTACACAAATATAAGTAGGCTAAACACTTTGCAGTTTTAATTATGTCCTGTATGAACAAAATCGAGTATGTTTTTATGTTTCCACTGTTCGATCGCGCCCGCTCTCTGACACACACACACTCCAGCATTGCAATCTGACATCGCAGCCTGTTCTTCTGCGCTCACACCAAGCACGAATAGAGCGTCAAATTCGCGCGTATCCGCGTCTAGTTCAACGCTTGAACATTTTGAATCCAAAGCGAATAGGACGCGTATAAAGCGAGCGTTTGAAGCGAAATACCACCAAACTATAACGTTTACACTGTGAACTGTAAATCTTTGTCTGGAGCTGAAGCTTATCGACCTTCTCAACAATAAAATTATTAATATAACCTTCCAATGCATATTTAAGGCCCTTTTGGTGACATCGAGATGATATATAATCTTTCTGTCTCCAAAAAATCATCAATTGCCTCCTGTGAAATGTCTCCTACTGCAGTGCCGGCGGTATGGGGAGGCATTAGGGGGCAATGCCCCCCCAAATGTCTTTTATGCCCCCCCAAATTGAATTATGATATAATTTACAAAATAATATCAGTTTAATTTACATTTTAGTGAGAAATAATAAAAATGTCTACAAACTGCTCATTAGCTGAAAATATAATAAAGCTTAGCCAACATAAAACCACAGTGAGGAAACCCCCCTGCCGCCCCCCCAATCACTTGCACGTTATCCACCTTATTCTGCTCTAAACAATGGGCGCTGCCATAACGACGACTCCGGTCCCCTACTTCCAGTTCGTCAGTAGTCAGTTTTAACGCTAACCACTCTAAACGTTTACTTTATTGAATGTATCTGATACGGAACCGGACATGGGCATTATCTCCTTCTTAACTTATGCTCGAAACACTCAGTTTCTAAAAAGTTTGAAATCTTCTTTGAATTGTTAAAACAAATAACAACAGTACAGCACATGAGGAGCTTGAACTCAGTCTCTCGCTGCTAGTACAGAGTCGGTCTTGTAATTTTTTTGTATAGGCCTATTTAACCCTTATTTAATCAAATTTCTTAAGAGTTGCACGTCTTGCAACAATGTGTAATGGTTTATGTGTTTATTGTATGGGTTGCATCACTTCATGGTAATAGCTAACAGAAAAGGCAGTAGCAATAATAAATATAGGATATCTGATATCCGAAAAAAAGTCCCCATACCTAGTGCCCAGGGCCGCTGGAAGAGGTTTTAGGTTGGGGGTGCTGATTTTTTTTTTTTTTTTTTTTTTTTGGGCGTCACCACTTTTGAATAAGAAACAATATCAAGACTATAAAACTCGTCAAAAAACGCGCCCACACTCCAACCACCTGCACATTATATTTTTTACTTAATTGATTCTGCTTTTATTCGTAATGCAATGGACCGGTCAATGGGACATAAATGAATCCTTAAAGGATGGAACTTTATGGGACATTTGCACAAAAAGAATAAATGCATATAAATAAATAAATATAGGAATACTTAAATATATAAATAAATGTATAAATACATAAATAAATGCATATAGAAATGCATAAATACATAAATAAATACATGTAAAAATACAGAAATAGCCATTTATATTACCAAAATGTATTTATTTTCACTATTATTTCTGCATTTATTTATTTATTTCTACTTTTATTTATTTATTTTTCGTTCTGTCATTTTTAGTCCTTCATACTTCTGTTTCTCTTCAGGTTCAGATGGTTGAATCTGCTGCTGTTTTGCTTTATCATATATAGTGGTCAGTATCATTTTTGTTCATAAATTCAGTAGGCTATATTACATCATCACACACCATGACTACTTCTCTATACAGTTGATTGCGGAGAATATAGAGAAAGAGTAAATGTATTTTTCAGTATTGATTCTTTGTATTGAATTAATTTGATTCTGTCTGTGTGTGATCCCCAGCTGAAGGAAACAATCATATATCTGTGACGGGGAAAACAGGAGGAAACTTCTCCCTGTCGTGTGAATCTGAGGACAGAGACATTTCTCTTGTTTTATTTAACAAACGGTCAGAAAACATCTTTGCTTGTCTGAAAGAGGAATGTAAGAGTGCAGATAAACGAGTGTTTAAAGAAGGATCATGTGACATCATCATCGAGGATCTGAGATTCAGTGACGCTGGGAAATACACTTTAATAGTCTATTACAGTGATAATCAGACAGAGCTGGAGCCACAGATCAGGGAATATTATCTTCATATTCATGGTAAAGTCAAAACTGATCAAACCATCAGCGTGTGCTTTCATGATTTCCTGAAAATGTTAACAGTTTAATAAAATAACTATTGTGTTTGGCCTGTGATCAGCAAAAACATTAAATGTAACAAATGAACAATTATCCAATATTCAGATTAGATGATTCCATTGTAGGATTTTCAGTGGCTGGTTTTTAAATTATTACATTTGGTTCCTTTAATTCTAAATTTGTTATTATGGCCTTGACAGATTGACACATTATAATAATCAATAATGTCTGTGTTTCTCCTCAGATGAGATCTCTGTGCAGGAAGGAGAGGATCTGGAGTTGGATGTTCTGTTGACCATCGCTGGTAAAGTGGAGTATCAGAACAGAAGAAGCTCAGGCTGGACAGAGGTGTGGAGGAGAGATCGCAGGGACCGGCCTGATCCACTGATCGACAGAGACATGACTCTGATCATTAATGACTTTACAGTCACTGACACTGGAACATACAGAGTTCTGGATTATGAAGGAGAAACCTTGATCACAGTCTCAGTCTCAGTCACAGGTGAGAGAAGATCAGTGGATGAGGAGAGATATTTGAGCTGATTTTTAATCAGGATTTGAACAGAAAATTGATGCTGATTCTCCTCTACAGAATCTGGTACAGACTCAACGGAAACACTGGATACAGATGATGACAAAACTGATGAACAACATAGTAAGTAAAACAGGAGACATTGAGAGATTTACACAATCTTTAAGCAGTGAGTTTAATAAAATAAAAATAAAAACATGTAAGAAGAAAAACTGTTCTCTTCCCTCCTTCCTCCTTCAGCTGTAGAGATCTGGGTTATTGTGTGTGTGTGTGTGTGTGTGTGTGTGGAGCTCTGCTGGTTCTGGTGGCTGGGATTACGGTCGTCTGTGTTTACGGTATGTACATGTCTGATGAGCGGCCTGGGAGAGCTCAGTGTAGAGTCATGGAGAGCCAAGTCCCTGGACATGGAGGAGTTTATCAGACTATTCGGTAGCCAGCACAAAAACCGCAGAATACAGCTGTTCTGAGGCAGAGCAGAACACTTCATTTTTGTGTTGAAAATAAAGTAATGTAAAAAGTAAAGTAAATAAAATAATGTTAAAATACTAAATAATAGGGATACCGATACCACTTTTTCCAGACCGAATCCGATACCGATACTTTCATTTTTGGTACTCGCCGATACCTGTATTTTTATACCTGTATATTTTCAATTAATTTTTTAATTCATGCATTTGTAATTTTTAAATGTATTGGTAGAGAAACCAAAAGAATATCAATCATATTAGTTGTTTATTAATTTTAAACATAATTTGTGCCTCAAATATATATTTAATGCACTCCCAGATAGCAAGGTGACATTGATTAAATGTTGAAATTCCATCAGAATCATCATTTTGGTTAAGGTTGAAAATTCAATGCTAAATAATATTGGATCAATGTTGAAAAATCAATGCTAAAATAATATTGGAACAATGTTGAAAATTCAATGTTAAAATAATATTGAATCAATGTTGATAATTCAATGTTTTTCAGATTTGAAAAGACAGACATTGAAACAATGTTGATTTTTGGTCAGCTTAAATTTCTCAGCTGCATATTCTTTTCTGTATAAATTATATATAGATATTTTTAGATATTTTTGTAAAGTTGAAAAGGTAGCCTATTTAGTCAAGAGCAGTGAGTAATTTATTTGTCCTTTGTTTGATTAATATTAAAACACAGAAGCAGATTAATTAAACTGCTGCCCCTTTAAGACCGAACGCACGGACCCCATTTGAAATATACCGTCTATGTTCACTTGAGATATTACAGACTTTGTTTACTAGGATACTCGCCAAGAGTGAAAAGTGAATTCATCCGTACACACGCAAGACGTGAGAGACTTCCGTTCAGTATCGCTCGCTGTCCGAGGCGATGGTTTTCGGGGCGCGCTTTGGATGTTTGAAGTTCATGTAACTTCTTGACCTGCAAATGTCCTGTAATAATGTAGGCAACCACTCGTTAAACATAAATAAGGTAACAGTTCATGTTTTACTTCCACATACGATTTAGTTTTAATCCAAATAACACGTGCTGAGTGAACGATCAGCAATCAAGAGCATTCAACAGAAGTGCTCTCTCTCTCTCTCTCTCTCTCTCTCTCTCTCTCTGGTCAGTTAACGTTAATAATAAGCTCGTTTTACTTTCTTTGCCATTGACATCCGACTGAACTACAAACTTTCCACTAATGTTTGAAGCCTTGTTTATACTTTCGCTTGGCTCCGCAGCGCGAGTCTCCGCAGACTGCGCGCGCACCTCCCCAAACGGACGAGGCATTTATACTTCACGCGCTCGCCGTTGTACTATTCTTTGAAACGACAGGGGGCGACTCAAGTAATTGTCCTCTAAACCATCAGGAATCAGCGGTGAGAAGAAGAAAGCTACACACGTGACAATGTTTATTTTAGTACACCACCACCAATACCACACTACAAAAAGAATCGTGTAAAACCCAGTAAACCCTGAGATTATTACTCGTGACAATAAAACAAAATATATGGATATGAGAATGTGTATACAATATAACTAAATTAACAATCTCTTACATATTTTCTAATTTCACTAAACATTTCATTAAGTTTCGTGAACAGTTTTATTAAACATGGACCTTTATGTTCATTAAAAATACTTTGTATGCTATTGTATGCTCATTCTTTTTTTAAATATAAGCAACTCATTTAGACGTGCAAACTGGGTGCCGGTGTGGTGAGTAGTTCGAGCTCGGCCAGATTTGGCTCGAAGTCGTTCATCTTCGGATGCGGCGCCGCGCGCGTTGTTACAAAAAATGCAAGGCTTGACGCGCACACCGCCAGGCGAAATTGGGTCTTGCGAACCCGACGCGCACGACCGCCCACACCGCAATGACGTAATTTTTGCCGAGCGCGCTCGTGCGGACGCGTCGAGTATAAACCATTTTACCTCATAGACAGCCTGTATAATTTCTGTTGTCAGTGTTTCTTTGTCTGGACACAAACACTGTACACACGCTGCCTGGTATCGGTTGTTGGTATCGGGGCATTTTTACGAGTACGAGTACATGAGCTCAGTATCGGCCCGATACCCGATACTGGTGCATCCCTACTAAATAATGTCTGTGTGATTTTTTTATTTATTGGAACAGAACTGTGTTGTCTAATCCATGCAAAATACAAAAATGTAATAACATCTATATTAGAGCACGTGGCATTGCACAAAATTTTGGAAATCGTGCTTAATAATTTCTAAACCAGTATTTATTCTCAGTTGAATTTTCTGATTTTGGGTGAACTATCCCTTTAAGTGGCAAATACGGAAGCTTCAGCACCAAGAAGGAGAGTAAATAAGAAACCAGAAGGGGGCAGCATTTACATTCAGTATAAATATGAACATCCTTGGATGTTAAAGGTATAGCTGAGGATTTTCTTTTTCTGGGTGGATCATCAAGACTATTGGTCCTCCTAATTGTCAATCATTCTGGTGATATGTTTACGTAAGGCCGTCGTACATGTCGTCCTTTCTGCGCATGCGCCCTTTCAGGTGTATTATGTGTGGTGTGCTGTCTATGGGTGAGCTACAGTTTCAGCCATTCATTGAAGCTCGCCGTTCTCGCCGGGTTTTTTCAAAATGTCTGAGGGTCGTAAGAGAAAAAGTGTCTACGAATTGGAAGAGAAAGGCCTCTGAAGAAAGAAACAAGACCAGAGTGTTTTTGGGAGAATATTTCACACGCTGGCGTGCGCTAAAAGCACAGGTTGGGCTTCCCACTGATCCCTCAGTCGCGAAGTTTCTACTCGACAGGTAAAGTTTGGCATGCTATTTGGAGAAATCCATTTAAAATTACTGCTAGTAAATGTTAATGTAAGCTATGATTAGCGATCTTGCAACTTGTAAACAGAGCGTGCACAAGGAGAACTAGGCTTGTGCATGCTCTCTCGTGTCGTGCACATGTTTAATAGGCGTTCCCTCTCGGGAGCAGGTAGAGTGTTGCGTATGTGTATTTTTTCAAAAAGTGGAGAGGGCGGTTCTTTTCTAAAATTCGGGAAAATCCTCTGCTATACCTTTAAACTTAATGAACTCCAGATAATTTCTCACTAGCTCTGCTGATGTTTTGAACACACTATAAAAATAATGGCAATCACTTAGCAATATGTTTTGTGACATAATATTACATTGTCATCTGTTGTGTGGATTGTATGTATGTTTACAGGTTCTGTTACCTTTTGTCCTTTAATTCCTTGACAGTCGCATCCTGATTTCCCACTGCAAACACAACCCTGAGAGGAAAACACAAGGAAAACAACACCATGACTGCATGAAAACATTTACAATAACAATAAGGAGGGACTCTCATTCTTGCTCACTGAGAAGAATAGAAGGCCACCAAAAGCTATTGAAAAAAATATATATATCCCTCCCCCCCATTTATAAAATCCTGGGATCGCCCCTGCTGGGATCGTACAACACTGTTCATGTTTGGTATCATTTGAAATGTCTCACTGTAAAGCGTCTTTTTTAGTGTCTAGAAAAGCATGTGTAAAAGTTAATGTATGCGAGTGACAATACAAACTAACTCGTAAAGATTTCTGTGTTTATATTTACACTTTCCTCACGTATTTCATTGTTATATTTAGAAGACATAATCTATGTGCCTTTTAGTCATTATATGGTCTATTTAATATATATATATCGCTCACTTCTAGAGCTAAAGCACTCTTTGGGCACATGCACACTAATGTGCCAGACAGCGCAAAGGTGTCGAATTTCAACCGCTCAGTATTAACAGAGAATGTCTAATAAGGCGAGATCTTCCACTCTCAGTAAACTTCCGGCTTCTGAACTGGTTGCAGTTCCACTCTGGCTCCACATGAGGGCGATCACAGGACGAGTGCAGAATGAATGGAGGTCTATGGCGCTATACCCCTCAAAATCCACTTTTCTCAGGATATAATTTTTTGTCTAGTAATTTGAATGTTGTATTCGAAAGGAGATGCAAGGAAATTACACATTGTTGGGTGTTAGATTTTTTAGAGTCACTTATTTGCTTTAAAAAGTCTTTTAAAATGTCAATGACGTCACACACATCGTACGACCAGAGATACTGCTTTACGGCAATCTTTCAGTCACTTTGGTGCTTTCGCGCTCTGCACTTTCTTTTATCTCGAGGCATCGACAACACAGCTGACACAGGTAAACACACGTGCTAGAAGAGCTTTTGTTTTGTTTGTTTCTGGTCCCGCTTCGGATGCCACGATGCCATCAAGTGGCATCTCTGGTTGTAATCAGTCCTTCACTGACCAATCAGCGTTCATTAGCAGAATGCTAGCGTGTTATGGGCAACAACAACTCAACCTGTAAGAAATCGAAAGGACATAAGTACTCGTTCATTCAACTTTCGACCTATAACCCATGTTGAACTTGCAAAACCTACAATCAAATCTGATATTTATCAACGGCAATCGGGTGAAAGAGACACATTTAGCCGTCTAGCTCCATAGACTCCCATTCATTTTGCACTCATGGGCGATCGCCCCCAGTGGAACTCTGGTGGAACTACAACCACAATTCGGTACAATAGGACTTAATAGGGAGTGGCCAGGCTCTCCGTAGACGGGCTCTGGTATTAATAATTTCTAGCAGTGCAGTTTTCCATATAATGGCAAATTTGTTCCTATTGTACTGTATTAATCATTGTAATTTAATATTCATTGTGGAGATTACTGTTACTATGTTTATTGTGACTACTATTATTTGTTTTTGTTATTTGTACTTATCTATTTTTCTTATATCTTTATTTATAGAAAACCACACACACATGCAAAGTCAAATTTATTCAGTGTACTGAGTTATGGTGACAATAAATGGGTTATTCCCCAATACCTGATCATATCTGGTAAAAGTCTCTCACTGGACGCTCTGTAGTGGGTCTGTTATCAACCGGCAAAATCAGCTTCTACTAGCCAACATTTTTACAGTGACTGAGACTCATCCTCAAAGAAGTAAAACCAAAAGGTAATGAAGTTTTTAATAGTTTAGAGATATCTTGCTAACAGAGGATTGGTCTTCCAGGCAAATGCCACCCTGTCCTCAAGAGGTCTAAACTCTGGAGACCGTGATAAATGCAAATTCCCATTGTTAGCATGTTTCCATTTGAAAGAGGTTTCTGTCTCGCTCTGAGTATTAGCCTAGTTATAAGCCTAGCCTACATATTTTATTGTAAATTGTATCATATATTGCTGCCACAATAATGGCCTTGCTTTCTTCTCTTTCCCATTTTTGTTTGCTGAGGTGGAGCTGTGATGAAATATTGTTCTTGTAAATACTTTCCAGCATTCAGTAATAAAAGTGTACATTCAAAAAGGATTTCAAAACGATTTCAAAACTTTGAATTTTGAATGTCTTCTTGTTTGCCAGCTGATGTACATTTGGATAATATATTTAAAAAGCAAACAACAATTAGTGTAATGACAATGTTATTCTTTGCATGAAAACACTTGAATTAGCCTGTTGCACTGGGTGAATTAACTTCAGAATTATATTCCTATTGACGGTCAACAGTGATAAGATAAGAGTGGTCCAGACCAACCTTACGAACGTATGACTCACAGAAGGTGTACTTCAGTAAACACGTATTAACGATAAGGTACAGCTTAAGGTAGGCTATAACTTAAGAACGACGTAGCGTTAAGAAGGTTTCGGGAAACGCAGCCCAGGTTAGTAAACGGACTGAAATCCAGGTGGAGCAAAGGAGCACACTGATTGAAGTTTTAGAGATCCGACTAAATAGTAATTTCCAGCAGCGGCTGAAGTCAACAGGTTAGATGTTTTCAGACACCAGTTCACCCTGTTGACACCATATGAGGAGATGCTGATTCTGGAAGTACAAAATCACCAAATCATTTAAACTGTTGCTGTGTTTGTGGTTCTGTTTATGGAAACTACATCCTGTTATATTGCGCGATCATACGTGAATTTGCGAGATCTCGTGGGTCCTCGTGACTTCAGCTGTCAGTCATGGCCGCAGCCGTTCCGCAACAAACCCGGACCTGGTGTGTGTTGAAGGACGGCGGAGCACGGAGCCGACACGCAGTTGGTGGAAATCCAGGGTAACACATCGCCATTATATCAGAGGCTAAAAATGGGTTTTCCGTTTAGAGCAACAAAGTGTTAGACCAATCTAAATAGAGTGAGCCTCAACCTCTGATTATTGTATAGCATTATTATTACTAATATTTCCTTCTGTGTATTTCCTTATTGGATTATGCAAATCACATACAGGTAAACATTCTATTTCAAACATTCATGGAATTAACATATCAATCTTAAACTAGAAAAATGCATTTCCGGAGGAACTGCAAAGTGTGCTTGCTCGGGTGTGGTTCACTAACGTGAGCAGGTAGTGGATAAGGGTGCGTTGAAGTTTGCTTGATCTGAGAATTTCAACAATAGTACTTTTTTCAAGATTGTGCAAAAAGGTGAAAAGTTATGTGCATTTAGAGACATGTCTGCAATGTAGACTAGTGCCAATGGCATTGTTTATGTGGCTTGGTTGTTGGTTTTGAAATAATTGGTTATGAATATACAGCAGAGAGTGGGAGTGTTTTGGGTGATGAAATAGTATTGAAAAGAAGTTGACAGTCTTCATTTACTGTATCCAATAAGCCAATACAAAACTCACCCAGCTGTTCTGTGGTTGAGTGTTCCCTTTGATTAGGAACAAATTTACTATCTCAAATTAAGTTCTACCGTAATTAGCGATGCTTTGATTGCTGCTGTCAAGATGGTTGTCATCACCTACACAGAAACGCTGATTTTTATACATGTTCGCTCCTTTCAGATTGGAATCTCACTTAAGATGGCGGAATACCTTGTGAAGTCTACTTCGCAGTCCACAACGCACCTCTAGAGCGACGTTGTTGATTGTTTGAGCATGTTACTGCGCGTTTCTCCTTGTTTTCTATTGTTATGCGCAGCATATTTCCCGCGCGCACAAACACAGTTAAAAAACGAAATTCAGGCCCGACATTTATGGCCCATGACAAACCTAGTAAAAACGAATGCAGTCTATACACTGACTTGGCAGCTCTGTGAAATGTAATACAACAGTGCCACCTACTGTCTAGATGCATTAACATTAAAAGTGTGAGGTGAAACTCTTTTGCATAGACATAGGTAAATGGGTTTGTCAATTAGCCTGAAATTAAAAAAAGATCTTGTGCATCCTCACATTGGAGTCCCGAGTTCATGTACAAAGTTTGGTTTCGATACGTGAGAGAGTTCCTGAGATATGGACGACTTCCGGTTTGCCAAACGCTTGCGAAAATCAAAAATCCTTCTAGTAACTTTTGTGAGGCTTGGTCCAAGGATCATGTACGTCCAGTTTTGTGAAGTTCGGACCAAATTTGTGACCTGTGAAAATTTAGTTTCGCTTTCTGTTCAATCCAATATGGCGGACGAACGACATGGACTCGTGATGTCATCTTCGCGAGCAACTTACAGTGCAAACTTACGGTGTCTCTGTGTCAAAGGGCCTAGGCGCAGGAGCTGGCCAAAATTTCTCTCCCGGGAATAATAATAATAATAATAATAATAACAATAAGAAAACTTAAGAAGAACAATAAGCTTTCAGCAAGCACACTTAATTAAATCATCTATTGCATTTTATTTCTTTTTTTATTAAAAAGCAATGATGCATCGCCACTTTTAAATGTAAAATGAAAATCTATTTTTTAAATTTGAATTCAAAATCTATGGACACCTTCCAGCAATAAAATGGTTAATCATGTTTTCATTTTCATTTAGAGTTGCAGAATATACATTCTCATATGCTGTATTTAATCTATTACCAACTCCACATTAAATCTTCTATATGAATGATTAACTGTATTCTATTATAAGTCGATTCAGCAGTCAGAGATGAAACTCAGAGTCCAGCTGTGTGTCCATGAAGAGTGACCGTTCTGGACAAACAAGTGAAATCAACTGATCTGAGGTACATCGTTAATACATTTTTATTAGCATTTACAATCACCTGCACCAGCAATTTATAAAACAAAGGCGGAGTTTACCTGAGTCAGGAGAAGGAAGGGTTGCCACCTTCAGTGAGACAAGATAAGGGATGTTTTGCCTGAAGAAGACCCAGCATGGTCGAAACGTTGCATTTTTTATTAAATATGGGAGCAAAGAGCAGTGTTCATTTTTCAGTGGACATCACATTTTTTTCACTTTATTAGTTCCTTTTGTCCTGCACCTGCCAGAAGGTGGGATGTGCACACAATTACTTTTTTAAAGATAAGGGACACACACAAACCCCATTTTATTTATAATAATATAAAAATGCATCAAGGGCTTGGAACTGACATGCCTGGATGACATGGTTCAGGGGGACACTATCGCTCGACTGCACTGTTTCTCTGTCGTGATCAGAACATCTCACAGTTTCACATGAGAAAAGAGCAGATATTACACACATTACACACATATTCTCACATTACTTACAATCCCATGTGATAAATATTAGATATGATAGATCAACTATTTTCTTGAGCTAGCATGAAAATTATATCCAGCAATTAAAAAAAGACTTCTACACAAATATGTGTATTTTTCATCTGCAGATCTTTCCAGTAAAGAAGAGCAGAAAAGGGCTCTGCTAATATTTTCTCCAGGATCTGAGCAGCTTTGACACTAGATGATGAATCCATCACCATCTGAGACCGATATGAGCTAAAACCTGCTGTGCCAAATCTAAATGAAAGCATGCGTGTATTTTGCACAGTTCTGATCTCAGACCTGAAGGCTGTTTAACAGTAATCTAGTGCCATATTTACCCATGAAGCTCTTTAGAGATCAGATGCTGGACTACAGTATTACTGATTATAATATTAACATTTTACTTGAAATGAGTAAATAATATAATCTCTGGATCCAAAATAGTCTTATATGTGCATAATTAATATTCATTAGATCTCATCAAGCCCTCAAATGATTACTCTCTCTCTCTCTTTTTGAAGAAAGGGAGGGGTCTTTGTTGACCTTCAAGACACCTGTACTGGACTGTTTCAGTAAAATTGAGAAGAAAGCACTGTACGTCACATGTGTAAAAGTCTCACACTCTCACTCTTTAGGAGGAGTTAAAGAGTCAAAATGGCAAGAGCTATTTGGATCAGGCTCTTCCCCGAAGGGTTGCTGGAGGGCCTTGTACAGGCCTCCCATTGAAAAAAGGTCTGGAGACCTTCAGTGGAGAGTTGTGCATGGGTTAATAGCTACAAACAGATACAGAGCACACCTCGATCTCCAGGTTCAGGAGGGATGTCCTTTTTGTGGGATGACTGAAACTGTTTTTCATTTATTTTTTCAGTGTGGGAGGCTTGTGCCTTTACTTTCTCAATTAGAAGAATGGTGTACAGTTTTGGGAGAAGTGTTTTCACCTATGTTATTTATCTTTGGACCAAAGTATAGCAGAAACAGAAAGCAGATCCATGTTTTGCTTAATTTTTTGTTTGGGCAAGCAAAAATGGGAATTTGGATTTCACGTAAAAGCAAAATAAATAATGTTGGGACAACTGATGCAATGTTAATTCTAAAAGGGTTAATTAATACTAGATTAAAGGTGGAATATGCATACTATAACTTGGTTAAAGACCTGGAGACTTTCAATCACATTTGGGGAGTAAACCAGTGCATATGTGAATCTGATTTCGATGGCAAATTTATATTTAATTGTGCTATTTATTATTGTATGTTTGTGTTTTAAATATACTTTTTTTTATTTATTTATTTTTTATTTAGCTGACACTTTTATCCAAAGCGACTTAGAATTGCTATATATGTCAGAGGTCGCACGCCTCTGGAGCAACTAGGGGTTAAGTGTCTTGCTCAGGGACACATTGGTGTCTCACAGTGGATTCGAACCCGGGTCTCTCACACCAAAGGCATGTGTCTTATCCATTGCGCCACCACCACCCCATATACTTTTTAAAATCTATGTAAGTTTTAGTTAAACCTTGAATATTTTGTGATAAAGGGTGGTTAAAAGTCAAAAAAGTCTCTCTCTCTCTCTCTCTCTCTCGCTCTCGCTCTCGCTCTTTCTCTCTCTCTCTCTCTCTCTCTCCAAACTGGTTCAGCAACTTTTGCCTCCAGAAGTGAAAGTATTTTAAGAGTTTTACTGTGTGCCATTTTACACCAGGACGGGATACGATTCTTTACCTCAGAAAAAACAAGCATCAGAGTGTTTAATAGTAATATTTCTAGTTTCCTCTAAAGGAATTGACGTTGTGGGGAAACAGTTGATGAGAAACCATGAACATGTCGGGAACCAGTAACCCAACAGTGTAATCCAGGTGAGTGAACATTAGTCAGGTGAACTGCTTTACTTCCTCATTAACTTCACAAACCAGGACATACTTTCTTAAAGTATTTCAAAACTTAAACATGAAGAATTTCAAGAAACATGAATTTCTTAATCTTATTGATGTTTTGGGTGGGGTTGGACATAAAGGTAAAAATGTAAAAAATTACATTAATTATCAGTAGCGATTGGGGAATCATCACAACTTTCTACAAGCCACAACTAAAAAATAAGGCAACTGACAAATGATGTGTAGTTTACATTTGTATTACTAAAAAATTATAAGTACGGTAGATGAGGGAGGTTGTAAATTTTTACTTTACCGTTGGAAATGTTTATGTCTCATATTTTGTTATATTTTCTATCATTTCTGAGTAAATAAATGTGAGCTTGACATTGTGAAGTACAAAGAGTGCTGTTGTTAAACCTCCTTTAGTCACAGGAGAGAGAAACATCAGAGTGTTTACAACTCTAGTGTTACAAACTTCCCAGTCTGTTCAGCCGAGATATTTCTGTTTTAAACACACACAGATGAAATACTGGTGCAAACGCTACAGATCTGACTGAAGAAGAGAATCTGCTGTTTCTGATGATGCCAGTTCTGAACATTAATTTACATGATTGATAAAATCACATTAAATGTTGATAATTATTGATTAGAAATCAGAAATCTGACTTGTTTTGTCTCCATAAACACATTGAAGAAAATGTCAAATGAAATGTATTGTATTTGAGTATGTGTGAATGAGTGTTTCTGATCTCTTACTCGAGCAGCTCCATGAAGACTGAATGAATCATGGACGACACACACACATCCAGACATGGATATTCTTCTCCAGGATTCAGGTACTTCAATCTTCATATGATCTTAATGTTATAGAAGACTCATTTTCTGCACATAACAGGGTGTTGTGTGTGTTTGCCAGGGTTGGTATAGTGATCTGTTGTCTCTATCATATTCTGGTGCCGGGATATACAGTAGTTGGATCCACTCAGTGTCTTTAAACACTGTCCAAAGACACACAGATACAGTAGACAGCTAGATGATATATGACATTATCCTTGGACAGTCTCATCACTCTTCAACACACTGTCTTAATAGACAACCTTCTCATGTGGGATTTATTTTCATGTTAAATCAGTCAAGTTGATTCTTGTCTCGATTCTGCTATCTCTGTTCTATTTAAGTCATTTAAGGGTGAAAGATTATGTGTATGGCATAATTTGGCAATATCCACTTATTATCAAAACTCACACTATTATAAAGCGCTGCAATAGCAGGAGTCGAGCACAGGATCAGGTCTCCTCTCACAGCTGATCCAGAGCTTCAGTCCTGATGTTTGACGGACAGACAGAGAACTTTGAAAAGCGCTGAGCTTGGTTAAGTTACTGTATTTGTAATTAGTTACTTTCCGCCTCTAGATATAGTTGGTGCCCTGAGGGTCTCGTCTCACACAGTGTCTTTATACACTTTCCTATTAAAAGAGCACACATCTATGTCAATAAACAGGCGAAATGATCCTTGTACACTGTAATCTCTCTTCAACATTTTCAGAAGCTTTTCTGCATCTGGATGTAAAAAATTTTTTTGCCAAAATTAACTCTGTTTTCTATTAAAGCCAAAGTTGCAGACAGAATTCAATCTCACCGGAGTCCAGCTGTGTGTCCATGAGGAGTGACCGGTCTATGGGGGAGCCAATAACATTTAAAGGAAAACTCACATCAACTGATCTGAGGTACAACATTTGATAGATACTGTAGATAGATAGATAGATAGTCTATATAAAGTTTATCTACATGTAAAATTAGCCATATGAATTCTTGTCTAGTCTGTCATCTCTGTTATTTTTTTAATCATCTGTTCTATTGAAGCCAAAGTTGCAGACAGAAATCAAACCCACCAGAGTCCAGCTGTGTGTCCATGAAGAGTGACCGGTCTATGGGGGAGCCAATAACATTTAAGGGAAAACACACATCAACAGATCTGAGGTACAACATTTTTGTCTAGAGAGACTAGATCAGTTCTTCCCAGATCTTCTCTGGAGCCCCTAACACAACCACAACACATTTTCTTATGTCTCCCTCATATAAAACACCTGTTTCAGCTCATCAGCTCATTAGTAGAGAATGCAAGACCTGAATAGACAGATGGATGGATAAATGTAGATAAACCTCATATAGAACCAATCTATCCATGTAAAATGAACTATATATATATTCTTGTCTGTATTCTGTTGAAGTGGATTCCACCAGCAGAGATCACAGGCACCAGAGTCCAGCTGTGTGTCCATGAAGAGTGACCGGTCTATGGACAACATGACATTTAAGAGAAGACAAACATCAACTCAAATGAGGTACAACATTTCTGTCTAGACAGACTCATCCTGATAGTAACTCACTGTACCCAGACTATCCATTATAAATAACAGATAAGGTAAATAGTAACTAGCAACACTTTTAACGCAAGTTAACTTCTTGTTTATTGAAGTATTGTTACAAGTGCTATAATGTCTCGGTTACATATGGTAACCCTCGTTCCCTGAGGGAGGGAACGGAGACGTACGTCATGGTGAACGACGAATAGGAATCTCGCTAGAGAGGCCAATCTACTTCGAGTGAAACTAAATGAGCCAATGCATATTGGCGTGCAATCATTTGCATCAGCTGTGCAGCCTCGCAGCGCGGGTATTTAACGAGCAGCTGGTGCGATTGCACTTCAGTTTTTTGCTGAGGAGCTGAGCCGGTGAGCTGGCTGCCCCGGCGGGTCGCAGCAGATGTGGCGACGGGACGTACGTCTCCGTTCCCTCCCTCAGGGAACGAGGGTTACCATATGTAACCGAGACGTTCCCTATCGTTCGGTCACTACGACGTACGTCGTGGTGAACGACGAATAGGAATCCCTACCAAAGTGCCACAGCTGCTGCACCCCATCCAGCGCCCTGAGCAAGCCTCTACACCTTCTTGCCTGGAAGGACGATAGGAGAGGGCTTACACCGAGAGTATCCATCACCGTTGTTCCGTGATAACCCATACAGTGTGATATTGGATAACACTGGGAAAGTGTGCCCAAACTGAGGGAGGGGAACGCTGCGGGAGCCACATTCTTAAGAAGAGTTATGTGGGAATACACATATGGACTAACCCAAGGGTTGTACTGCATATGATTTAATGGGTGACTTAGCCCAAGGGAAAGACACGGGCTTCCGTTTAGGAGCAGCCATGGAAGATATACACATATGGGATCCCTGTGGGGTCACACATATGGGACCCAGCCTAGACCCGGTTCTCAAGGATTCAGCGGGTAAAGGCCTGGCACCGGACGCTCCGCCACGTCCGGGCCGAGGGTGTTTGGAGGACTCGACAGGTTTTGACTCTGGAGCAATAAGGTTGCACAGTAGGGTGCAGCAAGCCGACAGAGCCGGTACTCTCAGTGCTTCTACCCGTTTAGGGTGAGAACACGGAAGGACACGGGCTCTACACATAGGCTATAGTATCTAGCGAACGTGTTAGGTGTCGCCCAGCCCGCAGCTCTACATCTGTTAGCGAGGAGCCACGTGCCAGCGCCCAAGAGGATGCAACGCCTCTCGTGGAGTGTGCATGCAACCAGAGCGGGCAGGGCACGCCTTGAGCTTCGTAAGCCAAGGCGATGGCATCCACTATCCAGTGGGCCATCCTCTGCTTGGAGACAGCCTTTCCCTTCTGCTGGCCTCCGTAACAGACAAAGAGCTGGTCTGAGGTCCTGACGCTTTGGGTTCTGTCCACATACATACGTAGAGCGCGAACGGAACAGAGCAAAGCCAGGGCTGGGTCTGCCTCCTCCAGGGGAAGCGCTTGCAGGTTCACTACCTGATCTCTAAAGGGAGTGGTAGGAACCTTGGGCACATAGCCAGGCCGGGGTCTCAGTACAACATGGTTGTCACCCGGCCCGAACTCTAGGCACGATTCGTCAACCGAAAATGCTTGCAGGTCCCCTACCCTCTTGATCGAGGCCAGTGCAATCAGCAGCAAAGTCTTCAAGGAGAGAAGCTTTAAGTCTGCTGACTGCAAAGGCTCAAAGGGAGCATCCTGAAGTGCTCGGAGCACCAGGGAAAGGTCCCAAGAGGGTATGGAGGGGGGATGAGGAGGATTTAATCGTCTCGCCCCCCTAAGGAACCTGACGACCAGGTCGTGCTTTCCAACTGTTTTGCCATCTATGTGGTCATGATATGCTGAAATAGCAGCAGCATGTACTTTAAGGGTGGAGGGAGACAGCCTTCACTCCAACCCTTGCTACAAGAAGGAAAGCACTGCCCCTATCGAACATCTTCGGGGGTCCTCTCTGCGGGAGGAACACCACTCGACGAACAGGCTCCACTTCAAGGCGTACGCACGTCTCGTAGACGGCGCTAGCGCAGAAGTGACGGTGTTAAGTACCTCTGGGGGCAAGTCACCTAGAACCTCCGCGTCCCGTCCAGGGACCAGACATGGAGTTTCCAGAGGTCCGGACGCGGGTGCCAAAGGGCGCCCCGTCTCTGAGTCAGAAGATCCTTCCTCAGAGGAATGGGCCAGGGAGGGACTGTCACGAGGAGCATGAGTTCTGGGAACCAAGTCCGGGTGGGCCAATAGGGAGCCACCAGAATGACCTGCTCCTCGTCCTCCCTGACTTTGCACAGGGTCTGTGCAAGTAGGCTCACTGGGGGAAATGCATATTTGCGGAGGCCCCGGGGCCAGCTGTGTGCCAGTGCATCCGTGCCGAGTGTTCCCTCGGTCAGGGAGTAAAACAACCGGCAGTGGGAGGTTTCTGAGGAGGCAACAGGTCTACCTGAGCCTCTCCGAACTCTCTCCAGATCAGCTGAACCGCCTGGGGGTGGAGTCACCATTCTCCCAGGAGCACAGCTCGTGATAGCTCGTCGGCCACACGGTTGAGCACACCGGGGAACACATGGCTCGAAGCGACCTCAGATGCTTCTGACTCCAAGGAGGAGATGGCGGGCGAGTTGCGACATGCGACGGGAGCGTAGACCACCTTGACGGTTGATGTACGCAACGGTCGCAGTGTTGTCCGTACGGACCAGCACGTCTCTGCCCTGTAGCGACCTTTTTAGGCGGCTCAGAGCGAGATGTACTGCTAGCAACTCGAGGCAGTTGATGTGCCAGTGCAGTTGGGGGCCTGTCCACACCCCTGACACTACATGCCCGTTGTACGTGGCACCCCAGCCGGTGGCAGAGGCATCTGTGAAAACCACAGCACGCCTGGACACCTGTTCCAAGTTGACTCCTGCCCGGAGGAATGAAGCGTCTGACCACGGACTGAAGGTCTGGCGGCACTCCGGTGTGATTGCCACCCGGTGAGTGCCGTGATGCCACGCCCATCTCGGGACTCGGCCGTGAAGCCAGTGCTGAAGCAGTCTCATATGGAGCAGGCCGAGCGGAGTTACCGCTGCTGCTGCTGCCATATGCCCCAGGAGCCTCTGAAAGAATTTCAGTGGGACCGCTGTCCTGCCTTTGAACGTGTTCAAGCAGTTCAACACCGACTGAGCGCGCTGCTCTGTGAGGCGCGCTGTCTGAACGACCGAATCCAACTCCAACCCGAGAAAAGAGATCCTCTGCACGGGGGCGAGTTTGCTCTTTTCCCAGTTGACCCAGCTGGCTGAGGTGCCTGAGCACGGGGTCCCTGTGTTCGCATAACTGATCTCGAGAGTGTGCCAATATGAGCCAGTCGTCGAGATAATTGAGGGAGCGAACGCCCTGTTCTCTCATGGGAACAAGGGCCCCCTCTGTGACTTTCGTGAAGACACGGGTAGACAGGGACAGGCCGAAGGGCAGGACCTTGTACTGATATGCTCGACCCTCGAACGCAAAGCGCAGAAACGGCCTGTGTCGAGGAAGAATCGAGACATGAAAGTACGTGTCCATCAGGTCGATCGCTGCAACCAATCTCGGGGACGGATGCATTCGAAAATGCGTTTCTGCGTGAGCATTTTGAACGGTAGCTTGTGAAGGCTCCGATTCAAAACTCACAGGTCCAAGATCAGTCGTAACCCACCACCTTTCTTGGGTACAATGAAGTAGGGACTGTAGTTCCCTGACCTCATATCGGCTGGAGGGACCGGCTCTATCGCGTCCTTCGCCAGTAGGACTGCGATCTCCGCGCACAAGACATGGGCATCGGCTGCTCTCACTGTAGTGGAGGGGATGGCCCGAAACTTGGGGGGACGCCGGGCGAACTGAATCGCATAGCCGAGCCTGATGGTCTGAATGAGCCAGTGAGACAGACTGTGGAGCGCTAGCCAGGCTCGCAGAGACCGTACAAGTGGGACCAAAGCGTACCCGGAGTGGGGCAGCGAGGTGGAACACAGGGGCTCGGCTCGGAAGGCTCTCTCTGGGAGGCAGCCCGTAGCGGAGTCTGAGTGTGCTGTGCAACACTTACCTGGTTCCACGAGGCAGGAGGTGCAGGAGGCGGCTTGGTTGCGTTCTCGAACCGCACACTGTTCCCTGCTGGCGATAGAAGAGGCGGATGAGAGTGGTGAGGATTCTCTCCTCCCACTGCTCTCCTGGCCTTCTTCAGACCCAGGGATCAGTCTCAATTAGAAAGTTAATTCGTTCCCCGGCCCTCCACCGGAAGAGAGCAGCTCCACCCATCTCTGGGTCACCGATCTCAGGGGTGATTGTTTCACCGACCACTTAAACAGTGGCTGAGACGGGCGGTGTCATCCTCCTGCAGCAGACACAGCTCATTGGCGACGAGTAGACTGAGGGGCAGCCCACGAGGCACTCTGGTGGTACGTCGGGGAAGCGCTTCAGTCTGCTGCTGACTGCGGAGAACTGCTGGGCCAATTCTCAACAGTGTCGCCGAAAAGGCCACCTTGTGAGATGGGAGCATCAAGAAAGCATACTTTGACGACGTCTCGCACCTCTGCAAGGACAGCCAGGGGCGCTTCTGGACCACCAATGTGGACATCGTCTGGCCGAGGGCCTGTGCTGTGACTTGAACACGGTCAGTCGACAAGTGCAGCTCAACTCCGGCTCAGAACTACCCTCGTGCAATAAGAGTGCCTTGGCCTCGCATGCAGGGCAGAGGTGGCTCGCCAGAGGCACAGCCACCCCACCATTGAGGGTAGCGAGAGAGGTGAAAACTTAAACAGAATTTGTCACTTTTGGCGTTCCATATTTTGGCACCAATATAGCTCCATACTGCTAAGTTTCCAATGCACATCCGAGAAAGACCCGGGAAAGCATGGCTGTCAGTTCTGAATCTGATTCAGCATAAGCACACACTATTACAGTGGGAACTCAGCATACCCTCATTTCCAGAACAAAACAGGCCCTCTCTCCGATGCAGCAATCGACATCTGCCCTCAGCTGGAGCCCTGAATGAAACGCTAGGTTCTTCCAATTTTGAAGGACCAGCAATCCCATCCAGAAGCTGCACAACTTGTAATGCGCTAGAGAGGGAGGGGCCCTAGGGGGTTGGTTCCCCGAAAGAGAAGCCCTCAGCTCTCAGATCACCCAAGCCATTCTACTGAAGTAGACCTCTCCTGGTGGCCACCAGGGAGGGCGCTACAACAGAGAATAGACAAGGAGACCGCACACCTAGAGCGCCGAGCGAGCGCTGGGTTGCCATGACAACCCGCGCTGCAGCCCGGCAGCTCGACGGCACACGACACGCTGAGGAGCGAGAGATCTGTCGGGTTTTCCCCGCGATCTCCACGGTCCCCCAGAGTGTCGAGCAGACCTGAAGTTGTGCTTTTACACACAAGCAGCGGCTGGCTAACAACAGAGGGGTCTCAAACTTTCCGGAGAATGAAGAGTTGACCGGCGTGCCGACGTGGTCATGTTCCCGTGCGAGAACATGAACCACCCACGAACACAGTCTCACATGTTTCCCAGGCAAGCGAGACAGTGATCGTGGCCGTCAGTGAGGACAGGAAACGACCGCAAACAGAAACACACGGGTGGAATGTCATCTTTAGAAAGACGCAACTCACACCCATGTAAGCTCTTTCAGGGAAATACTCTCCTTGGTACTGAAGCACGCAGGGGAACGGTCGCAGCGGACACAGACAGGAATATGCAACCTGACGTGCGCTGTCTCTCTTCACGGCGGTCTTACCAGCCATAAGAACGACTATTCAGCGCTCTTGGCGCACCGTTACCAGCTGTGAAAACAGCTTTTTTGTTTTGCTCAGTCAGTAACACAAAAACAAAAGAGAGAGAAAAAGAAAGTCAACCCCGCTGCTGCGCTGTATCGCCCGCACCAGACACGAGAGATCATCTTGAAGAGCTTGCTTGTTGTTTGATCACTCAGTAGATTAAACAGCATCGAAACGCTCTGCTCCGAAGCAAAAAGCTGAAGTGCAATCGCACCAGCTGCTCGCTAAATACCCGTGCTGCGAGGCTGCACAGCTGATGCAAATTATTGCACGCCAATATGCACCACGACGTACGTCGCAGTGACCGAACGATAGGGAACACTCATGCAGTCTTGCTGTTGGTCTGAATATCAGCATGATTTTTAGGGGTGGTTATAAATATAGATTTTCTTATGCATTACATTCTTCATTTGAACAATCTGAAGATCATTTACCAAGATTGATCTTTTAATCTATTCTTTTTTCAGTTGATTAGTAAATAAAACTTTTCTAAAAGTTCACTTATCGCACTGTTACTTTTGTTACATTTTGTAAACAGGGTGTACACTTTCAAATTTGTTTAATTTAATCACAAAATACAAATATGTTTTGCCGCTCTTTAATGTGGCATGACAGATTCTTTATCAGACGCTTTATCAACCCTTCGTTTAAACGGCAGCAAGAACCAATCATATCTTTATTGCTAGTTATAGCATAAAATAAACATGAATGAACCATGAACACAAGAATATATGTTGAAATATACAGTACAACTGAAATATGTTTCAACCATGGAGAGATAAAACAGCTTGTGAACCAAGTAACATTACATTTAACTCAAAAAAAAAAAAACTCTGAAAAGTTATACAGTGGTCATACAGTAGTTCAATAGTAAGCTAGAAAGAACACTAGAGAGTTATGTTCTTAACCTATTAGGGATGTATTCATTATTTAATGTATGTTTAAATCTGTTTCAGTTATATTCTTAATTAAAAATACAGTAATATAATAAAATAATTAAAAATAAATTAGAAACTCAAACTAAAATGTGTTTGCGTCAAAGTGTGAAAATTATGAATCAGGTCACATTTCTATTTCTATTAAAAAGAGTTAATTGTTACCATCAGTATTTCAAAGACTTTCACAGTCTATCAACTCTTTCAGGAAGTTCAGGAGCTGCAGGTTATGTGAGTTTATTAAACCGGCCTACAGATTTTCAGATTAAATTAAATGTTGATTTATTTTGTGAATTCATTTGGAATTCAATAATATGGACATTGTTGCTATTTGTTTACCTTTAATATTATAGTAATGATCCAAGTGAAGCAGGTCAACTGTATAGTTTACTGCATTAGTTGAGAGGTTTTTCCCTACAAAATGTACATGTATCTCAAATATGTCCAGATTTAACTGAATTGAGAACAGAATCAAATAATTCAATCAATATGGTAACACTTTACGGTAAGGGTACATGAATTATCATGAATTCATGTATAAATTCATGCATGAAATATGCATTCATTCATGCATTAATATCTCATGAATCATCAGGAACTAACACGAGTTCAACGTTTTTGATTCATGACTTCATGGATGAACAACACCTTAATTAAAACATTAACTAAGATGAGTACATCATCATGAATTATGATTTATTACGCATGATCATGATGTTTTCTTTGTTCACACAAAAAATTGGTCTTTACCACCCATTGTGGATAAAGCTATGGTTATGGTACATGAATCATCATGAATTCATGCATAAAAAAGTATTAATTCATGCATGCAAGACTGCTCTTCGAATTATTAAAGGAATGTACAAAAATCCACATTATCTAATGCATGCATACAGGCTAGAACAGTATATCAATTAATGTGAGAACTTTTTTTCTGAATTATGATCTGAGTTTCCAAGCATGTTCATGTCTTCTCATAGCCTGCAGGTAAATGGACAGAGCCCAAAATTGGCCAATCACAGCACATATTATACGAATTCTGTTGGCGTTCAAATACTAGTCATCATTAACTAAGCATTATTTATCAATGACTTCATCATGTGTGTGGCCCCTCAACTAAAATGGTGACTTGGTGCTTTGAAACACTGATGAACAATGTGGCATAACTGTGAAATGACATGAATATGAACATGAAAGTTCAAGCCTTTGCAAACAATGTACTGTGGACACAAATGGACTTTGATCTTAACTTGCAACGTGATCTCATGAGAATACGTGTGTATTTTTATGTAAAGTGTAGTTCTACCATACGTACATTTATTTACGTTTTATACACACAGAAACGTTTAATACTGACAGTGGACAGCACAAAAACGTAATTTATTTACTTATAAACAACTTATACAAACAACGACGTACAAATTTGGGCGTATTCCTATTTAACTTATGCATATTCAAATCGTGGCATTAATGTTTTGACTCATAATACACTAAAACACAACATAAATTCACAAAAGAAATCAATTTTATTAGCTTAATGTGATCAAATCTTTATAATCCATACGTTGTTTGCAAGAAACAGATCCAAATGCAGCCCTTTATCCAGTGATCTTCATCTCCATTTCTCTCAGAGACCAACAACGTCAGAGACCAACGTCAGAGACCAACGTCAAATCCCGCGCTCGTGGTGAATTCAAATTCAAAAATTGCGCCCGAAGCGTTACGACATGTTTTACGGCAGTGATATCAAACGCTCATTGGCTCTCGCATGCTTCGTCACAGATTGCGACATGTTTAAGTTGTGTACTACATTTGAAATGGAGAAGCGCGCGCGCCTTCACAGAGCGAACAGCAAACCGAACCGGATTAACATTTTCATGGATTAATAACTTAAATTCTGCTCTGTAACGTTACCTCATACAAAACTATTATATAACGTTACTACCAGAGAGGACTGCGACACATCGTCATGTGAACGACTTTTGGTACCGGTTTTGACATTTTCTCAATAAATAAATGATTGTGATTGTCTGTCTGTTGTTTTAATTTATAATTGTAACGTTAGTTACGTAGTTTTAAGAAATGGTTAGGTTTAGGGGTAGGGGTAGGATTAGTTGCTCAAACTATCTTTTAATGCTACATTGTTAATAAAACTGCCATTTCCCTACACATATCTGTCCATTACGTTTTATCCTTTTAATATTGTCTATAAAATGGGTATGTTTAGGTGTGGGAGTAGGTTTAAGGGATCTTACATTTATAATCTATAAAATGGTAAAAGGGAAATTATACAGATATCTTTATAATATGAAATATTCGTAAATAGTTTAACGTACATTTTTTAGCTGTAAAATCGTAATAATGTTATGTAACTTTACTGCTTTATTCTGAAACCAAACGGTATAAACCAGTTAAATCAACAGCTGGAAAGAGCTGAGAAGGAATTCAGTACACACCATGAACTTTATTTTAAGTGCCTGTAGGCTGAAAACTCTTTACAAAACCATAAAGCTGTTTTACAATTTCATGATATGGAGGAGTCACATCAGTAGCTTAAAGGTGACTCTTTACCCAAAAAGAGATCAAGCTGTTTGTGAAACATTTTTTTTTAAACAGCTTTATGGTTTATACCGTTTAAGAATAAAGCAGTACAGTTAAGATCAAAGTCCATTTGTGTCCACAGTACATTGTTTGCAAAGACTTGAACTTTCATGTTCATATTCATGTCATTTCACAGTTATGCCACATTGTTCATCAGTGTTTCAAAGCACCAAGTCACCACTTTAGTTGAGGGGCCACACACATGATGAAGTCATTGATAAATAATGCTTAGTTAATGATGACTACTGTATTTGAATGCCAACAGAATTCGTATGTTATGTGCTGTGATTGGCCAATTTTGGGGTCTGTCCATTTACCTGCAGGCTATGAGAAGACATGAACATGCTTGGAAACTCAGATCATAATTCAGAAAAAAAGTTCTCACATTAATTGATATACTGTTCTAGCCTGTATGCATGCATTAGATAATGTGGATTTTTGTACATTCCTTTAATAATTCGAAGTATTTCGATTGCGAATCGAAATCGAATAATTCGATTGCATGCATGAATTAATACTTTTTTATGCATGAATTCATGATGATTCATGTACCATAACCATAGCTTTATCCACAATGGGTGGTAAAGACCCATTTTTTGTGTGAACAAAGAAAACATCATGATCATGCGTAATAAATCATAATTCATGATGATGTACTCATCTTAGTTAATGTTTTAATTAAGGTGTTGTTCATCCATGAAGTCATGAATGAAAAACGTTGAACTCGTGTTAGTTCCTGATGATTCATGAGATATTAATGCATGAATGAATGCATATTTCATGCATGAATTTATACATGAATTCATGATAATTCATGTACCCTTACTGTAAAGTGTTACCATTAATATCAATATCCAATTCCTAGAGACTTGTGCAAACGGCCAAATAACAGTTTTACTGATATATAGACCAACAGCATTGTTGCTTGTGTGATATTGTCTAATTATTTAATTAGAGAGTGTTGTTATTTTACTAAAACTTATCTCTTTATATTGCAATCTGTCAATATTTCACTGGTCCAAAGCAGATTTAAATCAGACCTGCTGAAGAAGTTTCAGTGTCTGCATGAAGGAACAGCAAAGCAGGGAAACCCAACACTCCTGAATGAGATCTACACAGAGCTCTACATCACAGAGAGTGGAAGTGGAGAGATCAATAATGAGCATGAGGTGAGACAGATTGAGACACAGTCCAGGAGAGCAGAAACAGAGGACACACCGATCAAATGTAATGACATCTTTACACCTTTACCTGGACAAGACAAACCCATCAGAACTGTGCTGACAAAGGGAGTCGCTGGCATTGGGAAAACAGTCTCTGTGCAGAAGTTCATTGTGGACTGGGCTGAAGGGAAAGAGAATCAGGACGTCCAGCTCATATTTCCACTTCCTTTCAGAGAGATCAACTTGATGAAGGACAAAACACTCAGTCTTTCAGATCTTCTTCATGGCTTCTTCCGTGAGACAAAAGAAATGGAAATATCCAGTGGTGAATATAAAGTGTTGTTCATCTTTGATGGTCTGGATGAGTGTCGTCTGTCTCTGAACTTTAAGAGCGAAGTGAAACTGTGTGATATATCTGAATCAGCCTCAGTGGACGAGCTGCTGATGAACCTCATTGAGGGGAATCTGCTTCCCTCTGCTCTCATCTGGATCACCTCCAGACCATCAGCAGCGGATCTCGTCCCCTCTGAGTGTGTCCATCGAGTGACAGAGGTACGAGGCTTCAATGAGCCACAGAAGGAGGAATACTTCAGGAAGAGAATCAGTGATCAGAGTCTGGCCAATACAATCATCACACACCTGAAGTCCTCGAGGAGCCTCCACATCATGTGCCACATCCCAGTGTTCTGCTGGATCTCAGCCACTGTTCTAGAGGAGATGTTGAGTGAAGCAGAGAGAGGACAGATTCCCAAGACTCTCACTCAGATGTACACACACTTCCTGATCATTCAGACCAACATCAAACATGAGAAGGACTATGAGAAGAGAGTGAAAGATGAAGACATGATCCTCAAACTGGGGAAACTGGCTTATCAACAGCTTGTGAAAGGCAACCTGATCTTCTATGAGGAAGACCTGAGAGAGTGTGGCATTGATGTGACAGAAGCATCAGTGTACTCAGGATTGTGCACTCAGATCTTCAGAGAGGAGTTGGGCTTGTATCAGGGGAAAGTCTTCTGCTTTGTTCATCTGAGCATCCAGGAACATCTAGCAGCTCTATATGCACACATTTACTTTACAAACGAGAAGAGAAATGTGTTTTACAAAACCAAACAAGGTTTATTTTCTAAAATCTTAAACCAGAAGAAATATCACTCATTATCTGAGCTGCATCAGAGAGCTGTGGACAAGGCTTTACAGAGTAAGAATGGACATCTGGACCTTTTCCTGCGTTTCCTTCTGGGTCTCTCATTGGAGTCCAATCAGACTCTCTTACAAGAACTACTGACACAGACTGGAAGCTGCTCCTACAACAAAGAGGAAACAGTTCAGATCATCAAACAGAAGATCAGGAAGAATCGCTCTCCAGAGAGATCCATCAATCTGTTCCACTGTCTGAATGAACTGGGTGATGATTCTCTGATGCAGGAGATCCAAGATTATCTGACATCTGGAGGAATAGGAGAAACCAAACTCTCCTCTTCACAGTGGTCAGCTCTGGTTTATGTGTTGCTGACATCAGAGCAGAAGATGGATGTTTTTAATCTAAATCAGTTTATTGGAGCACAAAATACAGCAGATGAAGTTCTTCAGAAGCTGATGCCTGTGGTTAAAGAATCCAGATCAGTTCAGTAAGTCACTCTGACAACAATCATTACACTGATAAAACATGATCATATTTATGAGTTTAGGAATGCACTTTCATACCAAAGCAATACTGTAAAATGAGAAATTCATATATGTCTTTAGTAACCCTTTACAATAACAGTACATAAATAATCATATACTAATACCTGAATTAATGGGTTTTTCAACTTGAACTCATGATTAGCGAAGATATTAACTAATCATAAACCAATGTAGAGCTATAGAGAGTGATAGAGAGTCATAAGGATTCACACATGAATAGCAGAAGCTATAAAAGGAATACTTCACCTCTGGAAAGATGAATGTGTATTTAAAATAGGTCATTTATGTAGAAGAAATGTGAAGACATTTTTGAATTTGGAGCTTTCTAGACTGAGAAAAGCCATAAAATGTATTTTTGGCTTATGTGGGTGAAAGACAACAACTCCCAGAATGCACTTGCTTCGCTGCCCTAGGAGGCCACTCCCAAGCCACGCCTACTGGTTAGAGAGCGCAGCTGAAAACAACAAGGTTAGGCTACTAGTGAGTCTCCGTGACAAGTTTGCCCGGGATTTCGAGATCGCCCAAAATGTCCGGGATTCGGCTTTTGCGTTCTACAGTCGCCATTCATCATGTTTACTGTGGCGAGCAGGACGAGGCTGAGGGGCGTGGGAGAACAGCGCGAGGCCGGTGGCGTCATTACTGAGACGCGCCGGTCTCGTATCTCTCACGGAGGAGCGGGAATTTTCTTAGCAATGTTAAAACGCACATCAACCGATCACTTGTTTAGAATTCATGTAAACACTACATTCAGATTCACCAATCGGAATGAATTCAGTTCGATTGAAACAAAAGGTGTCCTTGTAAACAATGAATGGCGACTGCAGAAAGCAAAAGCCAAATCCCGGACATTTTGGACGATCTCGCCCGCCGGACAAGTCCGGGAAAAGGAGGATGGTAACCCCTACTACTCAGCTTTCTCCACAGAACAAGAGCCTGCTAGCTTAGCTTCCAAAGAAAGACGGCTGACACTATGTGTACATTCTGTGAGTGAGATCCCACCCTCTATATGGGTTGAAAACATGCGGTACAGCCCCTCCTACTGGCTGTAGTCTCTCGCCTCTGGCCAGAAAATCCTCCAGAAAATCCATCCTCCATTTTTGCGTCATCGGAGGATTTTTTCCAGACAAAAAAATACATAAATCTCTCGTCTCAGGGGGACATGAGGGTGGAAAGCACGGTAATTCAAAAATACTACAGGTTTTCTACTAATACAAAGCTTAATGCTAAATCCTGAAGTATCCCTTTAACTGTTAGTACATGTTTGATTATTACTGCATTAATTAACATAGGAGTAAACTAAATCAACCAGGCTCCGTAAGAATAAATAAGTACTCTGAATTTGAATTAAACATGATTTAATACTCATTTAATTATTTAAGTCTCAGCGTTGTCTGTTTCTTTCCTGTGGTGAATAATGAATGATATACAATAATGATATACAGGGTTTCCCACACATAAGGTTTACCTGGGCGGCCCAGGAAGATACAGTTCAAAATCCAATTCATTTGAATGACCTGTGTAAACTGAGTAAAATGTTTTGTTTTGAGAGAGAGAGAGAGAGAGAGAGAGAGAGAGATGCACGCAGCGTCGAGCGTGAACTGATCGTGAAATGATCGTGAAATGAAGCGACAAACTGGACATCATCAACTGCATGCTGAACGCTGTTTAATTCAGGACCTAATTCAGGAGAGTTATCTTGTTTTTATTTGAATGAATCCTGAGAGTCCATGAAAAATAAACAACAAACAAAGATTAATGGTTACTCATACAAAGATGTTTTGAAATTTCAGTCATTTTCTCTTCAGTGTGGAATTCGCAGGGAGTTTGATTGACAGGCGATCTGACCAATCATAATCCGCCATCCACCATTTTTGTCCGACAAAGCGGTCAGGAGAGTTAGTAGATTAGTGTGCGTGCTCATGAAGGGGGGTGTGGGGGGTGGAGGAGAGAGAAGCATGAAGAGGGAAGTTAGCTAGAGGCAGGGGCGTAGCCAGGACATTATTTCTGGGGGGGCCAGCTTGGGCCAGTCTTTTATTTGGGGTGGCACTTGATTGTCAAAAACTACTATTTTAAAACTCACGCACCGCGTCACTCAGAGTAGCGGTTTTCCCGCGGCTCGTCAGGCCATAAACAATGGATTGAACTTCCTTATGGACACTAATAATGTCTTATTGATAATCCATGTTATTGGGATGGGTGCTTAGATAATGTGCGAGTGCGATGTGTCATGATTATGTGAGGGGTTAGGGACCTTAACATGAGACGGGGATGTTTTTAGTGCAAATGACAGAAAGACACATAGCCTAATTTGTCATTTAGGCGATAATTTATTTAGGTAAACCATAGCATTTTAAGTGCAATATTCAATTTATTATTATGCGTTGTCGGTGGGGGCGACATTGCAAGTATTGTACATTAATTCAAGTATATTATGTTTACAGAAGAAGGTTTGAATACAATGGCGGGCGAAGAGGAAAAATTATGCGAGCTTATATGTATACATCTAAGTGTGTCAGTGTGTGTGTGTGTGTGTGTGTGTGTGATTTTGGTTGGGTGACAGTTGTAGGTTACAGTTTGACAAAAGTAGGGATGCACCGATACCATTTTTTTAGAATCAATCCGATCCGATACCAAAAATTCTGAGTATCGACCGATACCGATCCGATACCGATACCAGCGCAGGTTGGTTTTTTTTTTTAATCAAGTAGAATTTCTATAACTTTGTATTGTATTTGTATTGTTGTAAAATACATTCATGAAAAACAAGATAGCAAAAATAAAAAATATCAATTATTTTATAGCCTACTATAAATTTGAGACATTTTTTAAATGTATAGCACAGCTGTTTAATGAGGTAGCAACATATGATAGATAGGACAGAACAAGAACGGCTATTAATAATCTTTCATTTAACACTATTATGAAAGGCTCCAATACAGTGCGGCACAAAGCGCTTATGCGCATCCCGAGCGCAGAATGATGCGCTTGAAGCAACATACATGAGTCACAGCGCGCAGCGCGTCGAGTCCGCGTTGAAAAGTTTAAAGCACGAAGAAAATGCATATTGATGCGTAGTGTATTATACAGTATCTATCTATGCAATAGTCTATTCAGCATTTTCTTTTAACAGTTTTAAATTTCAGTTACTGTGCGTGTGAAGAACAAATAGTGCTCTGAATTTACTCCAGTGTTGTGATCAAACAGACACCCGGTAGAAAGTAACATGATTAGGTACAGCAATAAAGTCCAGCAAGATAAAGTTGTTTTATGCGAAACCATAGACCTTTATCTACAGATCAAGTATAATAATAGTAACATTGAATCATCTTGGAGAGAGTTTCATCGTGTTAACTGTCGTAACCAAACGCGACGCGCTGTTTGAATGCTGAATGAAGAATGATTGACAGCCGCAGCTGAGGGAAATGTTTACTGAGCTTGAATTTAACGACTTAAATATTAATTTCTATCTCACATTATACTATATAATGGCTTCAGAACACTTATAATATTGTGCACGAAACCTTATGGTGCTTTATAATGTTTGTGTGTCTTTTCTGGGGCTTAACAATAACACTGAATAGTATATGCACAATATCGGATTTGGATCGGCCTCGACTGACCGATACCCGATCCGCCAAAAATGGCAGTATCGGAGCCGATACCAATACTGAGTATCGGATCGGTGCATCCCTAGACAAAAGCACAATGTTGTGTTTTACATAAATATAAGTTTAACGATGTCCTGAACAAAATGACGGAGTAAGTTTTTTTGTTTCCACTGTTCGATCGCGCCCGCGCCTCTCTCTCTCTGACACACACATTCCAGCATTGCAATCTTGACATCGCAGTCTGTTATTATGCTGCGTTTACACCAAACGCGAATAGAGCGTCAAATTCGCGTCTAGTTCGACGCTTGAACATTTTGAATCCATTCGCGCGTCCAAAGCGAAAGCGAGCTTTTGAAGCGAAATAGACGGGCGTTCAGTGCTATGACTCTACGGGAGCGCGTCGCTCGCGTTGCTCGCGTTGACTATAACGGCCCTAAAGTGACAAATTGGAATTGCCACCTCACTCTGCCACCCTTCCTCTATGTCGACACATTCTTACACATTAAACTGAGTGAGAAGATAACAATATAATCTTATTTCAATTATGCTTTCAAGTATCACCAACTTACTCACGTGTTAGTGGTATCCAGTGCTAGTCTAGCTGCTACTCTCCATTAAGCGCTGTCAGAATGCAGGCACGTAATGTCTTGCACTGTTGATGGGGGCGTGACCCAACATGTTGCTAATATGGGGCTTGTAGCGTAAGTGACAAATGACTTGATAAAAAAAAATAGTAATGCATACATTTCAGCTTCCTTTAGACCGTTTCTGTTCAGGAGGGTTTTTTTTTTATTATATTTATTTTCCCCCTCCTCAGACTGGGGGTGGGGCCGTGAGGTTGGGGGGGCCGGCAGGGTGGCCGAGCCTTGACCAATGGTGGCCGTGGCCCCCCCTGGCCACCATGTAGCTACGCCCCTGGCTAGAGGAGAGATGAACAACGACTAACGTTAAAATTGGATATTCTTGAGAATTGATATGGCCGACACACGACCAAAGAGACGACGTTCCGATGAACAAATAACAAAGAATAGGGAAAAGGAGAAGGAACGCGATATACAGTCAGGTGTGAAGAGCACCTTGTCACCAGGTGAGGCCCTCTGACTTTGCCTTGAACTTGCTGCTAATAGTTCAGGCTTCTGGTCGAGTCTTTTGAGATTCATGGTGAATCTTTGTAGCATTCTCTGTGATATCCATCACCTTCTGTAATGGTGTCTGGTATAAATTCACAGGTTACAGTCATTCTGTGAGCAGATTCCAGTGGTTCAGCTAATCTCTTGTCACGTATTTCTTTCATTCTGGCTAATCTTGCATCAGAATCTGCGTTTGCCCATAATTGCACGAGTGGTCCATATACAAGACCAGGGACATGCACAATGCATCTGGACTTTGGTTTTGTCTCATGACATCCCCTATGACTGGTTGAAGGACCTGCAGTCACTTGGCCCACTGACTTATGTCTTGACTCAGACATAACTGAGCAGTTCAACTATGTTGAAGAAACCAACTACATAACCGACTAGATTATCTGTGTGTGTGAGATATGTGTGTGTGTGTGTATATATAAGCTACTGGACGTCTAAAATTTCCCTTTGGGATGAATAAAGTATATATCTATCAATCTATCAAATGTCAATTAAAATAATTAAAAACAAATATTTAAAGTAAGCATCAATGTAGTGTAGTAAGAGGGGTCAATTATCAAATCAAATCAAATCAAGTATATTTGTATAGCGCTTTTCACAATACAGATTGTATCAAAGCAGCTTCACAGTATTAAATTAAAATAAAATAATACAACAAGGTTTGTTTCTAGTGGAATTTATTGATTGATAGAATAAAATTAAATATCCCCAAAATATCCCCAACTGAGCAAGCCAAAGGCAACATTATATAAACATTACATTATATAAACATTACATTATATTAAATTGTAAACTAAAATATCAAACACCGAGCAATTCAGTGCAGACTGATCTCATGAAATGGTGTATGTATAACACGCCAATTCGTATATGCCATTTTGGCATGCTGATTTAATTAAATGAAAATTAAAAAAAATATCTTATTTTAATGACAATTAAAAAAATATATTAACTGCTGCTATGGAAAAGGTTATTGATCGATTATATCCATACAAGGCCTTAACTATATTAAATAAAATAAAAAAATAAAAACAACTATATAAAGTAACTATCAATGTAGTGTTATAAGAGGGGTCAATTATATTAAATAAAGATGGGGAGGGTGAGGAGGAGCTGTGAATAATTTCGTAGTCAGCTTTGACATGTTGGAATGTTAGCACGTTAGCATATTAACTGATACTATGGAAAAGGTCCTTGATCGATTATATCCATACAAGGCCTTAACTATATTAAATAAAAAATAATTAAAAACAACTATTTAAAGTAATTATCAATTTAGTGTAGTAAGAGTATTGGGTCACCTAAAATCTGTTCTGATTGACTAGGCCAATCTCGACGTGTTAAAATCGCTTAAAATCGTTTTTTAGGGTTTCCCTATTCACAGGGCTAAAACAGGTAGTGTATCCCAAAAATGTCAGTGTTAACATTCATATTCATATTCTACACATCCAGACCTTTCAGAAAAGCATGATTTTGTCAGGGGAGGGGGTTGGGGTGCATGATAGGCGAATCTAGGTTGTGGCCTATACATGAAATGGGCTCATTATATCAACATAAAGCCTTACCTATGTTAATTTTAGACACCTACCAATAAGCAGCATGATAGATATTTGACCTAAGTCATCATATGTTAAAATAAGTAAATCCACTTCACCAGTTAATTACTCCTTGAGAGCGATGCCGTTGAAAGAGCAACAGCATAAACGGAAGTTCAAAGACAATATTCTAAAGTAAAAAGGAATTATGAGTATTCCGAATACTAAGCCGTTCATTTAATTCTACCCCACCTTAAAATAACATTTAAACTGAGCATGTATTTCTAGCAGGTAAAATGCCGTAAATACATGACATCCGATCAAATAACCTAATCTTTTGTGGTCAAAAGTTTTTTTGCATTCACACAAGCAGCGTGTATGGTATGATAGGTTCAGATTATGTTGCCTTGCCAGATCGATTTAAGATTCAAACTCTTTAAGTTCCTGTAATGTTGATCACTTTACGAATATCCACACGATTGCAAATGTGACAATGATTTTATACAACAGTTCAATAAACAAAAGGTATTAATATTAAGTGATGTTAATTTTAAACACAGCATTGTCAGTATTTTTTGCAACAGCAGTGTTGGTGAACGAATCTGCGTCTTTGAATCAATGATTCAATGATTCATTCATAATTACGTCTCTTGCTTTGTTACTGTATGAATGAATGACTCGATGACTCACTCATACGGTTTTAATTTAAAATTTAAAAGCATCACTTTGTAGTTTCCATCGTTGCATATTTTCTACTGAAATTTGTATTTATTTATAGCATTATTTATTTTCTAAAGGTATCTGTAAAGGTAGAAAATGCACTGGAAAAATATTACGGCTGGGACGGTACACCTATCTCCCGATTCGATATTATCACGATACTTGGGTGCCGATACGATATGTATTGCGATTCTACAAGTATTGTGATTAGATATTGCATTTTCCCTCTTTTTTTAACACTAGACCATGGGGAAAAGTTAAATCATACACTTATACAGACTGTACATGATGTATAAGATGAGTCATATTTACAAAAATAATTATTTTCTTATTTTAGAAACATACAGTACTACATTCTCTTTAATAAATGATTCAATAACAAATACATTTTTTAACAGTCACTTGTCACCACCTTGTGGCGAAACAATGTAATCGATAAATGCATTATTTTAAGCGCCAAATCAAAAGCTGATTTACTCTATTTTGATCGCTATCATAGACATCAGTGTTTATATTTGAACTTTAAACTTTTATCCCAGTACTTCTATGATAATTTGAACTATTGTATCACAGAAATAATGATACTATGAGGAAAACTCCGGCTACTCTCGAGTTGCTCTCGTGGTACTTTGATGGCATACGTCACAGTCACATGGCGTCGGCGCTGTCTCAAGTCGGACAAGATTTCTAACCTGCTTCAAGTCAGCCGCCGATCGGTCTGCGCAGAGCTATATGAAGGCGTACAAGCCTAATGACACATTTCATCCTCTGTTGAAACGAAAGTGGCTAACTTCTGTCAACCTCATCTATAAGCAAGGGCAAAAATAAAGCAATTTAATTTGAGTTAATATTGATTCTGTAATAAAAATAAAAAAACGCTCTAAAAAGTTGAGAACCACTGGTCTATATATGATATCCATTTAAACAACAAACTAAACAATAGATAGACTGAAATCGCGAAATGGCCTTAAACAATATTAAATTGTGAGTGAGACTTCTCAGCAATGAACAGGGTAAGTGATTTTAAACCATTATGCAAGAAAGCACAATTTGAAAGTTGTTAGTTAATTTTCTCTTGTGCTATCTTCCAAAATGGCTATGTAAGTTTGTTCTATTTCAGATCAAATCTGACATGTGAAATAAACTTCAAGGAGAGCACCTTGCTGCACGCTTAAGCATTAGTAAACGGACCTGACCCTGAAGCCGAGCCGTACAGGCAGGCCTTAGAAAGTTGTTTTCAAAGCAGAGAAAAATGAATTGCTCAGACAGAAACTGTCAACTTTGTTAATAGTATTCATTATGAAAATATTTGTTCAAGCTTGTAGTACAATTTTATGAATTTATGCATAATATGAATTTCTACATTATTTCTAAATTATTTGTTAAGGATATTGAGTATTTTCTGTAATAAATAGATTTCATAAACCTTTGTTTGACTAGTTTATTCTGAACCCGCTCAATAAGCGCACTTCGCCCTGCCCACCACAAGTAAATTCTCAACCGATGGGAAACACTGATACAAAAAAAGTTTATTATCAAGGAACTGAAAAGGATGTTTAATCTTCAGTGGATTCTTTCCAAAACTTCTGAGGTCATTTTACTTTTAATAGTTTTTATGGTCCGTATTTCTAGACACATTTAACCTTATGTTGATTATTCTCAGGTTAGGTAAAGTACGTCAAATCTGTCCTAAATCATAAGCATCTGAATTTTCATACTCACAATCTATAGGTCAGAAGACTTCTTCATCAAAAATCAAAGACTTTTAGCAGGCGAGCTTCTTAGTTTCAATTAAATATAGTTTTATTATTTACAGGTTGACTAGATTACAAAAAGGCATACTTGTAACAGGACAATTGCATATTTTCCACAACAATAGTTATAAGCATGATTGGATGATGTGAAGAGGTGACAACTGCTTTCATATACAAATCTGTTGAGTAGAAATTAATATATCATATCATTTATATCAGTGTTTCCTGAACTGAGAGACTGAAGAGTGTCATTGTTCTCTACAGGTTGAGTGATTGTGGTGTTACAGATGAAGGTTGTGCTGCTCTGACTTCAGCTCTGAGATCAAACCCCTCACACCTGAGAGAACTGAGTCTGTCAGGGAATAAAGTAGGAGATTCTGGAGTTGAGCAGCTTTCTGATCTACTACAGGATCCTCACTGTAAACTGGAGAAACTGTGGTAAGATTGTATAACATGTCTCAACATAGTCCTCTGTTTTAATAGTAAATAATGATTGCCATACAAAAAAAAAAAAAAAAAAAAAATCTACTGTGACATTATTAATGGGAATGTTGATTTTATTTTCCTTAGATTCTTTCCAATTTGTCTTACATTATTTTACAATATTAATGATAGATTAAACATGACTGGATGATGTAAAGATGTGACAACCATGTTCATGTACAGATATGTTGATGATTTTTGGGTACTTGCATAAAAAAATAAATAATTAACGCTCTCTTTATGATTGTTATTGAAGTTCTGCTTATCTGAGCTGTAGATCCTGAACTGAGAGACTGAAGAGTGTCATTGTTCTCTACAGGTTGAGGTATTGTGGTGTTACAGATGAAGGTTGTGCTGCTCTGACTTCAGCTCTGAGATCAAACCCCTCACACCTGAGACAACTGAGTCTGTCAGGGAATAATCTAAGAGACTCAGATGTGAAGCCGCTCTCTGATCTGAAGGAGGATCCACATTATAAACTGGAGACACTTTGGTTTGTAGTGATGATTAAAACTGTTCATATTTTAATTGAAAGTTAATTTAGTTTCTTGGTTAACTTTCATTGTGATGGTGAATTACTCACTATAAACATGTTTAATAAGATTTTAATTCATTTATTTTTTTAATAATAGTATATAGCAACAAATAAATATCTTCAAGTTTCTTTTTTTTTCCAAACAATTCAATATTTGCTTTTATCATTGTCTTTTTATCCCTAAATGATATATTTTGAGAGAATGTCAATTGCAATAAAAGATAATGGTAAATATTTATCACTAGTTTCTTTATCATAAATAAAACTGACCCAATGACACAGAAAGAGGACAGCCATACAGGATTATAGATAAGGGTCAAGGGTCATCATTCATGGTGACTTAGAAGCAAAATCAAAATCTGAATGTTTAAAAACAGCTTTAACAATCGTGTATCACAGTATTATATTATAATCTCTCACTTAATCATCTAAGTAGTTTCTTTTAGTTTTTCTAGAGTGGATAATTCAATAATGTCACGTTTGACTGTCTGTGTTTTACTTGCAGGTTTTAAACTTTAGTCGGACCTTCTCTGGATCAGCTGATGGAGAATAAAGAGCCTCTACAGACACAATCACATTCAACAGAATCAACAGACACAAACCCACAGTGATCATCACACACACACATGTGTGTGTGTAACTTTACAGAATGATCCAATCCTACATCCAAAGTCAAACAAGGAAACCTTCAACCAGATGAAACTGGATACATATTCTGAATGTTCAGATCCAATCTGACCTCTGACCTGTAATGCCTGAATCATAATCATAATCACTGTTCATCCGTTGGTCAGAGGAGAACTGAGCGACTGAGTCAGGTTTCTGCCAAGATTTTCTTCTCCATTCTGTCACTGATGGAGTTTGAGTTCCTGCCACTGTCGCCTCTGGCTTGCTTAGTTGGAGACACTTAATATTCAACAATATTATTGATCTGCATTGACACCATTATATGAGAACTGAACTGAGCTGGACGATGACATCACTGTTTTCTCCAGAGCGGCTGTATAGATAAATTAACTAAAGTAATAACTTTTTTACAACAGAAATGAATCAGCACTGAACTTACTTAAGCTGGACTATGACAGTATTTTCTTCTAGATCTGCTGTACAGCAGGAACAAGCTTTGTTGCATTATTTTCCTGTTATCACTGTAAAGCTGCTTTGAAAACATCTGTATTGTAAAAACCGCTCTATAAATAAAGGTGACTTGACTTTTGTTTCTACAGAAGTGACATTTATACTGCAAACGCTCTACTACAAACATCTCCATACATAATATTTATTTAATGACTTAATTTGAGTAATTCAGCCCACCAAACATATTCAAATATCTTTGATTATAGTAACATTCACAATTAAATCATCTATTGTCTTTTATTTCTTTTTTATTTAAAAGCAATGATACATCGCCACTTTTAAATATTAAATTAAAATCAGTTTTTTTTAATTTTCATTCATAATCTATGGACACATTTCAGTAATAAAATGGTTAATCATGTTTTCATTTTCATTTAGAATTGCAGAATATACATTCCATATTCTGTCTTTAATCTATTGCCAACTCCACATTAAATCTTGTATATGAATGATTAACTGTATTCTATTATAAGTCGATTCAGCAGTCAGAGATGAAACTCAGAGTCCAGCTGTGTGTCCCTGAAGAGTGACCGTTCTGGACAAACCAGTGAAATCAACTGATCTGAGGTACATCATTAATGTCTGGATGGAGAGATAGAAAGAACTAACTAGATCTTTCTATGTGAGGTTTATCTGTCAAATTAACTATATTAATGCTTGTCTCAATTCTATTATCTCTGTTCTATTCTATTACTTATAGCAACTCACATTACTTTTACCTCTTTAATTTGTGGTAATATATTATTGTAATATTTTGTTCATGACTCTCTATTAACTCTTTCCCCGCCATTGATGGACATTTCCAGCTTTCTGTTGTAACACTTCAAATTAAAGACAAAATGAAACACAAAAAATAAGGGGGAATCACATCCAAGTCTATTTGCCAAACAACAGTTCAAAACAAATGCATACCAAAAAATGTTTTAAATGACAAATACAACCACACCAGAAATCAACAATAGGCCTACGCCACAATCACCCAAAAACAGCTCCAAAGAGTCCTTTACTATCAACTTAGTCCATAAAATGTCCACACAGAAACACAAACTGATAATATGGGAATATAGATAATGTGGGTGTAATGAATATAAGGAACATGTAACCCCTGCAATTCAAAGATCAGTTCAAAGTCAGTTCAGTCGCGACCACAGTCTCGTCACAGCGAATAACTCACTCAAAAAAATAGTTGAAAAAATATAATCCACAAGGGTGATCCAAACGAAGAAGAGTTGATGCTGGTGTAAAGTCTGTGGTGAATGCATAGATTTCGGGTAGCACCAAACAAACACAGTTGATGAAATATACGGCCTACAATGACTCATTTCACATTAAAAGACAACACAGTTGCGCCTCCATTTATTTGTGATTACAAGAATGCATAAAACAACTATATTCTATGATCTTTGTTCTTGTTCAGATGCTCAGCTTGTGCTCAGCTCAACTCAACGCCTGTGAAGAGATGACTCAACGCCAGCGATGTTATGCCCTAAATTAATACATGATTAACTAACTTTATTTTTCTATGTACATTTCTGAAATGCACTTTCTGTAAAGCTGCTTTGAAACAATATGTATTGTGAAAAGCGCTATACAAATAAATTTGAATTGAATTGAATAGTTGGTGATGTTTGTATTGATGTGTCACAGGTCTGTGAGTCGAAGCATGCATGGAGATTGGCATCGTATATATCATGAAATGAAGAAAAATTGACAAAATATCATGTTTACGTCACATTTCAGAGCATTTCTATTTATTTTCCACGAAATTATGCAATTAATGCGATGTGAGGAGGTTTGAGCGATCTCTTCGTCTCACTATAATGTGTTCCCTTTCGAGGAAACTAGATGCCAATAGGTTTTGCTTAGTCTTATGTAACTTTATTACTCTGAGTTTGGGGCAAGTAACCATATTTAGTCACTTCCGCACACATTCAAAATGCCCTCCCCCTGCCTCCATCTGGAGTTCTAGAGTCATGTGGTTTTCTCTCAGCCAATCAGGGGAGATCAAGCTATCTGACAGATACTGACATCAAGGCATCTGACCAATCAGCAGTGGCCTGGAGCACCTCAAACACGGCCATCTTGCAGAAATCATAAATATTGCTTTTTTGAACCTGCCTTCTCCCACAGCTATAGTAATAACATCATAACTAAACATGGTAAGTTGATGTAACTCACAAATTATTTGGCTGAATAGTTGTGTTAAGATTGTTGTTATTTGCATAGCATTTGTAAAAATTAGCTTAATGTTTGGCTGAAAACTAAATGCACCATATTTGATCATATGCCCCGTTTACCTAAGACTAGCAAGTGTCCATTTTTAGACATATACCTTATGAATGTTTTTTTTTTTTATTATAGTGAAATGGCATACACAGGTGCTTATAGCACGACAACATCATCCGCAAAGAGCAGAGACGAAATCGTGTGGTCCCCAAACCTGACACCCTCCGGCCCCTGGCTGCGCCTAGAAATTCTGTCCATAAAAATTATGAACAGAACCGGCGAAAAAGGGCAGCCCTGCCCGGAGTCCAACATGCACCGGGAACAAGTCTGACTTACTGCCGGCAATGCGAACCAAGCTCCTGCTCCGGTCATACAGGGACCGGATAGCCCTTAGGAAAGGGCCCCGGACCCCCTACTCCCAGAGCACCCTCCACAAGATGCCAGTATCAGTACCTCAAGACAGAGATGTCTCTAAATAAATGTTCCTTGCAGTTTGTGCCTATAATAAATAAATGTTCCTTGCAGTTTGTGTGTGTTTGTGTCATATTTTTTTTTAATTCACTCTCGGTAATTTATTTTACCCTAGACAGGCAAGTGCTCATATATGGTAACTTCATTGACCTTGATTTGCAATGCAAAGATGAAAAAAATTGAGAATTTTTTTTTTTTGTTTAAATGTCCTTTAACATCCCCCATTAGCTTTCTGAGGTTAAAATTTAGAATTTCCAAATATTTCAATGAGTGCCCTATAAAGGGTTAACTTAAACCATTTAAGGCAATCGGTTTCCTCAAACCATTTAAGCAACGATATTGTTGTTAAGACTTAGTTAGCTTTGTTACCCGAATTCAAACTGAATTAATAAAATTAACCTTAAATATTTAAGTTGAGTTTACTCTAAAGATTGACTAAACCAACTGTTACAAACCTCTTACGTCGAGGGAGAATAAGGAATGCAACATCAAAACACTGAACGTGTAGTGGAAAACAATCTCACACAAACCAGTCAAATTTAGGTAAAGTGATCATTTATTACAGTGAGATACGAGATGAAAAGAGGAATACCCCAATATACTTATTTACATAAGTGTACAACTTACTTACAAATCTTAACCAAGGAAAAGGTTCACAATAGAACGAGGAAAAGAGAAAAGAACTAGACCGTGCCAAATCAAAGAAAGAAACAAAACAAACCAATCTTACTATATATAAACAAAATCAATTTCTAATCTAACTAAAATCAACATTCACCAAAAACCCAAAATTAAAACAAAAGAAACGATCTTCAGCGTCGAAGACGCCCTAAATAAACTCTTACTACAAACCAGAAAATACAAAGAATCTCACGTGTCGCTAAACTAGTGTTCTATACACAACTGACCAATCAGTGTGGCACATGTATATCAAGTGATGTAACAAACTGCTCCAAGACACGAAGGATGAGGATCCAAATGCAGTGCTTTAATGAAAGGGTAATCCACAGCCGTAGTAAAAGACAAGCAAAAGGTCAGAGCACAGTAAATCAGGCCAATCAAACAAACAAATCCACAAATTGACGCGCGTAAAAAGCAAGCGAAATCCGCTTCTTGTGGAAGGGGCAAGTGCTAGGCGCTTGTCTGTTTGCAAAATAGCTGATGTTGATCGAGCGTTCCTCGAGAGAATTACCGCTCTGTATTTGCTTTGGAAAGCAGAACAGCGGCATAGAGGTCATCGTCACCGTACTTGGGTTCACCAGACCCTCCAGAGGCGTACCCAGTTTGGCGAGTTTCACCATTTGTTCCAGGCGCTGCGCCTGGATGACGGCCGCCACCAGCGGTGCTTCCGCCTGTCCCGTGCCCAGTTTGATGACCTGCTGTCCCGCATCGGAGCGAGGATCACCCTCGCCCTCACCCACATAATCTGTAATTTATTTTGTATTGATGATAAATGGAGCCAGCCTCCAAAAGTAATTAACCTGTCCTGTGATTTTTCTCCCCCTCACTCAACACTGTCCTGACACGATCTATGTTCTTATACACTAAAGTATATTGGTTGTCTTTACATTATAATAATCATGTTTCATATAATCTGGATTTAGATATGGAATAAATAGCATTCAACACAAAATGAATATGTCTCATATATTGAAATAAAATTTTAATGTGATAAAAGATTTACTTTGTTTTTACTTGACCACGTGACATCAGCAAGCAGGCTCCTGATTGGTTAACACGGCACGAACTGACGCCAAAGTTCAGATTTTTCAACTCGGGCTTCAGACGCGAACTCGCGTCAAATGCGTGAATGCACAAAAAGCACCAAATAAAATCATTCGCACGTAACTTGCCAGACGCTCAATTCGCATAATTCGCGCAAACTGGACGCTCGAATGAGGCGAATTCGCGTCTGCCGCGATAAACGCCTCATTCGCGCCGCAGGACCTCCAGACGCGCGTAGGGAATGAATGTGAAAACCAGGCTATAATAGGGCGAGTTAAACAAGGTAATGAGACACAGGTGGATGCAATCAGGGATGATGAGTCCAGGCCGAGAGTTATGGGAAATGTAGTTTGTGAGGGAATGACAATAGTCTGTTGTGGAGTGCCCTCTGGTGGCTCTCAAGGGCACTCCAGCTGGACCGTTACAAGTCTCTTCTGCTCTTTTCTCTTCCCCGTTTAATAACAGGTCTATCAACCAGAACAGAAAAACGGCATTCTTATCATTCTGTAAGTTGCACACACGTGTGTGTGTGATGATCACTGTGGGTTTGTGTCTGTTGATTCTGTTGAATGTGATTGTGTCTGTAGACAGTGGCGTCATGCCCATTCAAAGTGAGGATTTTTCCTCCCTGATAATTTTTTTGTCACAACTTTATTCCTATTATGCTCCATAATATACCAGAGCCTATAACGACTCAAATGTATTCTTCTGGATGTGTAATAAATCGGTCAGCATCAGCCCTTTTTCCTAATATGGTGTCTGTGTATCAAAGATTATAGAGCGCTACGCGCGTAGCGCTCTAGAATCTTTGCTGTATGTTCAAGCAACTCACTCGTCTCGCACGTTGAGCTGGCAATGTTTTACAGATGGTCTTGAAGTGGTAAGTGGACAAAGCAACAAATCAGCATTGAATTAGTTATCGGATGATATTAAAAGGTAGTGGGATTATTTGTGGTTGACCTGGAAATTTTAACTTGATCAAAAAGTTATGGATTTGATATTAGCTGCGAATTCAGTGCATTAACTTAAGTTGTGTCAGTGTAACGTTATCGATAGCTAGCCTAGTCTAACCGTAAACTAGTTGGCTAACGTTACTGCCATACAAAGCCATAGTAACGTTATCTGATCGGTTTTGAAACATCTGTTCTGTTTTGTCTTGTGTCAAAGTCTCCAGCTGGTTCAATTGTTTTCAGTTTCATAGAAACGAGGGTGTTAAATTTGTTGTAGGCTAACTGCAAAATCCAACCTAACGTTATCAAGGCATCGACTTGATGTTTCTCCCATAGACTGTTATTCACGGTTCTTCACGGATCAGGCAGCTAATTCAAATGCAGTGAAAAAAGATAGGCCACCCGTTCGAAAGCTACAGCATAGCTACAGCATAGTTGGGACACTTTCAAAGTCCTTCATCACATATTAATATTAAAATAACTTAATTTCAGAGCACCACAAAGTCAGACCTCAGCACCTTTATGTACCTTTAATGTAAGATCGTTCTTAGGTCACATACCAATTTAAAATCATAACATAAAAACTGCAATGGTACTGTTTTTTAAATCATGTGTAGTAGGCCTAAGTGTACAGTAAGTGTGTGTGTAAACATGCTTTAATGAAGTAGACTTCAAAAGCTTTTGAATTTGAGCTTATAGTTCTTTCATCAACCAGTTTGCCTCATATTCCATGGTTCTAAAAAACGGAAAAGCTTTGGCACCATTTGTATCAAAGAATTCAACACAAGATACATCTAAGCGGCCCCAGAAAAAGGTTCTGCTTTATTTGATGACGACGCTTCTCCTTGCTGGTGATATTCATGTTAATCCAGGACCTGGTGACATTGGAGTTGCTCAGTGTCTTGTTTTAAATTCTGGCACGGCGCCTGGAGATGTCTTGCAGTCGCCGCTGGTGGATATTGTCGGTGGTGTCGAATTGAATTCTGGAGCATCACCTGGAGGTGTTTTTCAGATGCCGCCAGTGGATATTTGTGGTCGGATTGGGATTGGCCGCGGCTTGACTGTTGGAGACTCACCTGCTGGAGACTCACCTGCATTTCCCGCGGTGGATGCTGGTGGCCAGGCCGGAGCTGGCTGTAGTCTGGATGTGCTGTCCGGCTGTGTCGGGAGGGCTTGCTCGACTTGCCGCCGTGTGTTGGTCGACGGGAGACGCAATGGACTGTCGGCTGTCGAAAGGCATCGTAAGCTGCAATATTTTCAAACAATGAACCATTCTAAAGTAATTTGGGACCGCGGGGCTAAACCGAAGGGTATTTTGGGAGGACATTTAAATATAAGAAGCGTGTTACCAAAACATGAACAAATTGAACATTTGCTTAACGATTCAAATTTAGATTTTTTGTGTTTATCAGAAACATGGTTAACCAAAACTTCTCCTAGTGCTGCTTTGATAATGCATGGGTATAAATGTTTCAGACACGATAGGAACACTGGTAGAGGAGGAGGGCTCCTTATTTATGTTAAAGATCATTTTAAATGTGAACAAGTTCAACTTGAATGCTCAAAAGATTTTGAATGTATTGCCATTTTAATTACTTTATCTTCGCAAATGTCCTTTACTATAGTTGCAGTTTATAGACCTCCTTCATCTGATATCTCATTTTATAAACATTTAAAAAATCTTCTTAAAGAAATTGATTTGCGTAAAGAGTGTCTTGTTATGGGGGATTTCAATCTTAATTGGTCTGATAAAATCACCAAAAAAAAATTCAGTGAAATAACAAAATTATATGATTTTACACAAATGGTTGAGGGCCCTACACGAATTACAGCCACTTTGCAAACTTTATTAGATCTTATTTTTACTAATAAACCAGATAGAATAATAAAGATTTTTAATTTTTTAACTGGATTGTCAGATCACAATCTTACACTTATTTCTAGGAAACTAAATAAGAATAGATTTGATTACCATACGTCTACACAGAATAAACAGAACTATTCCTTTAGAATATTAAAAAAGGATATGAGTGCGTTCGAAGGAGAGCTTGGACAAATTGATTGGGCACCCCTTTTATCTACTGAAGATGTGGAAACTGCGCATAAAATGTTTATAGAGGAAATACAAAAAATAAGGAATAAATATACTACATTTGCTGGAAACAGGCATAAAAAGAATAACTTACCATGGATTACTGAACAGGTACGGATGCTCATGAAAAAGCGTGACATTGCCTTAAAAAAAGCTATAAAATCTGGATTACGGCAGGACCGACTTCTTTTTAATAGTTTGAGAAACAATGTAGTTAAGATAATACGGCAGGCTAAGGCACAATACTTTATTAATATTTTAAATCAGGCCAAAGGTAATAGTAAAAAGGTATGGCAAACTATTAATCAATTAATAAAGAAAGACTCTAATTTAGGTAGTAAATGTCTAGAACTAAATTTTGAAGGGAGAATAATTGATAAGCCTGATGAAATTACTGATATATTTAACAATTATTTTGTTGACTCAGTTCAGAGTTTGACTGATAAATATGGAAGTAGATATAAAGAACTAAATTCCGTAAATTCAGTAAAACCTGCATTTTATCTAACCACGGTTTCAGAGATTAAAATTCAGAATATTATAAAGGATTTAAAACATTCTAATGCCAAAGATATAGATGGTTTGGATTGTACATTTTTAAAAAGTAATAGTGATACCTTTTTAGCCTCAATTACTCATTTTGTTAATTTATCAATTGGACAGTCTATTTTCCCAAATTGTTGGAAAACTGGATTAGTTACTCCAGTTCTCAAGGCAGGTGATCCGAGTAAAGTTGAAAATTATAGGCCGATTTCAATTTTATCAATAGTGTCTAAAATATTAGAAAAGGTAGTAACTGAGCAAATTGTAAATTACTTAAATGCACAAAATAACTTATTGTGCCCTATGCAATTTGAGTTCCGCAAACAGCATTCAACGGAAACGGCTGTATGTCATTTTATCGAGCATGTGAGGTCAAAATTAGATAAAGGTGGGGTTGTGGGTGCAGTATTCCTTGATTTGAAAAAGGCATTCGATACATTAAATCATAATGTTTTAATGTCTAAATTATTATATTTTAATTTTTCGGTAGAAGCAATGAAATGGATCGAATCTTACCTTACATCAAGGAAACAGTGTACCCGGATTGAAATGCAGGTATCGTCTTTGAGAGAGTGTTTCACAGGAGTACCGCAGGGGTCTGTATTAGGGCCATTACTTTTTAGTTTGTATTTGAATGATTTACCTGATGTTTGCCCGGATATAAATATTCAAATGTACGCCGATGACACTGTTGTATATGTACATGGTAAAACAAATGATCAAGTTGCACAAAAATTAAATGTCGCAATGTCCAAAATTTCGGACTGGCTTACTCAGTGTTGTTTAACATTAAATGTTCAGAAAACTGCCTGTATGTATTTTAAAATTAAAAGGAAGGAGGAGAATCTTCCTGATATATTAGTCTGTGGTGAAAAATTACAAATTGTGTCAGATTTTAAATATCTTGGAGTTATTTTAGATACGCACTTAACATTTGAAAAGCATATAAAAAAAATAGTCTGCGCAGTGACACCTCAACTTAGAAACTTTAAATTTATACGGAGTCAACTTTCACTGGAAGCTGCAAGAATTTATTTGCATTCTTTAATTTTTTCTCATTTTTCTTATTGTATTACTTCATGGTCACAATTAGGAAAATCTACTCTCAGACCTTTATATATCTTATACAAACGTGCTTTAAAGGCATTTGACAAGAAACCGAATAGATACCATCATTGTCTCATAATCCAAAAGCACAATTTCCTTACTTTTGACAATTTTATTATATTTCACAATTGTTGTTTAATGTATAAAATTGTAAATGATCTTGCACCTCCTCCCTTAAAAGCATTTGTTGCTTCACGTAGAGAAAACATAAGACAAACAAGGGCTTCATCAAGAGGTGACTGTGAATCACATTTTAGAGTTACTGAGTTTGGTCGATCAGCTTTTTCAGTAAGAGCTGTTAAAAACTGGAATAAATTACCAATTGCTATTAGACAATGTCGTACTTTGACACAGTTCAAGCTGCATTTGAAAATGTGGTTAAAAAGGAATCAGGTCTGTAATCATTAAATACTCTTGTTTTGTCAAGGTTTTATAATCATGGGGGATTGATTTTGTAATATTATGTGAATATTGATGTATTTATTGTTAATTGATAGACAATGTGTCGTATATTTTTCTCTTGTGGGATATTATATTGTATGTAATGTGATTTGATTCTTTCTGCCCAGGGACTGCAGATGAAATTTAGCTCTGCAGCTAATTCTGGGACAGTTTCGTACTGTCCATTGTCCCTGTCAAATAAATAAAAATGAAAATGAAATGAAAATGAAACCTGTCTTTTACATAAACTTACAAAATAGATACTTTAACTTAGTCCTCAGATAGAGGAGGGTTGCTGCTAGCTCCGTTAAGGTATTTCTGACCCCTCCTAACATGATCCATATCACCCGTCAGAAAACAATTGCAGCGTCTCAGATTGTGCCCCCCCAGGATTTTGGCTTGCATGACGCCCCTGTCTGTAGAGGCTCTTTATTCTCCATCAGCTGATCCAGAGAAGGTCAGACTAACATCTAAAACCTGTAACTAAAACACAGACAGTCAAATGTGTGCGACATTATTGCATTATCATACTCTATTTACTAAGTTCTCAAAGAATAAAGGGGAAAAAAATGTGAGAAACAACAAACCCAGACATATGATAACACTGGACGTAACATCAACACTAAAATATAAGTGAATTTAACTCAATGTATATGAGTTTACATTACACTTAAATGGTAAAATAAAATAAAAACAAATGGTTTAAGGCAATCAGTTTCCTCAAATGGTTTGAGTTACCGTAACTTATCGGGTTTTACAGTGCACTGCATCTTTTTGGCTTTTAACAACATCTGTGATGAAAGGAAAGATTCTCAAAACTTTTAAAGCAGGAAAGGTTATTTATTAAGTTACACATTTAAATATACAGACAATAAAATGGAACAACTGCATACTTTATAGTAAATATTAAATTAATTTTACAGTGTTTACTGCTTAATTGCATATTCCTTCAATTCACAAACAATGGAAAAATTACAATATCTGCCCTCATAAGACATAACTGCTCACATTCACACATATCTGATAATCAGAAACTTCACAGTCACAGTGAGGTAATAAAAAACACGTAATACATAACAGTACGACTGTAAAGTCCACCAGACATTGTGCTGCTTCTAAATTATTGGAGCCGGAGTGAACGAGACCATGGCTGATCGCGATCGCGACCTTGGTGCTCGGGACCGATGCTGAGTAACGCACGGAGTAGACGAGGTCGGAGTCAGCGGGTTAGTAACGTTAGTCACTGATTTGTGTGCATCGGCGCGTGATGTTTCAAGAGCTAACCGCCGGTCTATCAGCTCGGCTTGTCTCACTAAAAGGTCGTGGATCTGTTTCTCAACAGCTTCCAGCTCAGACTGCAATGCGTGCAGCTCAAATGTGTCCTCACCTGCACCAAGAGGTAGACTACTTACATCTGATATATTCGCCATGTTTGTTTGTAAGTGAGTGTGGAGAAGACGCGTTCAGCCGTGATCCACGGACGTAACCTATAAGAGTATCCGGCGTTGGATCACTAATAGGCTTGAGACGCGTCTGCTCAACTGTCCACGTTGTAACTATGAGGTTTGAGCAATAGTGCTTCTCAGTGAGGAAAAGTCCCTGCAAACCAGCCAGCACTGGCCCTTTACGGGCCCACTTAGGGCTAGCCTAAGGGCCCCCAGTGGGCTGCCAGCGCAGGGCCCATGAGAATTTGCTCATTGGCAAAACGTTGGCCCCTTAGCGCTGGCCCTGCACAGGCAGCCCTCACTTAGCCCCCAAGAAGCCCTCACTAAGCCCACACAGGGCCCGCACTATTAATCTACAACAATAAATCTGTTTCACTATAAATACTTTTCAGCTACTATAACTTATTCTATACATCTGAAATGGATGCAGTCACTACATAACTAATGTCTGTATTGTCAAAAAAATGTACAGTAGTCAAAGGGATTTCAAATCAATGTATTTATTAATTACAAAATATAAAACATTCAATTCAGGTTAATAAAGCTAATTTAACACTCAGAAAGGGACTAAAAATTCTCTATACAAATATAAAATAATTCAAATAAACATAAAAATAAAAAATACTGGTAACACTTTATAATAACATTCAGTTGTAAGTCATGTATAAGTGGTTAGTTAATGATGAACTAATCATTTACAAAACATTCATAAATGATTAGCAAGTGATATACTAACATTTTATGTATGTTTTGTAAATTTCATTACAAGTCATTTACAAGTGATTAGTAAATAATTAACTAATTATTTACTAAACATGACTATGCGTTCATAAATGATTAAAAAGTGATGTTAATTATTGTATGTATGTTTTGTAGATTCAGTTATAAGTCATTTACATTTGATTAGTTAATGATTGACAAAACATGAATATGCGTTTCATAAATGTTTAATAAATTGGGGGGTTTTTGTGTATGTATGTAGCAATTAGAGGGTGCAGAAAGTGTTGTAAATGCCTTGTATACACGTACAGATCATTTTTAACAGGTAAGTAAGTGTTCAACACAATGTGTAAATGCATGAATAAATAATTTACAACACTTTTTGCATCCCCTAATCTAAAGTGTAAACTATTCATCACTTGTAAATGTGTTACACATCATTCATAGATCACCACTTCAAGACTCAATAAGGCATAAGATCAACAAATCTTATCTACAAATGATGTGTAACACATTTTCCAAGTGATGAAGACTTTAGATTAGGGGATGCAGAAAGTGTTGTAAATGATTTATTCATGCGTTTACACGTCTAAAACAGGTGTTGAACACTGTAGTGTGTACTGCAGTGTAAGTGCTGACTGGTGAGGGTATAGACAGCTGTCTTCTGTAGTGTGTAGTGTGTACTGCAGTATATTCTGACACACATGGAGTCTTTAACCACTGTGCACCTGATGTGAGCAAAACATACAAAAAAAGTAACAATTTATTAATGGAGGGTGGCTCGCTGGTGGAGGGTGGCTCACTGGTGGAGGGTGGCTCGCTGGTGGAGGGTGGCTCGCTGGTGGAGGGTGGCTCACTGGTGCAAGGTGGCTCGCTGGTGGAGGGTGGCTCGCTGGTGGAGGGGTGGCTCGCTGGAGGAGGGCTGGCTCGCTGGAGGAGGGCTGGCTCGCTGGTGGAGGGTGGCTCGCTGGAGGAGGGTGGCTCGCTGGTGCAAGGTGGCTCGCTGGTGGAGGGTGGCTCGCTGGTGGAGGGTGGCTCGCTGGAGGAGGGTGGCTCGCTGGTGGAGGGTGGCTCGCTGGTGGAGGGCTGGCTCGCTGGTGGAGGGTGGCTCACTGGTGGAGGGTGGCTCACTGGTGGAGGGTGGCTCGCTGGTGCAAGGTGGCTCGCTGGTGGAGGGCTGGCTCGCTGGTGGAGGGCTGGCTCGCTGGTGGAGGGCTGGCTCGCTGGTGGAGGGTGGCTCGCTGGTGGAGGGCTGGCTCGCTGGTGGAGGGTGGCTCACTGGTGCAAGGTGGCTCGCTGGTGGAGGGTGGCTCGCTGGAGGAGGGTGGCTCGCTGGTGGAGGGTGGCTCGCTGGTGGAGGGCTGGCTCGCTGGTGGAGGGCTGGCTCGCTGGTGGAGGGCTGGCTCGCTGGTGGAGGGCTGGCTCGCTGGTGGAGGGCTGGCTCGCTGGTGGAGGGTGGCTCGCTGGTGGAGGGTGGCTAGCTGGTGGAGGGCTGGCTCGCTGGTGGAGGGTGGCTCACTGGTGCAAGGTGGCTCGCTGGAGGAGGGTGGCTCGCTGGTGGAGGGCTGGCTCGCTGGTGGAGGGTGGCTCGCTGGTGGAGGGTGGCTCGCTGGTGGAGGGTGGCTCGCTGGTGGAGGGCTGGCTCGCTGGTGGAGGGTGGCTCACTGGTGCAAGGTGGCTCGCTGGTGGAGGGTGGCTCGCTGGAGGAGGGTGGCTCGCTGGTGGAGGGTGGCTCGCTGGTGGAGGGCTGGTGGAGGCTGGCTCGCTGGTGGAGGGTGGCTCGCTGGTGGAGGGTGGCTCGCTGGTGGAGGGCTGGCTCGCTGGTGGAGGGTGGCTCGCTGGTGCAAGGTGGCTGGTGGAGGGTGAAATCAAATTAAATCAACAGTGCTTTATTTTTTTCAGCTACCTTAGGTGTATTTAACAGTAGCATTCAAGTACAAAATTATATTAACAAATATAACAATAAAACACTAGGACTTCACTGTATAAATTATACATAGATTCTTAATAAAGCTACTGTGTTAAAGTTCTTATAGTTTTGTTATATTAGGGATAGTTAACTGTTACCCCAAAAAATCTGTTATCATTTACTCTCTCAAATTGTTTTAAACCCTAATGATTTTCTTCTGTTGAAAAAAGTTATTTTGAAGAATGTGGGTAACCAGACAGTTGCTGGTCCACAGTGACTAGTATATGTTTTTTCTACATTGGAAGTCAATGGGGACCAGCAACTGTTTGGTTACCCACATTCTTCAAAATATCTTATTGTGTGTTCTGCACAATAAAGAAATTAATACAGGTTTGAAACAACATTACAGTGAGTAAATAATGACATTTGACATTTTTGGGTGAACTATCCCTTTAAGGACAAGCGGCAGCATGTTTAATATTAGGATGCTGTCATTTTAAGACCTGTATGCTGCTCTATACAGCCACGCATCCAGTTTTCTCTCAAATGTTTTCCGCTAAAATGGCGTTTTTCGGGGACTAATATAGGCCAAGGCCACGCCCCCTTGGCGGGCTCTGACGTGTAATGGCGTGATGCTAGCTCATTGGCGCACACGTCAGAGGCGCCCGCGCCATTGTGCCGCAGCAAAAATGCGTTTTTTTTACATTATAGGCTACAGTAAATCAAGGAAAAGGAGTTTTCCCACTGTGTATGGGGAACTGAGGTTACGATAGTAACCGAGTAGTTTTCTCTCAAATGTTTACTTTCACTACATATCCCATAACCAACTGAATGCACTGATACTACCATCTTCAAAAGCAGATCGTGGAGCCATTTTAGGGCCTGCTCACATATCGCGCATAAAAATGCGTCGAAAACGCTAGGCGCGCCGCGTTCTCCTTTTTCCAAAGCGCTCGAGGTGGTTGCGCTTCGGAGGCGTCTGTCGTTGCTAAGCTTGGTTCTTGTCACGTGACCTGCGGTGCGCTTGCGGCATTCTGAAAAGTTGAGATGTTTTTATCTCGATGCGGCGCGGACGCGCTTGGAAAAAACGAGCGCGTCGCACCGCGACAGCGTCGCTTCCATTATGAGCGCGCATACCGCGCGGCTACATTTGAAATAACGAACTTGCGCGCGCAAAAGACGCGATATGTGAGCAGGCCCTAAATCGTCCACGTTCAAAATTCGAGCACAGCCGTTAGACGAACGTAGTTATAGCTTAAGAACTTTTTTTCCCTTAGACTTTAGCAGTTTACTGTGACAATCTGACGTGGTAACATACAGAATATGGTAAACGGGGTGAAAAGGACAATATTTAGCCTATATAAGCTAACTAACGTTAGTTTATTGACAACCTAGCTGCTAACGTTACTCCGTTGTTGTTCGACAAAAACATATGGTCTGGATTAACAAAAAAAACAATAGGTAACGTTACTGAAAATACAATAATAGCAGAACACACACACTATGGCAAATATTTACTGTTAAAGATAATACTCAATTTACAATTAAAACTCACCTCAGAGTCAGGAGAATTCCACTGTGAAGGCAGAAACAACCGTTAGGAAGGCGGAAAAGTGACGACTGCAGCCTGTAGCGCGATGACGTTGATTAATCAACTAGTTGATGTTCGACGCATGCGCGGAATTGGATACTTTTAACACGCATGTATTAATCTTTTATTTAATGTAATTTAAACTGTAATGCCGAGTTAAGGATAGAAAAATAGATACTTAAATAGATATTTCATTAGATAAATTATATTAATTATTATTAATTATTAAATGCAGGAAGGTTTCTTCAAGCATCTCGGAGACGTTCCCAGTTTTTTCTGTTTCTTATCAGACTCGATGATGGTGAGATCAGATCATACCGGCTGTTGTCAGATTCCTTGTGCATACACAAATCTCACTGGTTATTACAATTAATGGCAAAAAGAATGTTTGGAAATTAAACTGATATTTCCTACTGACACCAAAAGAAATAACCGACTTAAAACCTTTTTTTTTTTAATGTAAACATAAATGTATATATTCAATGCTATATATATATATTATATATTATATATATATATATATATATATATATATATATATATATATATATATATATATAGCATTGAATGCTCTACAAATAATTCTTATAAGTTAATAACAAAAAATATAGCCTATAAATTACATGAAAAATAGCACTCCAAAGAGCGCTCAATCTCTATCTCGGCAGACATTTTCCTTCTAAATATTTTAAAATTGAGTGTATAGCCTAAAGTTAAACTTATGATCTCCAATGTTGTTTTGAGTGTTGTAGACAATGGTGTGAAAAGCAACTATAATGAATAAACATTTATTTGACTTGACTGAGGTGTTATTAGTCATGTGAACTTGTCTTTTCCTTCAATTTAATCTAATTTTTATTGTTGAAAATGTTTAGCTATATTAGAATGATATAAATGGCATTAGGCCTATACGTCTATGGGAAATTGTATTAAAAACAGACAAAAAGAAGAGAGAAGTTTAATTTAAACTTTAAAATGAAAAATTAATTTAAACTCAACGAACTCTGCCAGAGTGATGGATATCATAATAACTAGTAATAACTTCTTCATATCTCTGTACCATCAATAACTTTACATTTTAACCTTCTCAAATAAATTAAAAGCCTATTGTTTTATTCCTGATATGCAGGATTCAAAATGAACTAGGTTGGTAGATTTTTTTTTTTTAATTACGAGGCAGCCAGATTTTTACCACCAATTGCATGGTACACTGTTAATTTTGGATTACATTACAAACATCATATCCAGTAAAAATAATAGGCTTTTTAAAGTAAGATTTGTTCTTAGAGTTTTTAAGGGATCATGTATTGTCTTGTAGACACAATCCAATGCAAATAATGGATTTTTTCTTTTTCTTCCTGCTGAGCAGAGTTATAAATGGAAGGTCTTATTGAATTTCACATTAAATTTTAAAAAGCAGCCAAAACGTAATGAAAGTGGGCTACCTAAACAAAACCTGCATGGGCCCAAAGGTACAAAAGCTGCTCTGGGCCTGAACGGGCTGGCCCACAATTAGAGCCCGAAGCCATTTGTTTTGAGAATAATAGCTGGCTGATGAAGTTATTGGCTGGCTAGCCGGCTCAGCCAAAACCTAAATGGCTGCTGCAGCCGCCAAACTTTTCATAGCTGCAAATGGCTGAAGCTGCCACTTCATGTCTACAGATGATTTTTACTTTCACGATTGGTTGCTGATAAAAAGGAAATGACCATATTTGGATCCAACAGGATTCTACAGAAGAGAGAAAGAGCTTCCTAAAGGTGCATGTGATGAGAGGGTGACGGCAGAGATCGCGGAGAAGTATGTTGATTAAGAACGCAAACTTTTGTTGAATTTATGAGAAATCTACAGACGCAAACAGACGAAGTGTAGTAAAATAAAGACCTAAATGTGTATTTCGGACTTTTTTTCACTCTGAAAGTCTTTTTTTCAAGTCTGAAAGAAGACATGTTATTGGAGACAAATATCCAAAAATCTCAAAATTGACCAGTAAAAAAAAAAACGATGTTTTTGCCTGCCGTGTCTCGCCTTAATATAAACACACACTGTTATCAGTATTATTTTAGACAAAGTTTTGCACATTTCACTTCAATGTACACTGAAGCATGCGTCGTGAATTAGAAACAGTGGTTTGTTACTGCAGTAATATCACGTTCAGTGCTATAAATCTCTCCGTTCCAGAATATTTGGTTCATAACATCAATCTTTGATTCAGGTGTTTGTGCAACCGTGCTCTGAAGATTTAACAAAAGTCTGGGTAGGCCTAAGTTAAAAAAAAAAAAGTAAGTAGGAATTAGGAAAGTATGTGAGAAGTGAGATCAAAATTACCTTGCTTGCTTCTTTCCGCCATTTCACCTCAGTGCGAGAAATAAATGCATCGCTTCTTCTGTACGGAAAACGAGCAATTTTAATTGGTCGTCAATTCACTGTGAGTCTGTGTATCATAGCAACGAGCACAAGACTGTGCTGTTATGAATCCAGTGGGAAAATAGATCTCGTGTATTGTTTATATATTTCGTGTGTGTATGTCTCTATGTGATAGAATTATTATTTGATGCAAATAATTCTAGCCAGCTCAGCCAAACTTTATCAGATGGCGGCTCAATTTGGCTTACGAAATTATTGGCTGGCGGCGGCTGAAATTCTAAATGGCGCAAATGGCGGCGCCTGGCGGCGGCTTCGGGGTCTACCCACAATGGGCCACCATGGGCTTAATGTGGGCAGCCCGCTAGTGTGGGCTGCTCACAGTTAGCCCGCGTTGAGCCCAAAGCTGTGGGCCTCGCCTGGGCAAGCCCACACTGGGCCTGTTTAGGTTTGGTGTGGGCTGGCCCTAGCCCACTGTGCCCGCAAAAAGCCAGCATGGGCCCCGCAGGGGCATGTTTGCAGGGGTAGAAAATGTTCGTTGTAAGTGAGTTTAAAGGGAAAAATCAAGAATTATAAATCAAATCGATAGAGCTCCAAAGACAACAACGCGTTCAGACGAGACGCATGCGCATTCGAATTCCTGACACAGGAAACGGAAGGAGTGTGCGAAAGCAGCAGAAAAAAGTGTGCGAAATGTCAACACCAAATACAGAAACGCGCTTCAGAGTAGGCTACTCATAAATAATTGTATAGATCCGCCCTCGCATTGTAGTCTAATGATAACACCGACATTGAAGCTTCCCCGGGCGCCGCCATTGATTAGCGGACCATCACCTGCTGTTAGCATTCCATTGACTCCCATTCATTTTGGCGTCACTTTGACAGCGAATAACTTTACATCTGAGGCGTTTAAAGACTCCATTTGTCCATTGTTTATTTCTAAAGAAACACAAAAATGTATAAAAGGCTCCATTACCTTGTATCTTACGTTACGGCCCCGTAGAAGCAGTTTTTGTAAAAAATAGGCTAACGATTGCGTCATAACCACGCGACTCTCTGTCACACATAGAGAGATGACTTCACAGAAGAGAAGTGCTGAAAAGAAATGGGGCTACATAAGGAGTATAGATGTTGTGATGTCAGTCTGTGTTCCTGTGTCTTTTTATGTTTATTAGTCTCCCCAGGTGTTTCAGATTAGCCACGCCCCCTTGTTATCTTGTTTAGCTTGTTTGGCCTTGTATTTAAGCCCTGTGTTTTAGTCCAGTCTTTGTGAGTTCTTGTGTTGTTACTGTCGATGTTGGTTGTACTGCTCCTGAGTCCTGTTCCTGGTCTGAGTCTTTGTATTGTTTTCAGTTTATTGAATAAAGTGTGCTGCATGTGGATCCTGCTTCCTCCCCGTTTCTACTGCATCATGACAATAGAATAGAGTATACAGAAGCCAAATAAAGAAGTGATATTTCTGAGCATTGAGGTTTTCAGATCGGTCAGGCGAACCGTTCAGAAATGATCTGTTTCAGTTTTGTATTCTTTTCGTCTGGAGCTTATTATTGTCTATTTTGACGCCTGAGGAAAAGACTCATGCAGAACTTTTATCATGTAAGTTTTCATGTTTAAAAATATGAATACCGCCTGTGTTTTTGTGTTATTTAGTAGACCTATAGCTATAGTTGTGTTTCTGTTCACGGAAAACGTACTCGGTTACCTAATGTAACCTCGGTTCTCTCTAGAAGAGGGAACGAGTAGCCTATTGCGTAACCTGCCGTGACGCGCCACAAGCTTTTGCGCTTCAGACTACGAAAACCAGAATTTCAGCCTGTGAGCCCTGCCTATATACACACTGGCCACACCCATCTTGACGGTTAGAGGGGTGTGGAGGGCGCGAAGCGCCCTCATTGGATGTGACGTCACTCAGGGCTCACTGGTAGGCTTAAGCAGTTGCCGCTGAGCAGCCAATGAGCACGCTCATACAGCCTGCCATGGTCTGCCGGCTGCCGCACTGCGTTGACAGTGAATACAAAATTAAGGATAATTTTTGGCTTCAGATCTCGAAGAAAGAAGACTTTCCCGTAGCGTAAGCAACTTACGCAATACGAGAGAACCTCTCGTAAGAGAACCAGCTCTTCTGTTTTCTCAGGTTCAGATGGTGGAGTCTGCTGCCTGTGCTGTTCTGCTTTATAAATTATAGCGGTCAGTATCATTTGTTTTATATAAATTGTAAATATTTTTATAAATGGTAACACATGTACATATGTATCTGGATTAATGTAGACCTAGCCTCAGTCCATTAACACAGTTCAGTCCATAAACACAGTTCAGTCTAGTCACGTCCCTCTCTCTCTAACTTCCTCTTTCCCAGCCGGTCTCTCCACAATTACTGCAACAACAACAACAGATATTTTGGCACTTGACCAGGGGTGGACTTAGCCCAGTGATTTGGGTCAAAACAGCCAACAGTCAAACTTTGAACTCAAAACACTCTTTTTCTATATACTTTTTTTCTAAAAAAAAATAAATAAATCTGTAACCTCGAACTTTTGTATTTTATGCATAAAAACGTTAATATTAATGCATAAAAATGTCTGTAACCTGGAACTGTTGTATTTTCTCAATGTAAAATAAAATAAAAATGTATTCACAAATAAAAAAATAAAAAAAAAATCACAAGTCAAAGCTCATTATCTAACAGGTGTTTCGGCCAGAAAGCAGGATCGTCACTCATTAAAACCTGTGTGCTATTCGCGTCTGTGTGCTGTTCGTGTTCGCGGGCTACACTCACCGGCACACATCGATCCAGTTGAGCTCGATCCGAATGAAATTTCGACTGGATTGAAAGGGGTGGTTTATTCCTTTTCTAATATGATCCCGAGGACATGTCAACACATGATTGGATTGAAAACCTAAACTGAAAGTGCCATCACTGAACTGCTCGCACATGTGCAGTACCATAGGAAAGTTCCACTATTCATGATGGGGCGATGAATTTTAATGGTTATAGACAGGCCATACAATAAATGATAGAAAACGAATAAGTAATTTATGATTTATATAAGCTTCTTGGTATTTGTCAGGGCCCTAAACGGTTCCCCGTTGCGGACCTCGCTGAACTACGCCCCACTTGCAACATTATACTGTATTCTTATTTGGTCCATTTGTACTCTAAATTGCATAAGGTTTATAATGCTTACATTTATCAACTAAAACAACAGCATCCCGTTCATTATCATCAAATCTGAATACATTTTAATGTTCACTGAACAAATCTGAAACAAGATTTTCCAACGCAAGTAAACCTGCCCCAGTGAAAAAAAGTATTTAAAATAGCCTATATTCCCTTTTTCAATAGTACATTGCAAATATACTAACAATGTTTTCTTACTATCTTTAAATATATTAAAAGTATAGTAGCATCATGCTTTTACCTATTTTCACAATGCAACTTTTAACACACTTTAAAATAATGGTAGGCCTACTTTAGGTATTTTTTAAATATATTTTAGAAAAATATACTTGAAGTGAAAATTCTGTTTATTTATTTGCACTTTATTAAAAATGTTACACACATTTATACACAAGTACACTAAATACACTTAAAGTTATGCTTTAAAACAATTTAATTACAACTAAAATATGATTAGTTGTTTCAAAATAGCACACATTCAAGTTAACTAATCATTAACACACAAAGTATACTGTCTGGCTGCAAGTATACTTAGCATGTTTTTTCACCAGGGTAATGATGGCACAATGATTCACTCATCTTTTCAAATAGTTGCTTCAAATGCTGAACTAGCAAGAAGTGAAATGGCCTCTCTTGCAGCATCTCAGTCAAGTTGCTGTTCATGAAACCCCGTTTCAGCAGCAGTGATCTCTCAGTTTTCTCAGATTTAATACAGGTCTGAAAAATCCTACACTAGTGTGTGTGTTGAGCTGAGGAGCAGAGAAGCGGAGGGGGACAAGGGGACACCGATGACACAGCAAATGCTTCTGATTCAGACTTCTGTTTCTGTTTTATTTCACTCTCATTTAAAGCATCAGAGCTTCCCACAAATGCATGTTGCCAACTACCATTACAAGCAACACGATATATGTGAGCCTGGATCACGTCACCAGTCTCGAGTCACATGGGTATATTTGTGGCAATAGCCAACAATACATTGTATGGGCTAAAATTATCGATTTTTCTTTAATGCCAAAAATCATTAGGATATTAAGTAAAGATCATCTTCCATGAAGATATTTTGTAAGTTTCCTACCGTAAATATATAAAACATGTATTTTTGTGAGTGAATGCAGCACAATCGCCAACATAAATGAACAACTTTAAAGGAGATTTTCTCAATGTTTCGATTTTTTCACAACCTCAGATTCCAGATTTTCAATAGTTGTATCTCGGTCAAATATTGTCCTATCCTAACAAACCATACATCAATGGAAATATTATTTATTCAGCTTTCAATTTCTCAAAATCTCAATTTCAGAAAATTGACCCATGTGACTGGTTCTGTGGTCCAGGGTCACATATGCTTTAAATACTACATTGCCTTGCCATTACTACATTGTTTAAATTAATACATTTTTATCTAACTGTGATTTTGTATATGTACATTTCTGAAATACATAACTTAGACAGTTTCCTATGATAACAGATCACTCATGCATTTCTGTAAATCTGCTTTGAAACGATGTGTATTGTGAAAAGCACTAAACAAATAAACGTGAATTGAATTGAATTGAACAATAGGCTACACATGGTTTGGTAAGCCCACCGTAAATTACACAAATATACATGCTCTGCATCGCGAGTCCATACTTATTTTGAATAAGTAATTACTTGACGACCACTAAAAGTATGTTCTATATAGTATGAGTGTGTGTAGTATGAATATAATCTGGACGTATCCCACTGCATCCGCCATGTTGTCATTATCATGTGACCAGCGGCAGTTACGTCCCTTCAGCTCCATTCACAAATCCTCTCCCGTGACCTCATAGGATAATAAAGTGTCCATCAAATACACCCTTCAGAATCTCCCCAGAAGAAGTAGATCATCCAGGTACTTTTTGCCTATACTCTTTTATTAATACTGTGAATTCGGACATAATTCTCTTGTCACATACTGTTTTTTCGCCTACTATATAGTAGGGAAGTATGCGATTTCGGATGCAGCTATAGTGTTACTCATGATAGTTAGTTTTCTCATGATCACAAATATTTATCAATTATTAATGTCTTCACGAGAAAACAACTTACTGTATGTTGAGAGGAGAAATAAAATTAGCGCTGAATGCTTTGTTAATGAGTGTCACCTATGCTCTGAGTTTCTCACAGAGGAGTTCAGGTGTTCTGGAGCGACGACAGTGAAGGATGAGAGAGGATAAGGCCTGGACTTTACGTTGTGTTTTGTTTATGTGTTCGGCAGTCGTTCGTGGGAGGCTGTCGCTTTACGTTCATTTTGTGTTTGTTTATTTTATAATTAAAGTGTTTAAATGTTTGCAGATTCCCTTATCTTATTCCCTTATCCCTTCTTCCCTTATCAACTAACCTTGCTACAACATGCTATTGCATTTGTGTTACGTACTGTATTGCAATAAAGGGGAAATCAGTAGATGAGACTGCTTTTTATTAATGGGGATTATTAAAAAAACAAGTGAGTGGATTTTTACAACTATAGGCTGTTTGTTCTCACACACTGCAGACACACCTCAGTGTTCAAACACCTTATAAAGTGAATTTTGCATAATAGGTCCTCATTAATAGTTGAACAAGCTAACTCTGAAGAAAGTGAGATGATTGTTTAATTGTTTATTTTAAATCATGGCTTTAATCAACAACCTTAATCTTTCCTGGCATTTCTGATGCTAAATATTACAGAAACTCCACCATCATCAGTTCACAACTGTTGAATCCACTTGGATACGTGAACAAGTGACTAAAATAACTCTACTAAAATATTTCATGATGACCTTTATTACTGAGAATAGACAAAAATGCATGTATTTTTTCAGTTTGTATTGAATTAATTTATACTGTCTGTATTTGCAGAAACCACCACTGTAGGAAATATCCTTATACATGTGACGGGACAAAAAGGAGAAAACGCCACCCTGCCCTGTAATATTGAGGCCAGAGACATTTTTCATGTTATTTTCAACAGTCAGTCAAAACACATCCATGTCTGTGAGAATGAAGAATGTAAGACTGAAAATAGCCGAGTGTTTAAAAAAGGATCATGTGACATCATCATCAAGGATCTGATCTACAGTGACGCTGGGAAATACATTTTAAAAGTCTATTACACTAATGATCAGACAAAGCTGGAGCGACAAATCAGGGAATACCATCTTCAAATTCATGGTAAAGTCAAAACTGATCAAACCATCAGCTTTCCTTCAGTGATTGTGTTGGTATTCCATGAATTCCTGTAATCAGAGACATTGAATGTGTCACATACCGCTTATTCAGATTATTCATCTTCAATATGGGGTTTTCAAATGTCTTGCATTGGAATATTAGAATATTATACCACAGATTGCATTTGTTCCCCTTTAAATAAATGTTTATGGCCTTGCCTGATTGACACCATTATAACATTTATTGAGGATAAAGTGTCTTTCTGTTTCTCCTCAGATGAGATCTCTGTGAAGAAAGGAGAGCCGCTGAAATTGGATGTTCTGTTGATCAATGCTGATAAAGTGGAGAGAAACTCTAGTGAAGGCTGGACAGAGGTGTGGACGAGAGGTCACGGGGTCAACAGTGATCGACTGACAGATCGTGATGGAAATCTGACCATTAATGAGTTTACAGTCACTGACACTGGAACATACAGAGTTCTGGACTCTGAAGGAGAAATCTTGATCACAGTCTCAGTCACAGGTGAGAGAAGATCAGTGGATGAGGAGAAATATTTGAGCTGATTTTACAGCTGAGGTTTATTCATCACAATTTGAACAGCAAATGCTAAACTGTTTGAGTAACCTTTGATATTCTCTACAGAATCTGGTACAGAAACAAAGAAGACAGATGATCACAAACCTAAAGACAATGGACATAGTAAGTAAAACAGGAGACATTGAGAGCTTTACAAAATCTTTAAAGGGACACTCCACCCATTTGCATTAAGCTTTGCATTGTTAGAAACCCAGTCATACTGTTGAATGGTCGTGCAACACTCTCTCATTTTCCCCTGAGATGGGAGAAATCCGTTATTTACCTCTTACACTTCCTCCCACAATGACGCAAAAATCGTCATTTTGCGTCATTGCACACTTCCTCCTACAATGACGCAAAAATCGTCATTTTGCGTCATTGTAGGAGGAAGTGTAAGAGGGGGGGATTTCTGTTGAGACTACAAGCACTAGTTCCTCATCTCTCCAATCTTTCCCAGGGGGCGGGACCCGCTCACGCTACAGACCTATTACAGATCAGTGGGTGGGACTTTACTCTCTGAAACTGAAAGCAATATCCTCCATCTTGTTTGAAGCTAAGCTAACAGGCGCTGTGGAGACAGATGTAAAGTTATGACAATAGCGGAGGAGAGTGCTCAATATGATATAGAAGAAGAGGATTTCGGAAGTCTGATGCTTGAATCAGGTGTTTGTGGCTACCTTTACAAGCCGCATTATAGCGAAGAGCAGCTGAGGCAGAAGACCTGCCTGCCGCGGACGAGGAGCCCAGACTGGCTCGAGTTAGGGCGGACTGGTGGCGCCGGTGATCTCACTATGCAACTACGAACCGCTACGAACACAGAGATAGAGTCCGTCTGCGGCAAAGAATTTCAACGATGACAATTTCTCCTGGACGAAATCTCTGAATCAGACGAGGACACGGACGTTTGTGTTGTGAACTATCCTAGTTTCGCACCGCATATGTTCTGACTGAACATCCAGGTACCATGCAATAATTCACCTTTTCGAAAGAAATACAAACGAGGAGTAATGCACTAATGAGTTCGCCAACTAACTAGACATTTTGTGTGAAATGAATTTCAAGCTCTGGTGGTAGCTAGCCTTGTAGACGGAAGAGTGATTTCTCTTATAGGCAGATATGCGCTTTCTGGATTAGTGGGAGTGGCTTGCGGAGCTGTGCAATGTGGTGCATTGTGGGAGTTGTTGTCTTTCATACAAATGCGTCCTGAAGTTATTTTTTGTCTTTCCTCGGTCACGAAGGCACCAAATTCAAAATTTATTTTACATTTCGACTACATATATGACCCACTTTAAATAAAAAACAATGTTCAAATGGGTGGAATGACCCTTTAAAGGAACACTCCACCGTTTTTTGAAATAGGGCTTATTCACAGTCTTTCCTACATTTAGATAGGTGGGCAAATGCATTTTTGTCTCAGTGCATGCATTGTTTTAGTTTGGAAGCGTCGCCGCTAGCTTAGCTTAGCTTAGCATAATGAATGGAATCCTTTGTTGCCAGCTAGCATGTCATGAGTAAAAGTGATAAAAAAAAAAAAAAAACGAATTACTTCTTGTGGCCTGCATATTCACAACGAGTACAAATAGCAATGCAGATTAAGACTTGGTGATTTCTTAGGCAGATATTGACTTGGGACTATATTGGGGGGGAAGCACAGGCGAAGCACTGCTACTTGGTCGCCACCAGTTCGTGTTGGCTCTCATCCTCACGTCCTCAGGCTGTTGAGCGATCGCAACCTCCTCCTCCTGTCGGTCTATTTCCAAAGCACGCAGCTCATCTTCTGAAAACTCTGGTTCATAGAGGTATGGTTCTGGATCTTGACTATCTGAGAAGTCACCATCTTCGTCTCTCACAAAATCCCCCATGTTCATCGCCATTCACTATGTCTACTGTAGGAAAAATAGCCGGCTACTATTCACGCTGGTATGTTGATGGAAGTTGGGGGATTTCAGGTGTTGTGTGATATCTCTGCGCCCAAGTAGCAGTGCTTCGCCTGTGCTTCACCCCAATATAGTCCCATGTCAGTATCTGCCTAGGAAATCACCTAGTCTTAATCTGAAAAAACGTTGGAGAGTTCCTTTAAACAGTGAGTTTAATAAAGAAAAAAACATTAAAAATGCGTTCTCTTCCCACCTTCCTCCTTCCAGCTGCAACGTTTTGGATTTTGTGTGTTGGACCGCCTGTGCTTCTGCTGGTTTTGGTGGGTGTGATTGTCTTTGTTGTCATCAAGAGACACCAGCATCTGAATGAAGGTTTCTGGTCGGTCCTTTGGGGAAGAGGAGCACCTGAGGGCCTATAATAATCTCTCCTGAGGGCCTGTAATAATCTCTCCTGAGGGCCTATAATAATCTCTCCTGAGGGCCTATAATAATCTCTCCTGAGGGCCTATAATAATCTCTCCTGAGGGCCTGTAATAATCTCTCCTGAGGGCCTATAATAATCTCTCCTGAGGGCCTATAATAATCTCTCCTGAGGGCCTGTAATAATCTCTCTTGAGGGCCTTTAATAATCTCTCCTGAGGGCCTATAATAATCTCTCCTGAGGGCCTATAATAATCTCTCCTGAGGGCCTATAATAATCTCTCTTGAGGGCCCATGCAGAGCTTAATTAAACAGTAAACGTGGCCCAGAACATCTAGCGACAACACAGGTTACTTTTAAATCATCTTCAGATCCACCATAACTGCACAGGGGTGTGTTTCCAGAACAACGCTGTAACTCGCTGCTGAACTACTGTAGCGATGCATCGTTGAAGAAATCAACTAGCAAGTCACGACTGTTTCACGAAACCATACTGTCGTTCAAACACCTGGTGGAGTAATAACTTCTTTTAATGACTCCGTTTGAGATCGAATTAACGCTAGATGTTTTGCAGTAAATTACAGACATGCATCTGAGGACTAATTCTCATTTTTCTCAGTTATTTTGCTTTATTTCCAGATTCAATCATAGACTCGTTCTTACACTAGAGCTCGTTCGCACATGCGCTCTCTTCAAAAACTACGCTTTAAATCTCTTGACAAACTAAAAGACGTAAATGACATTTGTATATATTCTAAATTAAAGACACAGGTTGTTCTGAATGTCAGCTTGCTTATTTTGCTCAAGATCAGGATTTATTGAGTCCACATGTCATGAATATGAAGGAGGTTTTATGCATGTTTATGACAACTGTCATTAAGTGTCATTCACTCAATTATGCCATTTTTTATGCAAAGATGACATTGTTTGAGATGTCTTTGTCATGACAACTTGACATAAACCAATACATCATAACCTGCCATAAATGTGTCATAAACATGACATAACAGATTAATCATCAAACTTAAGAAACGACTTAGCTTTATGGGTTAACATTACATTAAATCATGTGGTTGGTTTTGACATTGGCTGTCATGAGGCCATTATAACTGTGTCATGAATATATTTACACTTTTTTTTCAGTATTTCAGTATTAGTTATAATATAATTTGACAGTATTGACACTAAATGAGATTTTAATGACAAATTCAATTTGTACCACTGAAAAAAAAGTGGTCAGAAATATAATGTAATGTTAACCCATAAAGCTAAGTAGTTTCTTAAGTTTGATGATTAATCTGTAATGTCATGTTTATGACACATTTATGACAGGTTATGATGTTTTGGTTTATGTCAAGCTGTCATGACAAAGACATCTCAAACAATGTCATCTTTGCATTAAAAACGACATAATTGAGTGAATGACACTTAATGACATTTGTCATAAACATGCATAAAACCTCCTTCATATTCATGACATGTGTTATGTCATGATTATGAAGGTGTCATGTCAGTCTTATGCACACCCCTTCAAGTAAAGTGTTACCGAATATTCATATTTTGGAAAAAACTAATTTACAGGTATAAAAATCAACTTTAGCTGCTCTAATGGTCATTAATGGTCAGATTGTACGTACAGAGACTGGAAGGGATATTTTGCTATTTTCCCCATGTTTTTTTCTTTTTCTTTTACAGTCTATGGTTTTCCCCTATTAAGTTTGGTGGCTGCCTTTGATTTCCCTGAACGCTGTAACCCACGTTCGGTAGCCAGCAGTACACTCTTATTTTTACCGTTGTATGGGTTGTTGACATGTATGTTCGCCGGGGAGGCTTTATTTCATGTGTGCAACTACTGTCCCGGCACTATTTGTGTAAGCGAGCGCGCGTGTGAGTAAAGGGGTAGGAGAGCAGGTTATTATTTCTCATAATGTCTCTTGTATTTATTTAGCGTGAGTGGTATCGATGGTATGTCCTGACTGATATTTGTGATGTGTGGTATTTAAGTGATGTATTAATGGATATTTATATGGCTATAAGGTTTGCTGTGCAATGAAATTATGCATGTTTGGTGATCACATGAACTGATTCAATGTATTTATTTAACAACTTTTGAAACCCTGTGCTGAATATATTATCATGTTCGTTGATGCCTTATTCTTTTTAATTATCAATAATTGTACCTGTCATGATTGCATTAACCTGCTGTCCCCCTAGGTTTTAATACTATGATTGTACAAAAATAAAATTGTTACATTTGTGTTGATTTAAAAATCTTGCTTTCCCCTGTTGTTTAATTTCATGGAAACAGACACCAGTGATTTTGCCAAGAGATCTCTTATTTATTTAATTATATAAGACATAGGAGGAAGAGACAATGGACCAAGCGAAGGTCTAATTCAGCTTCTCAGTCATCTTTCCTACATTTCCATCTCTTCCTGATTTTCGGACAAAAGGGTTTGGTTTTTATACCACTGACCAAGGAAAAAAACTACATCACCATAGGAACACATACATTCAGCATAAGAACATATGGTTTCCATTAACGTTGGAATGTATTCCCCTTATGCTATGCTTGATGAAAAACTGCATAAACATTTCAGTCCAGCAGCACACACTCAAGTCCAAAGTCTCCCAAAGTCTCTCCCACATATTCACAAAATACAATGAGTACAAATAATTATGAATGTATATAAAAAGTATAAAAGAGATACATAATACTACTGATTATGAATATTAATAAAAAGTAATAATAATAATACTAAAAACAACATTAAATGATGAAATTTGAATCTTCAATTTGTATCTGACTAATTTTGGGTACTTCAGTGTTTCCTTGGTTATTGAGCCCACATTAAATATTTGGTCCAGCAGAGAACCTGTAAATCACCCTTATTGTTATTGGCTTTGTTACAATACTGCCTACAGCATAGTGGAAGAGTTCATGTTGAGTATTGTTGGGATAGTTTTAGGTTTATGGTCTTTGTTTTCTTTCAGTTGTATTCCACTCTTGCACTTACATTTATTTGTGTTTGTACATTTTTGACGTCCAGTGGTAATTATATTCTATTTCAAGCATTCATGAAATTAACATATCAACCTCAAATACAATATTATTAAAAGTAGCCAAAAGTAATGTGTTTATCAATGTCTCTCCAGATTTGTCTGTTGGAGGATCTTCTGATGGGAGAAAACATCATTCTGAACTGCAGCATGAGAAACAGATATGAAGTCGCATAGCAATTATTGCATATTCAATGGTTAGGGGGGATTGAGGGGATGTAAACAAAAAATAATTGCATCACAATAAGTGTATTGTGATTGTCACTAACATTTTAGTAACTAAACTGAATTTGATTAGGTTTAGTGACAACATGTTACAATGTTTACATGGTACAATTTCTGGTAAGCTACACTTTTTTATTATTTCAATTCAATTCAATTATTGTGATTTGATTTAATATTGACTCATTTGGATAAATATTAGGTGCACAAGATAGGCGTTAATTTTTCTCAAGAAAAAAACAACTCACCTAATGCTGTAAACATACAGAGAGCCCTATCAGCTGGCAGTATTATTTAAGGTTAAAAATAACTCAAATTAAATATAATGCGTTTTTTTTATTATTATAATAACAACTTTATTTAATGATATAAGTAAAAATATAATAAATATGTAATATAGTACACATATTTAACAAAATACTCTCTATAGCTCTTTTTTCTAGCCAACTAACCTGCTATAGCCTATTATGGTCATTAAAGGAACACTCCACCCATTTGCATTAAGCTTTGCAATGTTAGAAACCCATTCATACTATTGAATGGTCGTGCAACATTTTCTCATTTTCCCCTGAGACGAGAGAAATCTGTATTTACCTCTTTACACTTCCTCCTATGACGCAAAAATCGTCATTTTGCGTCATTGTAGGAGGAAGTGTAAGAGGGGGGGATTTCTGTTGAGACTACAAGCACTAGTTCCCACCCTTTCAAACCCGCCCATAGGGGGTTGGACCTAATGCGCTAACAGACCTATCACAGATCAGTGCCAGTGCGTTTGATTTCACTGGCAGAAACCTGCATGTCCGGCCGTCGAGATCGTCCAAAATGTCCGGGATTCGGCTTTGCTTTCTACGGTCGCCATTCATTGTTTACATGCACACCTTTTGTTTCAATCTAACTGAATTCATTCCGATTGGTGAATCTGAATGTAGTGTTTACATGAACACTAAACAAGTGATCGGTTGATGTGAGTTTTACCATTGCTAAGAAAATACCCGCTCCTCCGTGAGAGATACGAGACCGGTGCGTCTCACAGGTGTCGGTCATCAGTAATCACGCCACCGGCCTCGTGCCGTTCTCCCGCGGCCTAGTCTCGTCCTGCTCGCCACAGTAAACACAATGAATGGCGACTGTAGAACGCAAAAGCCGAATCCCGGACATTTTGTGCGATGCGATCTCAAAAACCCGGGCAGACTCACAGAGACTAGTTAGCTTTATTGTTTACAACTGCTCTCTAACCGGTAGGCGTGGCTTGGGAGTGGCCTCGTAGAGCAGCGAAGCAAGTGCATTCTGGGAGTTGTTGTCTTTCATCCACATGAGCCAAAAATACATTTTCTGGCTTTTCTCAGTCTAGAAAGCTCCAAATTCAAAAATAATTTCACATTTCTTCTACATAAATGACCCAATTTAAATACACATTCATCTTTCCAGAGGTGGAGTATCCCTTGTGGCTTTCCTGAGGTAAATGTTATGTGACATAGATGTTCTCCAGCTGTTTTATTGACCCCTTTGTTTGATTGATTGGTCGATATTATGTATGAGGAATATACATTTCGGTAAGTTGTACTGTATCTTTCAACAGTGTTCATTCGTGTTTATTTACTAGATGATCGGTTCACGTGTCGCTATAGGATCTGTCACGTCACATTTACAAGCACCAAAACGGTATGTATTGTTTGAATTTCGTAATAGAATAGACAGAATCTGAGAGCTGAGATTTTTTTTTATATCATAAGTAACCTGCTCTGTCTGGTCTGTCGGTCTCCTTGTCCTCTTTGCTTCGCGATTTTTCTGTGCGTGGGAAAATGGATGTGTGGCGTGAGAGCGTGTGAAAAGTGTCAATCGCGTGAGTCTCGCGGTGAATGCGTGAGAGTTGGCAGCTCTGTCATAACACTCTTCCTGAGTAGGAGGCGCAGAATGTTGCTTGTTGGAGCTCAGCTGTGTGACGCTTTTGGTTTTGTTTTTACTCGTATCGCTAAACATGTTTACAAAGTTTTGACGCATGAAAACTAGACTCATACCGAATTTTTACCATGTAAGTTTTAAGCTGGGTCAATGTGTCCATTATTGTGATTATAACGATGATGATTATGATGTTTTTTATTAGTGTGGTTATTCGATTCAGATTAAAGTTTGATGTTTAATTTTGGACATTTTTATCATGTAAGATCCATATATTTAGACTAATTGAAAATGAATGTTTAGTAATATTTTACCGCTCAGGAAAGCGTTTTATCCCTGTATGAATGTGTTTGTGTCTGTCACATAAACCAGCTCTTCTGTTTTCTCAACAGGTTTTTGAATCTTCTGTTGTTGCTGTTTTGCTTTATCAGTCATTGCGGTCATTATCATTTTTCTTTGTAAATTGTAACAATTCTTGATTTCTAAAATTCATTTCAATGTTAGGTAGGAATTCTAGGTAGAAAGAATTTTATTCTGTCTATATTTGCAGGAACCACTCCTGTATCTGTGACGGGGGGAAAAGGAGGCAGCGTCTCACTGACATGTGAATCTGAGGCCAGAGAGATTACTCGTATTGTTTTAAGCAGTCAGTCAAAAATCATCCTTGTCTGTGAGAGTGAAAAATGTGAGAGTGAAAACAGCCGAGTATTTAAAAAAGGATCATGTGACATCGTCATCAAGGATCTGAGATTCAGTGACTCTGGGAAATACATTCTGAGAGTTTATTACACTAATCCTCAGGCAGAAGAGAAGCTACAAACCCTGGAGTATCATCTTCATATCCATGGTAAAGTGAAAACTGATCAAACCATCAGCATGTGCTTTCTGGATTTCCTGATAGTGATAGCAATGCAAACCAGCAAAGATAGTAAATGTCATACATCCCATCAAATATCCAGATTAGTTGATTACAGTATGCTTTTCAGTAGCTTACTTTTTAAATGATTACATTTGTTCTCCTTAGTAAATTGTGCTTATGGCATTGATTGACACCATTATTATAATATTTAATGTCTTTCTGTTTCTCCTCAGATGAGATCTCTGTGCAGAAAGGAGAGGATCTGAAGTTGGATGTTCTGTTGATCAACGCTGTTAAAGTGGAGAGAAACTCTAGTGAAGGCTGGACAGAGGTGTGGACGAGAGGTCACGGGGTCAACAGTGATCGACTGACCGTCAGTGACGAGACTCTGATCATTAATGAGTTTACAGTCACTGACACTGGAACATACAGAGTTCTGGATTATGAAGGAGAAACCTTGATCACAGTCTCAGTCACAGGTGAGAGAAGATCAGTGGATGAGGAGAGATATTATTTATAATACATCATGTAAGTAAGTAAAGTAATAGGCTGTTTTAGAGTTTTTATTTTATACAGTGAGTTTAAAAATGTAAAATTTGTGCTCTCTTCCCAGCTTCACCCCATCCTGATCGAGAAAGTTGGAGTTGGTCAGAGAATCTGTGTGTATTGTGATTACTGCATTTATTGCATATACAGTGATTATGGCACTTCAAATTGTGTTGAGGTTTGCTGGACTGCACTGATGAGGTATTTTCCTTGAGCGTCAAACAGATTCTGTCAACATATTTATCCAACATATATATATATATATATATATATATATATACACCAACATTCTATTGGCCAGATTTACTAACAGCTTACTCCAGCACAACTCTCTTTTGGCTTTAAAAAACTACTGTCAGGATTTACTTTTCAGGCCCTGAAAAGATAGTTACTGAAAGCTTACCATTCCTAGTTAGTTCTTGAACTCAGAAATATAGTTTTTTAGTAGAAAAAGAGTTATAAAGTATTCATAGTAAAAACACAACTGAAAGCATTATATATATATATATATATATATATATATATATATATATATATATATATAATGCTTTCAGTTGTGTTTTTACTACTAATACTTTATAACTTGTGTTGTGTTCTCACTGTGTTCTCACAAAAATAGTTGATCTCCGTAACAGGGAGAAGAGCAAAGATGGAAAGCTCCTAAAGCTTAGTTCCATATAAACTCATGGATAATTTGTTGTTTTATCGTTAGTGAAAATCAATATTGACCTTGTATTTGAAAAAGGATCCTCATATAAGAAACAATACTAAAATTCAGAGTCAGTTCATTCACATTCGGAGATCGACTATTTTTGACTGTCAAAATGCCGGTGGACACAGAGACAATGAGTTGTTCAAAATCTTTCTTTTTAGTAAACTCTGTGTACACAAACTCTGTTCTCAATGCTGGAGTTCATGTGTAGAGCCCCTGGTGACACTTTGAGCAAAGTTTCATGTTGTGTCGAGCCTTCTTAGTGTTTTAAAAATAGCGAGTTTTGATGCGATCATAGAAGTGCCCCATTCACTCCCATTCAAAAGGCAATTCGACCGAAAATGAAAATACGGTCAAACTTAAAAGTGGCATTTCCATTCTAATTATGCTTTCAAACGAAAGTTTCCCTCGGGTAGATCAACAAAAAGACAAGAGTCTTTGGCAAGAGTTACCCTTTAAGCAGTGAGATTAAAAAAGCATTTTAAAAGTTCTCTTCCCACCTCCCTCCTTCCAGCTGCAGTGTACTGGTTCTGGTGTGTTGGACTGCCTGTGATTCTGCTGGTTCTGGTGGGTGTGATTGTCTTTGTCATCAAGAAACACCAGTGTCTGAATAGACTTTACTCGCCGCCGCCGGATCAGAATGCAGGCCTATAATAATCTCTCCTGAGGGCCTGTAATAATCTCTCCTGAGGGCCTATAATAATCTCTCTTGAGGGACTGTAATAATCTCTCCTGAGGGCCTGTAATAATCTCTCTTGAGGGACTATAATAATCTCTCCTGAGGGCCTATAATAATCTCTCCTGAGGGCCTGTAATAATATCTCCTGAGGGCCCATAATAATATCTCCTCAGGGCCTGTAATAATCTCTCTTGAGGGCCTGTAATAATCTCTCCTGAGGGCCCGTAATAATATCTCCTGAGGGCCTGTAATAATCTCTCCTGAGGGACTATAATAATCTCTCCTGAGGGCCTATAATAATCTCTCCTGAGGGCCTATAATAATCTCTCCTGAGGGACTATAATAATCTCTCTTGAGGGCCTATAATAATCTCTCCTGAGGGACTATAATAATCTCTCCTGAGGGCCTGTAATAATCTCTCTTGAGGGCCTGTAATAATCTCTCCTGAGGGCCCGTAATAATATCTCCTGAGGGCCTGTAATAATCTCTCCTGAGGGACTATAATAATCTCTCCTGAGGGCCTATAATAATCTCTCCTGAGGGACTATAATAATATCTCCTGAGGGCCTATAATAATCTCTCCTGAGGGACTATAATAATCTCTCCTGAGGGCCTATAATAATCTCTCCTGAGGGACTATAATAATCTCTCCTGAGGGACTATAATAATCTCTCCTGAGGGCCTATAATAATCTCTCCAGAGGGACTATAATAATCTCTCCTGAGGGCCTGTAATAATCTCTCCTGAGGGACTATAATAATCTCTCTTGAGGGCCTATAATAATCTCTCCTGAGGGCCCGTGCAGAGTGAGATTAAACTGTAAAGTGGCCCATAACATCCAGAGACTTGTAATTCACCTTCAGAGCCAACAGTTTTACAGAGGATTCTGTTAACATACTGAATATCTGCAGCTGTGTGATCCATATCATCTACAATAATATCAGAATTATTGAATTATTATTGTTTAATGATGTGGAATCAGACATTATTGAGTCACTCATTTTGAAAAAACAGGCCTTGATAGTGCACACTTTCACTGTGTGATGTAGACTAGCAGAATACAGTCAGAATGACCCTGGAATTCCAAATATGAGATCAAAATACCCCTGTATGAGTCTTATAATTATATCGTAAAATATAGTTAAAGGGTTAGTTCACCCAAAAATGAAAATTCTGTCAGTAATTACTCACCCTCATGTTGTTCCAAACATGTAAGACCTTCGTTCATCTTCGGATCACAAATTAAGATATTTTTGATGAAATCTGAGAGCTTTCTCACTCCTCCATAGGCTTTCAGAGGGACCCAAACTCGCCGGCCCAGAATAGTTATTAAAAACATCGTTAAAATAGTCCAAGTGACTACAGTGGCTCTACATTATGTTTATCATGCGACGACGATACTTTTTGTGCGGAAAAACAACAAAAATAACGACTTTATCCAACTATTAGTGTTCTTCAATGTGGGCCTCTGACGAGAATTCACGGGAGCGCCAGGACGCATGCGCGAGAACTCCTTGGGAGTATTATTACCGCCATCCACTGTACAAGATGACGTCCCGACATCATGTTCATCGAGACGTAAATCACAATAAGTGTCGAATTCAATAGCTTACATACAGCGCGCGTCTTCCTCTGCTTATAAACAGACCGTTTTGCACTTCCGGCAATGTCAGGGCGTCATCTTGTACAGTAGATGGCGGTAATAATACTCCCAAGGAGTGAGCAGCCAGTAACAAGTAGTAGTAAAAGAGGAATGCCGTAATCTCAGTTCTCGCGTATGCGTCCTGGCGCTCCCGTGAACTCTCGTCAGAGGCCCACATTGAAGAACACTAATAGTTGGATAAAGTCATTATTTTTGTTGTTTTTCCGCACAAAAAGTATTGTCGTCGCATGATAAACATAATGTAAAGCCACTGTAGTCACTTGGACTATTTTAACGATGTTTTTAACAACTATTCTGGGCCGGCGAGTTTGGGTCCCTCTGAAAGCCTATGGAGGAGTCAGAAAGCTCTCAGATTTCATCAAAAATATCTTAATTTGTGATCTGAAGATGAACGAAAGACTTACATGGTTGGAACAACATGAGGGTGAGTAATTACTGACAGAATTTTCATTTTTGGGTGAACTAACCCTTTAAAGGGGTCATCGGATGTCCATTTCCCACAAGTAGGTGTGATTCTTTATGGTCTTCATGTAAAGTTTGTTATATACTTTGGTTAAAACTCCTCAATGGTTATGTAAAACAACACCATTTTTACCTCCTCTAAAACAGCTCTGTTCACAGCGACCCGTTTCAGTGCATGTCTCTTTAAATGATAATGAGCAACTGCCCCCCCCCCATCCAATGACCCCTTTAAGTGCATCTGTTTTTTGCTCTATTTCACAAATGAAAGTTTCACAGCAGAACCGTTGTGGCCGAAGCACAGTGACGTTTCGTTGATGAGTGAATATTTGATTGATTTAACAGCATTAAACAGTGTAAATACCAGTGTAAATCTGAATGCCTCTTCAGATGCAGCTTTTGTGCCAAAGATGGGCTTTCTTGATACTGATTTGATCCGATTGTGTCTTAATATTCTAACTGAAATTTTTTGATTAAATGAAAGAATTTGTCATAAAAGATGATGCATGCATCTAGGTTAGGGAAATATCCCTGTAAAGAAAAGAAAAACCCTTGGAAATCAATTTTAAGGTAGAAAATATCAGCTTGATATATGAAGAATAAAAGTTGAGTCAGGCGTAAACCAGTCAAGACAAACCAGCACAAAAACTCTCCGACAAATATCGTCATATTATCGGCATCAACAAAATCCCAGAAAATATCGAGATATCATAAGTGCCTAACAGTGAAGGTCTTGAAGAAAATACTTAGTATGTTTTCTTTGTATAAATGTCTTTAAATAAGTGTAAAGATGAGGAAGAGCGTGTCCAGAGTTGAGTCTGTGTTCCTGCCCAGCTGTTTTTCCAATATTAATAATCTTTTATTTTTTTCCCTGCCGCTGTTGCTTCTTACTGACCACTAGGAGATTTAAAGATGTCAAACTATGCTTTTTGAAAAAATGAGCTACATTTTTTTTTTTTACATGTATTGTAAACCACTTTTGATAACATTTTGACTGTAATATTTTGTTGGTTTTTAATGACCTATTTTTGTATGAAATGGAATTTTGAAGATATTCAAACTCAGGAAAAACTAAATTTTCAGGGATAAAAATGAACTTTAGCCGCTCTAAACATTATGCAGAGCCGTATGTGCTGCTCAGAAGCCAAGAGAAGCACAGTGTTTGATGGACTTTACACTCCTTTTGTATAAACCAAATGGATTAATATTGTGTGTTTTCTGCTGTCCTCATTACCTCACTGTGACTGTGAAGTTTTTGATCATCTAATATGTCCAAATGTGAGCAGTCATGTCTTCTGAGGACAGATATTTTGGTTTTCGCACTATTCTGCTTTGAAGGGATATTGCAGATCAAGCTGTATGTGATCTGTGAAATATTGATTATTGTAGATCTAGTGAATGTGAGTGCTCAGTGTAGTGAATCAGACAGTACTCAGCTCAGTACTACGGTAATCCCTTTAAAACTATGAGAATTAGACATGTCTTCATCATTTCAGTATGCTAATGTCTACAGTATTTCTCAGAATCAATTCATCATGTTGAGTATTGTTGGGATAATTTTAAATTTATGGTCCTTTTGTTTTCATTCAGTTGTTTTCTGTTGCTCAGTATTGCTTTGCTCAGGGTATAAGAGGGAAATGAACTGTTGATATGGTCAGTTGATACAGTATATTGTTTCCGTCTGTATTTAAATGCGTAACTTAATAAATAAGTGCCTGCTTTAAAAGCTTTGAGCATCTTTCCGTTCATCACTGATGTTTCTCACCTTTCAGAATTGCAGCATGAGCTTCCTGTCTTACTTTACCTCAGAATGACTTCCTCCTTCAGTACTTCAGAAAACACATGTGCAGTAATGCAGTGATGACATGTGAACTGAGAAGAGACATCATTTGTGTTTGTACATTTTTGTAAAGAACGTTTTATGTAATCTGGTCAAAATAATGAATTAATCTCCCAGAATAGAGCTTAACTTGTATGAAACCTGTAATATTTATGATCATGGACTCACAAATCTACACACACTTAAAGCCAAGTTTTGCGCACCAAGTGTTTTTGCAAGCTAAAGTAAACCACATATAACACATTTTTGAGATGTTAAAAGATGTGCACTGGTTGCAATGAAAACAACAGCATTCATAATGTTTATTATAAGGGGAAAAGTACAAATACGAAAGTTGCAACACTTGAACTAATAGACTATTATTCAATGCTTTATATTTCTCTGACGGAAGTGGAAACTCTGTGTGGTTTAAGTGTCTCTGCATTGATCTGAAACCTATTGTTTGATCGACACCTTTACGAACAACAGACACAATGGAGAAAGTCATTTTCTTCTGTGTATTTTCTTGTTCGATTATGCAAATCACATCCAGTGGTAAATATATTCTATTTCAAGCATTCATGAAATTAACATATCAATCTCAAATACAATAGCCATTAACATAGTCTAAAAGAATGTGTGTTTATCAATTTGTCAGTTCAAGGATCTTCTGATGTGAGAGTTCGGATGGGAGAAAACATCATTCTGAACTGCAGCATGAGAAACAGATATGAAGTCGCCTGGTATCATCTCAGATCTGAAGAGCTCGTTCTGCTGATTTCTGCTGAGAAGGACAAACTCGGGAGAAAACTCCAGATCAACTACAATCCAAACAGCAATCGCATGAAAATAACAGCAGACAGTTGGGTCACCAGAGTCTCTTTAACTATTTCTGGAGTAACAGAATCAGATTCAGGACTTTATTTCTGTGGAATAAAGTCTGACGCTCCAGAGATGTTCTTCGACAAACCCATCAGACTGGAGATTGAGGGTAACAGATTTCTCATCATATCTTCACAAACTAGTCAATGTAGGAGGGAGTGGGTAAGATGAGCCACTCAAGACGAGCTCTGAACATGATTTTTGTTTTAGTGGTTTGTGACTGAGAGCAGTACATGAGTAGATTTATAAACTTAGCACTAGACATTGCTTAACTAACCCAAATTTTACAGTTAATTGAGGCAATTAAAAAATGGTCATAAAACTAGTTAGAATTACAGAAGCAGGTTTTTGTGTGTGTGTTCATATATTTATGGATAAACATATCATATATTCACAGGTCTTTTTGTAATAGAAGAGACAAAAACAAGTTGAAATCACAGGTAAAGTTTTGCTTGTTTAATTGATTTTTCTATTTGTTGTAACTGCTCTTCTGTGGAGATCTGGCACTAAATGTTGTATATGAATATGAGTAACTTTTCTGTCTCTGTAGACGAAGTGACGGTGACGGAGCGTGTGTTGATGTTTGGTGGTGTTGGACTGGCTGTGTTTGTGTTTTTTCTGACAACAGTCATCGCAGGAGGAATCATTTACCATCGTGGACAGCAGAAAGGATGGAGAGCAGCAAAACGTGCATCTATAATGAGCTACAAATCAGCTAAATGACACATTTATGTGCTTTATTTGACATCCTGACCTTTGCACTGCCACTAAAATAAGCATCGCTGTCGGGAAACACAAATGACAACAGACAACTTTGCCTCAGATACTTTTCCTGTTTGTCAGATTTCACTTTAAGAAAACTGAGAACTGAAACGGAAAACTCAGAGAAACTGAGATGTTGTGGTAAAGATCACCTTTATTCAGCACCAGTGAAACTTAAACAGGCTTTAATGGCTGTGGTGATTATTCAGGTTTGTGTTATTCAGTAAATGTTCAGTTAAATGTCAAAGTGCAGTCTTTAATGCAGTGTTTGTTAATTCAATATCAATGAACAATATGCATGCTAGAGTTTTGTAGAGAACGAGCCAATGTCCTTTTTTTCAAAGCAAACAGTTTCTTCTTAATGCAAACAAAAGCTTAATATCATCAGACCAGCAGGACTCGTGATAAAAATGAACATTGTGTCTGGCTATATCTTTAGACATATTATATTTTTCTAGAGGAGCATTAATATGTACATATAAGCTGTTTTCAAGAGAAAATATAAATGTAAATCTCTTCTGTGGCACATAAAGCTTGATTTAATAAAAATGTCAACAGATTTCAGAGAAAAGGTTTCATATCATTGTCATGCAATGCAGAATAATGATTTCCTGTCTGACTGCGTTATGTTGATGCAACTAAAACCACAAAATATGAGGTAAGGATGATAACAATATGCCATGCTGACTCTAGAAGAGCAAATAAAGTAGTGTGTGTGTGTGTATACTGCGGAAACCAGCGCCTTCCTCTGGTATGAGCGGTTTGGTCTCTTTTTATGCTCAAAGAAAGGGTTTGTGCCAATGACATTGGCAGCTTGAGATACAGGGGAGTGGCCAGACTCATGCAGGACTCCACATCACACTCTAAACCAGTGGTTCTCAATTCCAGTCCTCGTGACCCACTGCTCTGCACATTTTGTATGTCTCTCTTATCTGACACACATCGAGTCTCTCCTAATGAGCTGATGATCTGGTTCAGGTGTGTTAAATAAGGGAGACATACAAAATGTGCAGAGCAGTGGGTCCCGAGGACTGGAATTGAGAACCACTGCTCTAAACAATGCTGGGTTGTTTCAACCCATGTTTGGGTCAAAGGTGGACAAACCCAACAGTAAATTATTACAAATTTAATATGGTTTGTCCACACTTTCAGAAAAAAGGTTCAAAAGCTGTCACTGGGACGGTACCCTTTAAAAAGGTGCTACCATTTAGGTATTGATAAGCACTCTTTAGGTATAAATGTGTACCTTATGAAGGGTTTTCTCTGGAGCGTGTTTCCCGAAAGCATCGTTAGCCAACTATGGTCGCAAGTTCCATCGTTATCAGCAGTTCAACGAGTCATGTTTCCAGAAACCATCATTCCAACGAACATTCGCAAACAGCATTGCAGAGTTGTGTTTGGAGCAACAGCTCTCAACATGACATGTGGACTCAATAAATCCTTGAGCAAAATAAGCAAGCTGACATTCAGTACAACCTGTGTCTTTTATTTAGAATACATACAAATGTCGTTTACATCTTTTAGTTTGTCAAGAGATTTAAAGTTTTTGAAGAGTGCGCATGTGTGAATGAGCTCTAGTGTAAGAACGAGCCTATGATTGAATCTGGAAATAAAGCGAAATAACTGAGAAAAATGAGAAATAGTCCTCAGATGTCATGTCTGTAATTTATATCAAAACATCTAGCGTTAATCTGATCTCAAACAGTTTCATTAACAGTAGTTATTACTCCACCACATGCGTGACATCATTAACCAACGTGGTTGAATGACCACTTTGCGACAACATGGTTTCGGGAAACAGTCGTGACTAGTTGATTTCTTCAATGATACATTGTACAACGGTAGTGAAGCAGCGAGCTACGGTGTTGTACGGGAAACACACCCCAGTGCGCTATAAAGACAACGGCCAAGGTGATCAGTCGTATTATCAGCAGTGGTTTAGTGGTGGTCAAAGCGCCACCTATGGTTAAACTTGGAGATCAAGGATGCTGTCAAGTCAAGCTGTTCCAGTCAAGTCAAAATGGGTCTTGGAGACAATAAAACGGTGCTAGTTGCTTCAATTCTCTCGCAGACTCCCCCGCTTCAGGGGTGTGACTTACACTATGGTCTCAGACTCCAATTCTTAGGTCCTCGAACCGGAGTGCAGGTTCTGCTAGAAAAAAACCCACAGCCTACAGCGAGACAGACTTTTACAGCCGTTACTTGCTCATCCACGAGAAGGATAGAGGCTTCAGGCCTGTCCTAGACTTGAAGGCCCACTGAAGTTCCATGAAACGCGCAGCTTTGTTTGATGCATTGATGTAATTTCCACTGAAACAGGAAGCTAAGGCGGGACATATTGAATGGCTCCTCAATAGCGTTTAGTTTATATCAGAGACTGCGAGTCGCACCATGGAAACGAATCCGAGCGCTGAGACGTTGGATTCAATCGTAACGTTAGAGGTGTGAATAAATTCTAGCCATTTCTTTCTGAAAATGGAAAGAAAACTTGAGCGTTTGAGCAACCGAACACACATCTCCAAACCATATTGCTCTGTGACGTGACACCGGTAGTGATGTCTGGTTCGTGAACAAATTGTTCTTTTGAACTGGTTCTTTTTTTGTGAACCGGTCAAACCAGTTCATCAAATCAAACTGAATCGTTCAAAACAAAGTCAGCGCTGATCCAGTTTTCTAAAGTTTCTCGTAGGGCTGCTCGATTATGGAAAAAATCATAATCATGATTATTTTGGTCAGTATTGAAATCACGATTATGTAACACAATTATTTCACATGACTTTGGGAACGTGTTGCATTTATTAAAAAGACACCTTTCAACAACTCTTAAAAAAATCTAAATTTGAGCATTTATTGTACTTTTTGAACTATTAAAATAAATAATATAACAGATAATACTTCAATAAGTATTTTAATTTTCCCGCAGATCTACCACTTATATTGAGGGAAATTCCCCCGCATACATTGCAAGTACAATTGCTACTTTAGTACTTTAGAGTAGGCTAGCCAAAATAAATCCACACAGATTATAAAATCAAATCAATAATTTTAAAACTTTCTCCAAGACGCAATTTCACAAACCGCGTGAGTGTTCAGCAGTGCTGCGTCTCCTCTCTCTCTGTCTCTCAAAATGGGTTGGATAGGACAAGGCAAGCGTTGAAACTACACTCTCGCGTTTAGGAGTCGGGACGTGACGGAATTGTCACTTGCACAATCGGGCCAGCATTGCATCGTAACTAAAGTTGATTATTTTCACTTCTTTACGTCTTATCAGTTTAAACAATCAAGCTGAGAGAGTTTATGGCTTCTGGAGGGGCGTGTGCACATGTCATTCAGAACACAAGACTCCAGTATATATATGTTCCTGCAAAACAAAACATGACAAAATAATAATTTTTACTCGATTGTACTATTTTGGTGATCGTTGGGAGTCGAAATCGAAATCGAAATTCAATTAATTGCACAGCCCTAGTTTCTCGCTTTCGGACGTGCCTGACAGTCACTCCGACTCGAAATAAACAATATCCCGGAGTATATGTTACTCCAGTAACTCCGACAGTTAACTGATGGAGCTGATGAGCACGAGCAGCTGAGCATGCGTTTACTGCCGAACACACAGTCAGGTACAGCCATGCTCGCTTCGGCCAGGTGGTGTTTATAGCAGAGGGGGCGGAGCTTTAGATTCTAGAGAGCATTTGATTGGACAGAAGATGTGATGAGAAGCGGACACGTCATAAAGATCCGTGATCCATTTTAGCAGAAGATACTTATATCTCCTAAGTGCGAATTTTGTCATTGTTTTGGAACACACCAGCTTATTCATAACCTTAAGGCTAACATATTCATACTAAGAGCTAAAAAACTTACATTTTGATTTCAGGGTGGCTTTAAGATGTCTGAACAGCACTCGGGTGAAGCGGCCAGTATGTTAACGTTGAAACAAATCCTCTCGTAGATCTGATGCAGATCTTTTCCCTATGAGGTGAAAGGGATTTGCATCCTAAATTACCTCGACAATTGGTTGCTCTTAGCCCAATCAAAGGAGGAACTGTGAGTGCAGGATGAGGAAGAGTGAGGAGGAAGAGATCTTCAGGGAAGGATGAGAGTAACACAAATACACTTACTGCACACTTCTTGCTGCACACTTCTGCTGCGTGACGGCTTCTGTAAATGTCAAATAAAAAAGATGCAACGTCTGGATGGAGGTTCCTTGTAATTTTCATTCTATTTGCACTATATATTTTTATTTACTCTATATTTAGACTGCACCTCATGCCATTTGTTGACTGTATCAGCATTTAGTTTAAGTTACCTAGATAAAGACGTGGTCTGGTAACTGAAAGATATCCAATCATAATTCATAAAAAAAGAATTACTGTTTCTAATAAATCCATCAACTATTATTAAAGACAATATGGAAAGTATTCACAATATAGTGAGCTTGTATACATGCCAAACTGAGAAAGGCAGTTCATGATTTCAGTGTAGTTTATGCTGACTCTGGTCTACATTAGTTTGCATTGACACTTGGATAATAAAACAGTGTGTGTTTGATTTGTGAGTTCATGATCATAAATATCCAGGTTTCATAAAAGTTAAGCTCTATGAACAGCTTCTGGGAGATACTTTTAATTAATGAAAAATCTTTACTATATTTCATAAATCCACACAAATGTAACAGGGAAAATAAATTAATTATTAATTGTGCCAAAATGTTTGTTGATGCTGTAAAATAATTCAAATATCTTCATTATTTGGGTGTATTTGTCCCCATTCTGTTCAGTTTAGTTTTGTCTTCATGGACTTTCAGTTTGTTGTCATTCATTACATGTGTTTCTGTCACAAACCCCTGGTCGTGATCCTGGTTCTGGCTGATTTGAGATTGCTGGTGGGCGTGTTTTCCAGTGATCCTGTCTTCTCACCTGCAGTTCATCACGTCAATCAAGCACACCTGTTCCATATCAAGCAATCTACTCTCTTATAAAAGCCAGACCAACTTTCCAGTCCCCGCCGGATCGTTGTACCATTCAGTACGAGTACACGTCAGCCGACCAATATTCTGAGTTATTAGTATTTTGTCTTTTGTTGGGGAATTGAGAGCTAACTAAGTTTTTCCTATTTTTGATCGCAGTGTTCCAGCCTGAACCTTGGACTAGTGATGGCCAGATCGAGGCCTCGTGAAGCAATTGAAACAGTTGAACCAAATGTGCCATATTGTTTCGAGGCTTCGAATCAATCCGACACCCGTCTCAACGGTGACACCTAGTGGTCACTTGCAGGTGTTGATCTGAAACAACCTTGACGAGCCATTAAAAAAATGTGTTGTTTTTTTATTATTATAATTTTCTAATGAAGATTGTAACCTATAGGCTCCTCACTGTGCATAATGTTATTTTGGTCTTGCAAAATGAATATTAATAAAAGAAATCAAGCCACAATGTCTCACTTTTTTAGAGATTTTTATTCAAAAATATTAATTTCTCTGCTGTGGAAGGACTTAGACTACTTCTTTTTTTACAGATAATTTCTCCAGCCTTTGAAAAAATCCTCTCACAAGGGACACTTGTTACTGGCATGCAAAGATATATATATATATATATATATTGTTTTGGTGATTTTCCTTTTATTGTGACAGGACAGTAGAGAGATGACAAAAAAACGAGGCGGGAAAGGTCCACGAGCCGGGACTCGAACTCGGGACGCCCGAGTGCAAAGGCGCTACATGTCGGCGCACTGACCACGAGGCCATTGACGCCGACGGCGGAGATATTTTTTTTAGCTAGCACATACAAATGAGGAAAGATTACTGCTATCTCTTTCCAGTTTCATTTAAATTCATGTTAAATTTAAATGCAAGCCTAAATAGCCTATAACTAATCAAATCGCACTATGTCACTATATCACCAAAAATCCGCTATCTCAAAATCAAACTCCTCTCACAAAAACCCACGAGGTCAAGACGCGTTGATTTCACTTTTATACAGATGTGCGACTGTGTGGTCTGTTCCCGACCGTGTCAATCAAACGCTGATTCGGCGGACCACACCTGATGAAACACTTAGTGAAACACTTCGAGGCTTCGTTTGGCCATAGTCACGTGACATAGGTGTTTTGAATCACGCTTCGGATCAGTGTTTCGAAACATCTGCGCTTCGGGATCTCGCAAAGCTTCGGAACGACTGTTTCGCGTCAGCCATCCTTACCTTGGACTCAGATCTCTCACCAGAACCTCAGGACACAGATCACTGGAGCTGGACCACCAACCCTCTGTTCTGCGAAAACATACCCTGCTCAGCATACATCTCTGTTTAAACTTGTGGTTAATAAATTCACCTTTAATTGAACTGACACTCTGGTCTGCGTTTGAGTTCTGGTTCCCGGTCCTGACAGAACGATCCGGCCATGATGGACTCAGCAGACCTAGAGCCAGTTCGCCACGCGGTATCCACTCAGGGAGCAATCCTGGATCAGCACAGTACCGCGCTTAGGGAGATTATGGGAGGACTTCAGGACTTGTCACTCCATGTGGGAACCCTCCAGGATTCCCTGCGAAATCCTCCTCCAGCCCCTGAACTGGCTGAATCAGCCTCAGCAAACCCTGCCAGGGAACCTTGGGTTTCACCACCAGAAAGGTATGATGGGAACCTAGGTCAGTGTAAGACATTTCTCATGCAATGTGGTCTAGTTTTTGCTCTCCAACCACTCACCTATGCCACAGAGAGATCTAAGATTGCCTATCTCATCGGGTTGCTGCGAGGAGCGGCCTTGGAGTGGGCTTCAGTTCACTGGAGGAGACAGGACCAGTTTACCACCACCTATGTTGCATTTACCGCAGAGATGACCAAGGTTTTCGACCATCTGGTCCAAGGTAATGTTGCTTCCATGAGACTGTTCTCTATTCACCAAGGACTCCGAAGCGTGGCGGAGTACGCCATTGAGTTCCGGACATTGGCCGTAGAGAGTGGGTGGAATGATGCGTCCCTGCTGGCTGTGTTTATCAATGGTTTAAGTGAAAGATTGAAGGATGAACTGGTGACACATCCTGAACCTGTGAACCTGGATAATCTCATTGCTTTGACAATTCGTATAGACAATCGCTGTCGAGAGCGACGACGACAGAAACAACGCAGCCCCGGCAGTGACTTCATTCCTCGCCGAAGAGATCACTCCCCAGCTCCGGTGGGATCCAGATCTTTTCCCCGTCCTGTACTTCCACTGGAGCCCATGCGGCGAGAGGAGTTCCCGGAGGGTGAGCCCATGCAGCTGGGTCGGAACCGTCTCAGTGCAGATGAACGAGAACGCCGTAGAGGAACCAACGCCTGCCTCTACTGTGGACAACCAGGCCACTACATTGCCAATTGTCCTATCCGACCGTTAAACCGGAGGGCTCGCTAGCCGGGGGGAGCATCCTAGCGAGCCGAGCAACCTTACCTCTGTCTTCCCGTCCACGAACCCAATTACATGCCACTATCTTCTGGAGGAACCAGACTCTGGAGCTCCAGGCACTCATTGATTCTGGAGCAGACGAGAGTTTTTTGGACACCACATTAGTAAATCAGCTGGGATTAACCACGGAGCAGCTTAAGGAGCCACTGGAGGCTAGTACACTTGACGGGAGGCTGCTTGCTCGAGTAACAACCCGAACCTGCCCTGTCCAGCTCCAGTTGTCAGGTAATCATTTTGAAGAAATCTCCTTTTTTGTTATTGACTCACCATTTATACCGTTAGTTTTGGGGCACTCCTGGTTAACCAAACATAATCCTCATATTGACTGGATATCTGCTAAGGTTCATAACTGGAGCTCTGCCTGTCTTGCTAGTTGTTTGCGGTCTGCTTTGCCTTCTTCTGTAACCCACCAGAAACCCAAACCAGACCGGCCGGACCTGTCATTAATCCCTGCTGAGTACCACGAGATATCTGAGGTCTTCTGTAAACAACAGGCTCTCTCACTTCCCCCGCACCGACCCTATGACTGCGCCATTGACCTGTTGCCTGGATCTACGTTTCCACGGAGCCGTCTGTATAACATCTCCAGACCGGAGCGGGTGGCAATGGAGGAGTACATTAACAATTCCCTGGCAGCTGGGATTATCCGCCCTTCGTCCTCACCTCTAGGAGCCGGGTTTTTCTTTGTGGGTAAGAAAGATGGGACCCTCCGCCCGTGTATCGACTTCAGAGGTTTGAATGATATCACTGTAAAGAACAAATATCCATTACCACTCATGAACTCAGCCTTTGAATTTCTCCAGGGAGCTACTGTTTTTTCGAAATTAGATCTCCGCAATGCCTACCACCTGGTCCGAATTCGTGAAGGAGATGAATGGAAGACGGCCTTCAACACCCCCCTGGGACACTTTGAGTACCTGGTTATGCCTTTTGGCCTGTCTAACTCACCTGCCGTCTTTCAGTGTCTAATCAATGACGTGCTTAGAGATATGCTGGGCAGATTTGTATATGTCTACCTGGATGATATCCTCATCTTTTCCCAGAATCAAGCAGAACACGTCCAGCATGTCCGACAGGTCCTCCATCGACTACTGGAGAACCGTCTATTCGTCAAAGCAGAGAAGTGCGAGTTTCACGCCTCCACCATCACCTTCCTCGGTCACATCATTGCCAGAGGTAAGGTGAGGATGGATCCGGAGAAGGTGACAGCAGTCTTAGATTGGCCCCGACCAGAGACAAGGAAACAGCTACAGAGATTCTTGGGGTTCGCTAACTTTTATCGACGTTTCATTAGAAATTACAGCCGCACTGCTGCACCATTAACTGCACTTACCTCCCCAGCTAGACCGTTTCATTGGTCCTCTGAGGCAGAAGGAGCCTTTTTGGATCTCAAGAAGAGGTTTACGTCAGCTCCCATTCTCATAAACCCTGACTCGTCCCGGCAGTTTGTTGTGGAGGTGGACGCCTCGGATGTGGGAGTGGGGGCAGTCCTGTCCCAGCGGTCACCCGAGGATAACAAACTTCACCCTTGTGCCTTTCTATCCCATCGTTTATCTCCCACAGAAAGAAACTATGATGTCGGGAACCGGGAACTGCTGGCCGTGAAGTTGGCTCTCGAGGAGTGGCGACATTGGCTAGAGGGCGTAGATCAACCGTTCGTGGTTTGGACGGACCATAAAAACCTGGAATACATCCGCTCGGCGAAACGCCTGAATCCTCGTCAAGCCAGGTGGGCTCTTTTCTTTGGTCGCTTCAATTTTGCCCTTACCTACAGGCCCGGATCCAGGAATGTGAAGCCTGACGCATTGTCTCGGCTCTTCGAGAAGGAGGAGACAATTGCAGAACCCGACACCATAATACCAAGAACCTGTGTCATTGGGGCAGCCATTTGGGAGATTGAGGGAAAGGTGAGAACGGCCCTGCAGCACCAGCCTGACCCAGGTAACGGCCCCCCAGGTCGTCTGTTTGTGCCTCTCTCTGTCCGTCCATCTGTATTACAGTGGGGTCACTCCTCCAGACTCTCATGCCATCCTGGAGTTGCTTGCTCTTTGGCCTTTCTGCGTAGACGGTTCTGGTGGCCAGAGATGAGGACCGATGTCCAGACCTTTGTTTCTGCCTGTCCCGTCTGTGCACAGAACAAGGGTTCCAACCGCCCCCCCCCAGGGTACCTGCAGCCGCTTCCCATACCTCGTCGTCCGTGGTCTCACCTATCGCTGGATTTTGTATCTGGGCTACCTCCCTCGAAGGGTATGACTGTGGTTCTTACTGTGGTGGATCGTTTTAGCAAGTTTGCACGTTATCTGCCTCTGCCCAAACTGCCCACAGCTAAGGAGACTGCCGAACTCTTAGTCTCTGTGGTGTTCACGGTCCACGGCCTACCTTTGGACATTGTCTCGGACAGAGGTTCACAATTCACCTCAGCCGTATGGAAGTCATTCTGCCGAGCCATCGGGGCCACCATAAGCCTGACCTCTGGTTTCCATCCTCAAGCTAACGGGCAAGCGGAGAGAGCCAACCAGAAACTGGAGACCACCCTGCGTTGTTTGGCTTCCTCCAACCCCACGTCCTGGACATCTCAGCTTCCTTGGGTGGAGTATGCCCACAACACGCTTCCCACATCTGCCACAGGTCTGTCACCTTTTCAATGTGTCTATGGTTTTCAACCCCCGTTGTTTCCCTCTCAGGAGAGAGAGTTGGCTGTTCCCTCCGTCCAAGCTTACATCCGCAGATGTCATCGCACCTGGCACCGAGCCCGGGCCACCCTTCTGAGGACCTCTGCCCAATATGAGCGCCACGCCAACCGTCGTCGGACTCCTGCACCCTCCTATTCCGTGGGGGACAAGGTATGGCTCTCCACCCGGGATCTCCCGTTAAAGACAGACTCTAAGAAATTATCACCTAAATACATTGGTCCCTTGGTGATCGAGAAGGTCATTACCCCCGTGACCGTACGTCTCCGACTGCCTCCCACTCTCAAGGTCCACCCTGCCTTCCATGTATCTCTGCTTAAGCCTGTGGTTATCAGTCCACTAATCCCTCCTCTCCCGGCCCCTCCACCCCCCCGGCTTATTGATGGCCATCCAGCGTTCACGGTTCACCGGATTTTGGACTCTCGTCGCCGGGGGCGCGGCGTGCAGTATCTCATCGACTGGGAGGGCTATGGACCAGAGGAGAGGAGCTGGGTCCCCCGGCAGCAGGTTCTGGATGCTGCTCTCATAGGGGCGTTCCATCGCTCTCACCCTGAGAAGCCTGGAGGACCGCCTGGAGGCGCTCGTCGGGGGAGGGGTACTGTCACAAACCCCTGGTCGTGATCCTGGTTCTGGCTGATTTGAGATTGCTGGTGGGCGTGTTTTCCAGTGATCCTGTCTTCTCACCTGCAGTTCATCACGTCAATCAAGCACACCTGTTCCATATCAAGCAATCTACTCTCTTATAAAAGCCAGACCAACTTTCCAGTCCCCGCCGGATCGTTGTACCATTCAGTACGAGTACACGTCAGCCGACCAATATTCTGAGTTATTAGTATTTTGTCTTTTGTTGGGGAATTGAGAGCTAACTAAGTTTTTCCTATTTTTGATCGCAGTGTTCCAGCCTGAACCTTGGACTCAGATCTCTCACCAGAACCTCAGGACACAGATCACTGGAGCTGGACCACCAACCCTCTGTTCTGCGAAAACATACCCTGCTCAGCATACATCTCTGTTTAAACTTGTGGTTAATAAATTCACCTTTAATTGAACTGACACTCTGGTCTGCGTTTGAGTTCTGGTTCCCGGTCCTGACAGTTTCTTTGTCTTTGGCCCCGTTTACACATACATGATTATTTTGAAAAACGGAGACATTTCCCTTCGTTTATGCCCTTCGTTTACATGCAAATGGAGAATTTGTCTCTTAAAATGATTTTTTCTAAAAACTCCGGCCAGAGTGGAGATTGTGGAAAACTTTGTTTGCACATTTGCATGTAAACTGGGAAAAACTGAGTTTTAGGCAGCCAACGTCACAGTCTGCGACAGAACTTGCTTCTGCGTCAAAAGTGCGACATACATTTTACATTTTCTTTTGGCTATGGTGATCATGGATCATGCGTTCAGAGTAGCAGTCGCATTTATGTTGGTGCAAAAACATACATCATGTTGAAGTGAATCATTGCTGTTGTTGCTATTTCCGGGATTCTGATTGGCTAACGTGGGCTTGAGCTTGTCGTTACACTGCCACCTACAGGTTTGACATGCTCTTGACGGCATATATACACGGGTTTGTGTAAACGAACACTTTTCTGAAAACTGACAGGTGTGCACTATGTTCTTTTTGAGAACAATGTCTCCGTTTATGAAAATAGCCGGCCACGTGTAAACATAGCCTACGTTTACCAGCCACGATATCATTCACCATGGACACTAATCATCACCACTGTTTGTCATTGTCTCATCACCACCATGTATTTAAGTTCCTCCTTTTCATCCAGATGTTGTCGGTTATTGTTTGTGCATCCAGTAATGTTTTAAGTTGCTGTTTACTTGAAGTTGCTGGTTGCAGCGGACTTTTATGGACTTTTCAAAGGCTTTTTTTTTTTGTTATCGCTACAAGTGATGTTGCTCGGACAAGTGATATACTTTCTTCTAGTTACTGGACGATAATTTGTTCTTCTGTACTACTTGTTTTGTTCTTCATTTACTGTATGTCTTTATCACTCGTTTCTCTTAATACTAGGGGGTTGAGAGACATTTTTAAAAGGAAGGCTTTATTTTTATTCGCAAAACAACTTACAACTGATTTTTTTTTTTTTTTCAAGAGTCACATTCTGTTGCTAATGACGCAAAATTCTGGAGATCACAGTGGAATAATGATTTGTGGTTTGCTCATGGTTCTGAGAGATCTGCAGGGGGAACATCGTTAAAGAACACTTTTTCTGGAAATGTTCTGGAGGCATTTCCAGACCCTTTTGGTAATTTTTTATGTTTACTTATTTCTTGGAACAATTTATTTTTTATATTGGTTAATATTTATGGATACAACTTTAATACAGAAAATGACAAACTTTTTGAGTCTTTAGATGATAGATTTTCATACTGGTTTCAGAAGTATCCACAGGCGTTCTTACTGGTGGGTGGTGATTTTAATATTACTTTAAATGACTTGGTCGACAGATGGCCTCCTAAGCAGTCGGGATCTTCTAGTAATGCTTTGAAAACCTTTATGCAAAAATACAATTTGGTTGATATTTGGAGGGAGATGCACCCAAATCAAAATACTTATACCTGGAGTAATTAGAATGGTACAAGGCAGTCTCGCATAGATTTTTGGTTAGTCATGAGTAACATACTAAAGGAGAATGTTTTAGTTAATCTTCGTGTTACTCCCCTAACAGACCACAAGGCAATTTTTATAAATATTAGATTTTCCTCTTTTGTAGCGCCACATTGTAGTTCCTTTTGGAAAATGAACATTTCTCACTTAAGGCACGATTCAGTTAAATTAGAACTTAAAAAAAATATTTCTGTACATTGGGATTTGGCACAAAAGGAAGGAGCCTTTGGTAGATATTGGGAACTTTTAAAATATGAAGTTGGTAAATATCTAAGGTCCTATGGTGCTTTGCTTTTCAAACTAAACAGAATTTCAGAGGAGAAAATTGTGTCTGAAATCACCTCTCTTTCTATGGTGTCTCCTGACAGGATCTCACCTGAGGAGAGATTGTGATTGACTAGTCTACAATATAAATTAGATGAGATGAACGCAAAGCAGAAGGGGCCTTTGTCAGGTCGAGAGTTAAGTGGTTAGAAAAAGGTGAACAAAACTCATCATATTTCTTCAGTCTTGAGAGACAGCGGGGTAAGCGTAACACTATTCACCACTTAAGCGTCAATGGTCATGTTACTGATGATTGTCAAACTATTTCTCACTTCTGTCATAACTTTTTTGCCAATCTTTACAAATCCAGCTATTGTGCTGATACTGCCACTTCCTTCTAAGACTCTTTAGAAAGTGTAAATTCAATTAGTGCTATAGAAAAAGATTTTTGTGATCAGGATATATTATGAGACGAGGTAGCTGGTGCCATAAAACATCTCAAATGTAACAAGTCACCTGGCAATGATGGCATTACAGCAGAATTCTACCAACTATTCTCAGATATTCTTTCCCCTTTTCTTTTTGGAAGTATTTATTGAAAGTATTAAAAACCACAAACTTCCTCCCAGTATGACTCAATGAGTAATTTCCCTCATTCCTAAACAGAACAAAGATTTGCTTTTTATTGACAATTGGCACCCAATAAGTTTATTAAATAATGATTATAAGATTTTGGCTCACATAATTTCCAAAAGAATAAAACATGTGCTCGATTCTATAATAGATGAGGCTCAATCTGGTTTCATTAGTAATAGACATCAAATAATATACGTTTATTTTTAGATATCTTAGATTATTCTAGTCTAGTTTCTGATGATAGTTTTGTTCTTCTTTTGGACTTTTATAAAGCTTTTGAAACTCTAGAGCAGGTGTCAAACTCAGTTCCTGGAGGGCCACAGCCCTACACAGTTTTGTTCCAACCCTGCTTCAACACACACACACCTGCAGTTTTCAAATAAGCCTGAAGGACTTGATTGATTGATTAGCTGATCAGGTGTGTTTAATTAGGGTTGAAGCTAAACTCTGCAGGGCTGTGCATTCACGGTATTCCTGCCCTCCAGGAACTGAGTTTGACACCCCTGCTCTAGAGCATAGCTTTATTTTTCAGTGTCTTGAGAAACTTGGATTTGGAGATTTCTTCTGTAGTGCCATAAGAACTTTATACACAAATGGCAGTAGTTCTGTTATTCTAAATCATGGTGCAACCCACCGTTTTGAAATTTCAAGGGGAATAAGGCAGGGCTGCCCCATTTCACCTTATCTTTTTCTTCTCGCTGCTCAGCTTCTCTGTGCTCACATAAAAACCAGCAATCTGAAAGGAGTAGCTATAGCTGAACGAGAGGTGATTATCAGTCAGCTTTCTGATGACACGACCCTCTTTCTTAGGGATGCTATGCAGATCCCTTTGGCAATAAGTGTTATTGAGTCTTTCTCCAAAGCCTCTGGCCTGCGTTTAAATGTTCAAAAATGTGAGCTTTTGGCCATAAAAAACTGCAATGACTCCTTTATTCACGGTATTCCTGTGAAAGAAAAGGTTTGTTATTTAGGAGTTTATATAGTGAAGGACCAAAAAGAAAGATGGATTTTTTATTTTCAACCCCTTACGGATAAAATTCAGAAGAGATTTAACCAGTGGCTACAAATAGATCTCTCTTAGAGAGGTAGGGTACTTCTTACGAAGGCTGAAGGCCTCTCAAGGCTTATTTCTGCTGCTCAATCTGTTCATTTGGAATCAAAGCCCGGTAAAAATATTGACTCTTTAAGTTTTTGTGGAAAAACTCAATTCATTATATTAGAAAATCCGTTGTATGAATATTAGTGAAAAGGGTGGTCTTAATATTTTGGATTTTAGTACTTTAAACTATACCTTTAAAATTTGTGGGTATAATTTAAAGTACTAAGGGTCTTTGTGGAACTTTATTCCTAATTATATTTTTTCTCAGTTTGGTGGTCTGGATTTTCTTCTGTTATGTAACTACAAAATTGAAAAATTACCAGCAATATTTTCTGCTTTTCATAGGCAGTCTCTTTTAGCATGGGCTTTGATATTTAAGCACAACTTTTCACCTCATAAATATTTTATTTGGAATAACTGTAATTTTGTACAAGAATAAATCTATATTTTTTTCAGAATTGGTTTGATAAAAATATCTTGTTAGTCAGTCAATTAATTAATTCTCAAGGATTGTTGTTTTCATATAAGGAATTTCTAGATCATTTTCAATTTCCTGTTTCTCCCAAAGAATTTTCAATAGTTATGGGTTCAATCCCATCAGGTGCTCTTGCTTTATTGAGAGGAACTCAATCTCTACTTCCAGTCTCTTTGAGTTTGTTCAATACTTCTGTTGGCAAATTGTGCTTTGCTTTTCCTTATAAAAACAATAATAGATCAGTCCGTTCACAATTTCAGCAAGACATTGTTACTTTACCGCCTGTGACCGCTTATCTGTTGGAAAAAACTGTGGATGCTTCCATATCTCTTTTTTTAACCAATAAAGTAAAAGAAATTTCTTTTAAAATAATTCATAAATGCTACCCTGCAAATCAATACATGAAAAAGTTCAAAAAGGATATTTCCTCCAGTTGCTCTTTCTGTGACATCTCTGACAAAACTGTAGTTCATCTTTTTTGGCATTGTCCATTTGCGAAAATGTTTTGGCGAAGATGTTTTAGGATTTATTAGGTCTGAAATCTATAATGATTGTGTGTTGTGTTGGAAGAATGTGGTCCTAGGCTTTGTTGATTTTGACCAATCTAAAAAATGCCATTTTTATGTGATTAATCTGATCTTGTTACTCGCAAAATTCCATATTCATAAATCTAAATATCTTAATACTAAACCTCTCTTTCTTATATTTGTGAAAGAACTTGAAACATAGCCTACTTCTTCTCAATTAAGTTGTCTGAGAACAAAAAAGCCTTAAAAACATTATCTGTTTGTAACTCTTTTCCTTTTTTCAGTGTCATGTAATTCTCATAATTTGTTAATGTTTCATTTATATTATTTCCCCCATTATTTTTGTTGTTGTTTGTTTTGTATTCTGTTGTTATCTGTTATTACTTGTGTATTGTTTTAAGCATTAATAATAATAATAATAAAAAAGAAATAACAAAAAGATATAAACAAATGCGTTTCGACTATACAGTATATCTACTGACATACAGCGCTTTTTTTCTTTGAAGAATTATACAAATGCCAAACGTCTGTTTTGTGATCGAACATATTGTATTGCGAAAATGAAAGGGAAAGTACATGAGTGATCCGAACTTCCCGGGTCAATAACTCGTGAGCTAAACGTCCTCAATACACAAATAACACCTCTTTTTAATCGTAGTAACGTAGACAAGCAGCTTCAACATATTTTTTCCTCGAAACGAGCTTTTATTCGCAGTAGACAAAATACATTGATCTCTATGCGCAGGCTGAGAGACAGAGCTGAAGGGAGCGTCTGCAAAGTGCAAAACCCGAAAAGCGTTACTACGAAAAGAGTCAATAACTTCACTGTCAGAGAAGTTATTGAATATTTTTCATAAAAATCATAGAAATTATACATTTACAATTGTATATACAATTAAAAATACCCGCCCTCCCCTCCCAAAAAAATAAAAAAAGTGTTGTTGTATAACCAACAGGACAGCAGTGATGTGCGAACTGAATTTGGCAACAATACAGTGAATTACAGTGAAGTTATTGAATATTTTTCATAATATTTATATTTCAATATTTCAATATATTTCAATATTTCATACATTTTCTTTTTTCCAAAATAAGTGTTGTAGTATAGCCAACAGGACAGCAGTGGTGTGTAAACTGAATTTGGTGACACTATAGTGCGTGACAGTGAAGTTATTGACTCTTTTCGTAGTAACGCTTTTCGGGTTTTGCACTTTGCAGACGCTCCTTCAGCTCTGTCTCTCAGACTGCGCATAGAGGCCAATGTATTTTGTCTACTGCGAATAAAAGCTCTTTTCGAGGAAAATTATGTTGTAGCTGCTTGTCTACGTTACTACGATTAAAACATATGTTATTTGTGTATTAACGACGTTTAGCTCACGAGTTATTGGCCCGGAAAGTTCGGAATCGGATCTGTGAATTTATTGCCAACTTACTGAGGTGAGTTAGTTGTTTACAAGCGCCATTTTACACCCGGGTTTAAGAATCTTTAAATAAGAACAACGGATCATCCAAGTATAAAGTGATGTTTGTATAATGTAAGTTTGATTTAACGTGCTGTTGATGGAAAACTCGAGCCTCTAGGTGTTTAATAACTTAATATTCAGAGCAAGAGTTCGGTGTGGAAATTAACTTAACTTCCTCACTAACGTAAGTAACCATGAAATTAAATAGGCTAACGTTACATTAAACGCGAAATTCTTAATGCATTTTTTTTTTACTTTGGACATAGACATATAGCCTACACCCTATATGTTAGAATACACTTTTACACGTTTTATGTAGGTCTAATTTTCGTTTTCATTACTAAAAAACAAAGTTTCTAGAAACCGCAGTGTTGTAACACTTTACTCTTTAACATCTGTAATGTTTGTTTTAACTTTTTTTTTTTGTGCTGTGTTTCTTAAACTTTGATATAATTTTCTGTGTAAATGAATGTCATTACAAAGAGTGCTGTTGTTAAAATCTCCCTTAACGTAATGTCATTTTTATTGAACATTTAATACCAATAAATACATTTATTGGTGTACATAAAAAACAATAGGAAACATTTTATTTTAAAATAGTTGGAAAAGATCTTGAAGAAATATCTGTGTATGTTAGTCAGTTTCACAGATGTATTAAATGTGGGCTTACAGTAAACTGTCCCATTTGTACAATATTTGAGGCTTCAGTGGAAGAACATTAAACTCTAGTTTTACAAACTTCCCAGTCTGTTCAGCCGAGATATTTCTGTTTTAAACACACACAGATGAAATACTGGTGCAAACGTGACATATCTGACTGAAGAAGAGAATCTGCTGATTCAGATGATACCAGTTCTGAACATTCATTTACAAGATTGAATATCACATTAAACCAGTAATGAAATGTTGATAATGTCTAATAATTAATGATTAGAAATCAGAAATCTGATTTGTTTGGTCTTCATAAACACACTGAAGAAAATGTCAAATGAAATGTATTGTATTTGAGTGTGTGTGAATGAGTGTTTCTGATCTCTTACTCGAACAGCTTCATGAAGACTGAATGAATCATGGACGACACACACACATTCAGACATGGAGATTCTTCTCCAGGATTCAGGTACTTCAATCTTCATATGATCTTAATGTTATAGAAGACTCATTTTCTGCACATAACAGTGTGTTGTGTGTGTTTGTCAGGGTTGGTATAGTGATCTGTTGTCTCTATCATATTCTGGTGCCGGATATACAGTAGTTGGAGCCACTCAGGGTCTTTAAACACTGTCCAAAGACACACAGATACAGTAGACAGCTAGATGATGTATGACATTATCCTTGGACAGTCTCATCACTCTTCAACACACTGTCTTAATAAACAACCTTCTCATGTGGGATTTATTTTCATGTTAAATCAGCCAAGTTGATTCTTGTCTCTATTCTGTTATCTCTGTTCTGTTAAAGTCAGTTTAAGGGTGAAAGATCAATCTCACCGGAGTCCAGCTGTGTGTCCATGAAGAGTGACCGGTCTATGGGGTTTCCTATAAACTTTAAGGGAAAACACACATCAACTGATCTGAGGTACAACATTTCATTGATAGATAGATCTTCTTGAGTTACATGCATGCAGACTTCGGAAAAGACAATTGTTTGGCTCTCAGACAGGTTTGTTCTATGCTTTTATTTTAATAGAGGAAAACAAGATACATTTATTGAACTGAATCATATAGGCCCTCAAAAATTAAGAAAAAAATGCTTTGTATTAACCCTTGTTCACAAAGCAGTCTGGTGTAATATGATTAGCACAGACATTAATGATTTTAGGTAACTTGAGCGGCAGATTCCCATCATAAACAAAATGAATCCACTGTGTCTTCAGTGGCCGGGAGTAAATGAAGAGTCTGATGCTCACTCTTACATCCAACAACACACCTGGCTTTCTTAGTAGGGAACTGGGGCAGTTTCCTCATCACTACAGCTGCTCCAGCACGTAGAGAATGGCGGACTGTGTTCAGGTCACTGAGGGCGGGGTCTATCAGCATTTGTGGGCGGGGCCTTGGCATTTTGTAACGTCACAAAAAGTAGCATCTGCAAATGGCCTTTTATGAGACACAGATTATGATTTATGGAGATTCAAAAAAGAGGAGTGGATGGATTTTTACCATTATAGGGTGGTTGTGTACACAGGGGTACCAGGCTCCACCCACAAAAATAATGTGGGAAACTCGTTAGGCTATATGATGATCAACGAAAAATACTAATTTAATTACCTTATTATTAAAATGCATTAGCAGGATTTTACCACCTCCGCCTCATTTTGAGCCTGGGAAAACCCTGATGAAGCTCAAGGAAGACCAACAACGACGGTCTGAATGTACAGAGGCTACATTGCAGGACTAGATTGCAGGACCTCCACTGTCTGCAAATCCTTAAGTTCTCCCGAAAACTCACTCATCTTCATGAGGAACGGGTCACGTCCAACATATCTGTTAATTAACTCCTTGTATATATGTCTTGAACTGGATCTAAATACGTACAATACGGACTCTCCGCAACGGTTTCCTCCATAGACGTATTCTCCATGTTTACTTCCTCCGTCTAGAATCGCTGTGACTGAAACCCAGCAATTGCACACATTTACCTGGATAATCCTTGAGGTTCCTCTCTCTGTTATGATGCTTGCTGATGCACAGCTGTGTCCAATCTTTCTACATTTTCATGTACGTTATTATGACTCCTCTGTGTGTACACACACTGCCGACACACATTTATGTTCAAACACCATGTAATAGCATTATTATATTATATCTTTAACTCTTTACCCTCCACTGAGGGAATGTTCCGGCTTTCCATGTTTTGACTGTTATACGGTAGGGGGCGCTATTACACATCTCCTGAAAGAGTATTAAATCTCCTGATCAAAGCACAGGCACGAAGGTGAAAAAACGAGCGATCTCATATGTAATCATATGCTTATGTAAAATAACACGATCATCAACATTAAACAGCATATAAATCAAAACTAGTATGTAAATAAAACTTTGTTTTTTTTTAAGGGAGAGGGTCTGTTCTTTCTTTTGATATATTGAATGTTCAGATATTCATTCAAAAAAATATTCTGGGGACCATGAAAATGTTGTGAAAATGGTCAAAATCGCTGGCGGTGGCTGGTAACTTTAAACAGAAAAGGCTGGCGGGGAAAGAGTTAAAAGACAACGTTCTCATGTGGAATTTATTTTCATGTAAAATCAACCATATTGGTTCTGGTAGAGAATAACTCTATTATTTCTATTCTGTTGTTGTATTAAAGTCAATGTGAGGGTGACAGATCAATCTCACCGGAGCCCAGCTGTGTGTCCATGAAGAGTGACCAGTCTATGGCAGAGCCAATGAGATTTGAGGGAAAACTCACATCAACTGATCTGAGGTACAACATCTTTGTTTAGACAGACAGAGAGACCACAGACACACACAAATAATGCATGTATGGCATAATTTGGCAAATATCCACTTATTATCAAAATACAGAAATAGGTGATGATATTATGTAAGCATGTATAACTCAGAGACTCACACTATTATAAAGCTCTGCAATAGCAGGAGTCGAGCACAGGATCCGGTCTCCTCTCACAGCTGATCCAGAGCTTCAGTCCTGATGTTTCACTAGCATCTACTGACACACAAAACACTGATAATCTGGACCAGAACAATACTGACAAACTCAACCAAACTAAACACAACTACATCACTCAGTGTTTCCCCTACAATGTATTCAGCAGCGGCGCTGCAAAATCTTCACATGATCAGTAATATCACGACATGAACTTCATTCACTTGCACACCTAAAAACACTGAGATATGACAACCGGCGGCGCTGCTAATGTGGTGGCTCTGAATCCACTTGTTGACAAGAAAGGAGGAAAGAGCCACATCCACATATGGAAATATTTTCGATTAGGCTAATGTCACATTGCCATAAGAGGCCGTTCATATAGCGCGTTTTTTGCGCGTGCAAATTCGTAATTTAAAATGTAGATGCGGCAAGCGCGCTCATAAAAGAAGCGCTCGCTCGTTTTTCCAGGCGCGCCTCTGTTCATGGTTGCATAGCAACGACAGACGCCACGAGAGAGCAAGCGCTTGTGGAAAGGAGAAAGCGGTACGAACTGCAAAATTGGTAACGAGAACTGTGGATTTTTACAGAATATTAAAAATTTGCAGTGAAAAAAATAATATTCACCTTTAAGTCATTTCTAGGTGAAGACAGACCTGAAGAATAGGCTACAAGGACAGTATCTGGCCACGTGTATGCGTGTCAGCATTAATGCCCCCCCCCCCCACAATAGCATTAAGTTACCAAAGAGCCTTAGAGATCTTCTATGAAAAGCCCAGAAAAATTGTGCTCACAGATTGGGTGTGGCCTTTGCCATTAAGATAAAATTTTCAATAAATTGTAAGTAATCTTTTTCTGGGTTGTGCCGTTTCATTTTTCCCTATCAATTTCTACCTTATAGCTGAAAATTAACACAAAAGAAAAACATGAATAATCCGGTCTAAAATTATAAAATGAAGGTTTCTGTTTGTGACCAGTTCAAGGTGTGCTGCAATAATCATGCCTTGAATCTGCTGATGGTATATTTGTATGTCTCAAAATGTTCATTTCTATCCACAAAACTTGCCAGAACTCATGGTTTAAGGGGTTATTTAAAAAAAAAAATCTTCCAGAGGTGCATGCCCTCGTAACAAAACGTAACCGCACCGCTGCTGGAAAAATTTCAAGGGAAAACACTGTCACTTATTGGGAAACACACAACAACAGATTAAAAAGCAATTGTAAACGATGGATGGATTGATTCTCTATGTGAGGTTTCTCTACATGTACTGCAATATAATTAAGAATTCTTGTCTCTGTTCTTTTGTTTCTATTCTATTGAAGTCAAAACCACAGGGAGAAATCAAACTCACCGGAGCCCAGCTGTGTGTCCATGAAGAGTGACCAGTCTATGGGAGAGCCAATGAGATTTGAGGGAAAACACACATCGACTGATCTGATGTACAACATTTCATTGATAGATAGATCTTCTCGAGTTACATGCATGCACACTCTGGAAAAAGACAATTTTTTTGGCTCTCAGACAGGTTTGTTCTATCCATTTATTTTAATAGAGGAAAACAAAATACATTTATTTCACTGAACCACATAGGCCCTGAAAAATATCAAAAAAGATATCAAAAGACAATTTTGCTAAGAACTGAAATATAAAAGGATATCTTTAGAACTTCTCGAGTTACAGACATGCAAACTTTGGAAAAATACACATGACAGTTTCTGCTTCAGAGTTCCAATTTTAAACTGTCACCGTTTGGCATATGATGCAACAAACATAAGCGTAATTTGCGAGTTATGGGACATGTGCCCACCACTCTTTTTCCGGGTCGATATTGTCCACACCACTTTTTGAAACATCTCGCAGCACGGATGTACCTAATACACACGAAACATCTCCAGTTGACTAGCAAGAGTAATAATTTCATTAGTTTGTGTTAATTTCATTCTGGTGCTGGAATGTGGAGTTTTTGAACTCATGCTGAGTGTGTGTTGCGGCTGTTATCAGTGTCCGAACGATCTCTTGTGTCTAGGCTTGCATAGACTAGCCGGGTAGTCGATAGATTGACTACTTCAACCACTAGTCGACGCTGTCGGAAACAATCGACTACTCGAGCGTCCATTAACCATAAATTAATAAAAAATGGCGAACGTCACCAACAGACACCACACGTCAGATGTGTGGAAGTATTTCATTAAAAATATTTACAAAAATATTGTAATTGGCCAACTCTGCAAGAGGCCGTTCACATATTGCATCTAAAAACGTGTGGAAAGCGTGGCTGTGCCGCTGTCTCCTACAAGCGCTTGCGCTCCCATGGCGTCTGTCGTTGCTATGCAACCATGAACTGCGCTCTCCATGATGATGACGAAGAAGTATTTGCATTAGCTTTACTACTAGATATATTTCTGGAGATGAGAAGGAAAAACCTGCCCTGTACAGCTACTATCAGCTGTTCGGCCGAGCTTTCGATGATGTTATCAAAATTTGTAGGGCTGGTCCGAATACCATTTTTTGAGCTTCGAATCTTCGGTAGTAATGAACATCGAATATTCGAAGCTTCGGAGAGAGGAGGCTGAAAATATTCTTCTCTCTAATAAAGGCAGGAATCTCTATGTGTCTGTTTGTCCATTTGCATTTTGATTATTTCAAGAACCGTTCATCCAGTCGACTTTACAAAGGAGTGCAGTGTCGCATTTGGTGCAATATTGATGGACACGCGAGACGTGACACATTTAGAATTAATAAACTTTTAGTAAACTACAGAACAGCGCGAGCGGGAAGCAGCGCTCCTCACGCGGACAGGGCTTATATTCTCCGAGAACCCACTGCACAAGTGATATAAAATGCACACACACAGGTTTGTTAAATTAAGCAATACTTTTAAGGTAGATTTTTAATATTTTTCTGTCTAACAAATTACTGACACAGTAAAGGGTAGATTTAAATAAAGAAAAATGAAATTTAAAGATTGTTTATTTAGCCACATGACAATGCCGGTGGAATTTTTTTTCGGTACAGTATGTTTAAGCTCTACATCATCATACATTACAAACAACAAATAGACAATACATGTATGATGATGTAGAGCTTAAACATACTGTAACGAAAACAAAAATAAATAAATAAAAACGAAATTTAAATAAAGAAAAACGAAATTTAAATAAATAAAAAACGAAATTTAAGTAAATAAAAACGAAATTTAAATAAAGAAAAACGAAATTTAGATAAAGAAAAAACAAAATTTAAATAAAGAAAAAACGAAATTTAAACAAAGAAAAACGAAATTTAGATAAAGAAAAAACGAAATTTAAATAAAGAAAAAACGAAATTTAAATAAAGAAAAACGAAATTTAAATAAAGAAAAACGAAATTTAGATAAAGAAAAAACGAAATTTAAATAAAGAAAAAACGAAATTTAAATAAAGAAAAACGAAATTTAAATAAAGAAAAACGAAGTTAAATTAAAAACAAGATTAATTTAGATTGATAATAACGGGTAAAAAGGCTAATACATTTTGTTTCTATTATTCTATTTTCCACAATGTCAAAGCAACATAGCTTAACCCAAAACACAAGCTCAGGCACTTCGGTCCATACACACTCCGGTATTCTGCTCTAGCCAGAGAACACTCCCGTTGCTGGAACACAGGCGTCGGTTCTATTTCTAGCATGCACGCGTTTTCCGCATGGCTCGAGCTGAGACGCTGTCTCACGCAGGCAGTGTGCAAACTCCAAACTGTTAACATGAGAGCCGAAATAACGGACACGCCACGCAGTCAGTGTGTCGCTGGGCTTATTGAAGCGCTAATGAGAACCGTTTCGCGGGGGATCCCAGGTGTGAAAAAAAATATATATATATATTCGAATGTCAAATTTTCAAATCGAATACCAACCCACCGAACGAATATTTGAATATTCGGGTCCAGCCCTAAAAATTTGAGATGTTTTCATCTCGCCGTGGCATCGGCGCGCCTGGAAGAAATAGCGCACCACGTTGCTTCCATTATGAGCGCGCTCACCGCGCGCCTACATTTGAAATAACGAACTTGAGCGCGAAAAAGACGCGATATGTGAAGGGCCCTTGAAGCAGACGTCTGAAATGAAAGGCAAGAATGGCTATTTATTTGGCTTTAGACTGTTACATGAAAATTTAAAAATGAAATGTCATAATTATAATGTTTTAAAAGTTTACTTATGTAATCTATGAATTAATAAATGTTTATTGATGAGATCTAGCTAGTCTTTTCATTTACAGTAGCATGAACCACGAGTAGTCGATTAACTCGAGTATTGTTTTGATAAGAAATCGACTAGCAGAAATCAGGAGTCGTGCAACCCCTACTTCACACAGACAACAGACGAAAACACTTCAATTAAATGATTAAAACATTAAATACAGACAGGGCCATTTCTGATCATTTTATTAATTTCCCCTTACAACTTAAACACTCAACTTAAATGTTTCTGATCATTGTCCATATTATTAAAAAATATTTTTTTTTTATACTAATATTCAGCTGCAAAATATACTTGTGCTAAAATACAGTGTTATGTTAAAGGGACACTCCACCCATTTGCACTAAGCTTTGCATTGTTAGAAACCCAGTCATACTATTGAATGGTCGTGCAACACTCTCTCATTTTCCCCTGAGACGGGAGAAATCCGTTATTTACCTCTTACACTTCCTCCCACAATGACGCAAAAATCGTCATTTTGCGTCATTGTCGGAGGAAGTGTAAGAGGGGGGATTTCTGTTGAGACTACAAGCACTAGTTCCTCATCTCTCCAATCTTTCCCAGGGGCGGGACCCGCTCACGCTACAGACCTATTACAGATCAGTGGGTGGGACTTTACTCTCTGAAACTGAAAGCAATATCCTCCATCTTGTTTGAAGCTAAGCTAACAGGCGCTGTGGAGACAGATGTAAAGTTATGACAATAGCGGAGGAGAGTACTCAATATGATATAGAAGAAGAGGATTTCGGAAGTCTGATGCTTGAATCAGGTGTTTGTGGCTACCTTTACAAGCCGCATTATAGCGAAGAGCAGCCGAGGCAGAAGACCTTCCTGCCGCGGACGAGGAGCCCAGACTGGCTCGAGTTAGGGCGGACTGGTGGGGCCGGTGATCTCACTATGCAACTACGAACACAGAGATAGAGTCCATCTGCGGCAAAGAATTTCAACGATGACAATTTCGCCTGGACGAAATCTTTGAATCAGACGAGGACACGGACGTTTGTGTTGTGAACTATCCTAGTTTCGCACCACATATGTTCTGACTGAACATCCAGGTACCATGCAATAATTCACCTTTTCGAAAGAAATACAAACGAGGAGTAATGCACTAATGAGTTCGCCAACTAACTAGACATTTCGTGTGAAATGAATTTCAAGCTCTGGTGGTAGCTAGCCTTGTAGACGGAAGAGTGATTTCTCTTACAGGCAGATATGCGCTGTTCTGGATTAGTGGGAGTGGCTTGCGGAGCTGTGCAATGTGGTGCATTGTGGGAGTTGTTGTCTTTCATACAAATGCGTCCTGAAGTTATTTTTTGTCTTTCCTCGGTCACGAAGGCACCAAATTCAAAATTTATTTTACATTTCGACTACATATATGACCCACTTTCAATAAAAAACAATGTTCCTATGGGTGGAATGCCCCTTTAAAGTGTTAACAGGAGTGTTGAGGCGCTCATTGGCACCTCTCTATCTGGCTCTGTATGAACACTATATGAATTCTTGTCTCTGTTTTCTTGACTCTGTTGTATTGTCTCTGTTCTGTCCGTGTTTGTCCACAATTAGTGAACAGTCTATGGACACTCAAGGAACATTTAGGGGAAGACACATGTCATCTAATCTGAGGTACAACATTTCTGTCATAAAGATATTTTACTATCACTTTTACTTCTTTAATTTATTATGTAATCTAACCATTTATTCTTTCAGTCGTGATTCTCAACTGGCCCAAAGCACATTTAAATCAAATCTGCTGAAGAAGTTTCAGTGTCTGTATGAAGGAACAGCAAAGCAGGGAAACCCAACACTCCTGAATGAGATCTACACAGAGCTCTACATCACAGAGAGTGGAAGTGGAGAGATCAATAATGAGCATGAGGTGAGACAGATTGAGACACAATCCAGGAGAGCAGCAACAGAGGACACACCGATCAAATGCAATGACATCTTTAGACCTTTACCTGGACAAGACAAACCCATCAGAACTGTGCTGACAAAGGGAGTCGCTGGCATTGGAAAAACAGTCTCTGTGCAGAAGTTCATTGTGGACTGGGCAGAAGGGAAAGAGAATCAAGACGTCCAGCTCATATTTCCACTTCCTTTCAGAGAGATCAACTTGATGAAGGATAAAACACTCAGTCTTTCAGATCTTCTTCATGTCTTTTTACCTGAAACAACAGAAATGGAAATATCCTGTGGTGAATATAAAGTGTTGTTCATCTTTGATGGTCTGGATGAGTGTCGTCTGTCTCTGAACTTTAAGAGTGAAGTGAAACTGTGTGATATATCTGAATCAGCCTCAGTGAACGAGCTGCTGATGAACCTCATTGAAGGGAATCTGCTTCCCTCTGCTCTCATCTGGATCACCTCCAGACCAGCAGCAGCGGATCTCGTCCCCTCTGAGTGTGTCCATCGAGTGACAGAGGTACGAGGCTTTAATGAGCCACAGAAGGAGGAATACTTCAGGAAGAGAATCAGTGATCAGAGTCTGGCCAATACAATCATCACACACCTGAAGTCCTCGAGGAGCCTCCACATCATGTGCCACATCCCAGTGTTCTGCTGGATCTCAGCCACTGTTCTAGAGAAGATGTTGAGTGAAGCAGAGAGAGGAGAGATTCCCAAGACTCTCACTCAGATGTACACACACTTCCTGATCATTCAGACCAACATCAAACATGAGAAGGACTATGAGAAGAAAGTGAAAGATGAAGACATGATTCTCAAACTGGGGAAACTGGCTTTCCAGCAGCTTGTGAAAGGCAACCTGATCTTCTATGAGGAAGACCTGAGAGATTGTGGCATTGATGTGACAGAAGCATCAGTGTACTCAGGATTGTGCACTCAGATCTTCAGAGAGGAGTTGGGCTTGTATCAGGGGAAAGTCTTCTGCTTTGTTCATCTGAGCATCCAGGAACATCTAGCAGCTCTATGTGCACACATTTTCTTTACATATAAGAACAGAAATGTGTTTGACAAAACCATACAAAGTTTCTTTTCCAAATTCTTAAATCAGAAGAAATATCCTTCATTATCTGAGCTGCATCAGAGAGCTGTAAACAAGGCCTTCAAGAGTAAGAATGGACATCTGGACCTTTTCCTGCGTTTCCTTCTGGGTCTCTCATTGGAGTCCAATCAGACTCTCTTACGAGAACTACTGACACAGACTGGAAGCTGCTCCTACAACAAAGAGGAAACAGTTCAGAACATCAAACAGAAGATCAGGAAGAATCGCTCTCCAGAGAGATCCATCAATCTGTTCCACTGTCTGAATGAACTGGGTGATGATTCTCTGATGCAGGAGATCCAAGATTATCTGAAATCTGGAGGAATAGGAAGAAACAAACTCTCCTCTTCACAGTGGTCAGCTCTGGTTTATGTGTTGCTGACATCAGAGCAGAAGATGGATGTTTTTGATCTAAATCAGTTTATTGGAGCCAATAATACAGCAGATGAAGTTCTTCAGAAGCTGCTGCCTGTGGTTAAAGAATCCAGATCAGTTCAGTAAGTCACTCTGACAACAATCATTACACTGATAAAACATGATCATATTTATGATTTTAGCACAAGTTTCCCGTACCAAAGCAATACTGTAATAGGAGAAATTCAAATATATCTTAACCCTCTGGGTACCAGGGTGTTTTTGGGGTGCTTGGGATGTTTTGACATGCCCTGACATTTGTGCCTTTTTCAGTTATTTATAAACATGTTAATGGCAAAGGTTAAATTCACTCTATATAGCACAAACAGGGCTACCATAATATGTAAGTAACATGTATGTACATGTTTGTATTTTTAAGAGAATAATGTTTATGCGTGGTTATTGAAAAAAAATAAAAATGAAAGTTGCTGAAATAAGACCACAAAACACATACTAAATATGTGTCCACAAGACTTTTGACTAATGGAATAGAATAGATTTTATTGCCATTGTCAATGAAAGGTTTCACAGACTAGGAATTTTCTTCGGTGTAGCCTACTCGTGCAACATGAAACAAACTTTTGCTAATGATAAATAATAAGCAATAAACTATGGAAATAGGCATAGGCATAATTTGCGGGTGGGACGGATGGGACATGTTCCCACCACTTTTTAAAACATCTCGCGACACGAATGTACCAATTCTACAAATAAATAAAACATCTCCAGTTAACTGGCAGAGCATTCATTTCGTTCGTATTTTAAATAAGATACTAGCGCTGAAATGTATTTTTTTTTCTAAATCAAGTGATCAAAGTGCTCGTTGCCGCTGCGATCAGTGGCGCAGATATGGTGTTTTCTCATGTGGCTCGTGCACAAACCGCACTGTCTTCACTCGACGCGCGCTTCAATCCGTTGCGTTGCGGATACTCTCTATTCGTTCTGGTGAAACCACAAAACATTATGCAAACGTTTGCGTGTCCCTGCTTGATATACAACCACTGATGAACATAATCGTTTTGATGAGAGAAAAAAAACCTATACGAGGGCGGATTCGAACTCAGACCCTCTGACACGGCTGACGAAAGCTCTACCACTGGACCATTAAGACACACATTGGTTAAATAGGCGGATCTATGTATCTATGTAACGACTAATTAAACCCCATGTAACCTACTATTTAAATCGATTGCTGGACATCGTAATGTTATTGGCATCCATCTTCATTGAATTTTGAAATCAGATAGAGCCGGCCAGAGCGCTGCATAATAAGTAGTCACGCCGGCTTATTCAGTATGGAAATACACACCGACAATGACACGCCCCTACTGCGTGCTAGAATCTCCGAAAAACAAGCCGATTTCAAACTCAAAATGTACGCTTTTAAATATACCAATACTGCTATCTCAAACATGGAGAGGCTTCTTCGTGATCTCAACTAACAGATTCTGCAAAAAAAACGAAAATCACCAATTTTGAAATAAAACGCTTATTTCTCATTTTGCTCGAAAGTTGTGCTGCCGACTTGTGTCCCTGGTTTCCGTGACGGGTCACAAATGTGGACTCTTCGTCGCTAGTATCCATGACGAGCTGAAGGGCTGCACCGGTGTATCGTGCCATCTTCCCAACGCGCAGGTGACTGAATGATGAAACTTGAAGCGTTTAATGCATTTGCTTGGGGGCGTTTACCTGTTTTGCATAGATGGCTTAACACATTATCTTGTGAATAGCGCGCTCCGTGAGTAGGCGTGAACGAATTAAAGTTAATGAGCTCGACTGGAATCACTCTCTTTTCATACAGATTACAGAAGCTGAGAATATTTGTTTTTTATATAAATTACTTCATTTAAAAGATGAGATCTCAAGCTTTATGCCCGTGGGTATGTTTGCCTGTTTGACTGAATTTTCGCGGAGTTACAGATCATTTTCGAACGCGTTTCAAATTGGAGTTCACTGACAGAGAGAGTGCAGAACTCGCATCATGTTAATTTTTCTTTATTTGGCAAAAAGCAAAACACTTTATTTTTATTGTGAGTACACAGAAAAAAAATAGAAACTGAACAGGATCGATTGATGTATAACATGAAAATGAAAGTTCAAAATTAACAGAGCATTATGAACTTAATTTACATGGCTAAAAAAAAAACCGAGCAAAACGCGTGGGCGCGTTTTTGGTCCCCAGAGGGTTAAGTAACCCTTTACAATAACAATACATGAATAATCATATCCTAATACCTGAATCAATAGTTAATTCAACATGAACTCATGATTATCGAAGATATGAACTAATAATGAACCAATGTAGAGCTATAAAGAGTAATAGAGAGTCGTAAGGATTCACACATGAATAACAGAAGCCTTAACATGTTAGTACATGTTTTATAAAAAATTCATAAATGAACAAATAAACTTAATCAACATGATTTAATACTCAATTAATAATTCTTTAAGTCTCAACGTTGTCTGTTTCTCTCCTGTGGTGAATAATGAATGATATACAAAAATAATATACAGGGTTTCCCATACATAAGGTAAAACCAATGTAGAGCGTAGAGAGTGATAGAGAGTCATAAGGATTCACACATGAATAACAGAAGCCTTAACTGTTAGTACATGTTTGATTATTAATACATTAATTAACATAGGGGTAAACTAAATCAACCAGGCTCCGTAAGAATAAACAAGTACTCTGAATTTGAATTAAACATGATTTAATACTCATTTAATTATTTAAGTCTCAACGTTGCTTGTTTCTCTACAAAAATAATATACAGGGTTTCCCATACATAAGGTTTACATGGGTGGCCCGCTCAGGAAAATACAATTTGAATTACAATTCAGTTGGATGACCCGTGTAAACTGCGTAAATCCGTAAAATCCGTGTAAATTTCGTAAAACATTTTGTTTTGAGAGAGAGAGAGAGAGAGAGATGCACGCTGCGTCGACCGTGGACTGATCATGAAATGACCGTGAACAAAGCGGCGAACTGGACATCATCAGCTGCATGTTAAACGGCTGTTTAATTCAGGACCTAATTCAGGCAAGTTATCCTGTTTTTATTTCAATGAATCCTGAGAGTCCATGAAAAATAAACACCAAACAAAGATTAATTGTTACTCATAAAAAGATGTAGTGAAATTTCAGTCATTTTCTCTTCCTTGGGGAATTGACCTTTCGTAGGGAATTTGATTGACAGGCGATCTGACCAATCATAATCCGCCATCCACCATTTTTGTCTGACAAAGCGGTCAGGAGAGTTACGTTGGAGGATTTGAACTTGAATAACGGCGTGTCCCGACGTCTTTCCGCGGTTAAAACAACATTCCTTCTTATGTTCATTCATGTTTTTTTGATGGTATAAATTAACTAGAAGGAAGAGATGATCGGTTCACGAGCAGCTTTAACTGAGGTCCTAAAAAGTGTTAGGACTATGTATACGTTTAATTATGTTGTAAAACATATGCACAGAGTGTCATATTGTGTGTGCACGCGCGTCTATGGTACGCGTGAAAGAATACATTAGCAGCGTGCAAAAAACAAACAAAAAAAAACACTCGTCCGCAGCTGCTCTACTCCTGACCGCAAGTCCACCGTCAGTGTTGTAGGTTGGCACTAGGCAGGTTTTTTGTGCTCATTTCTATTGCATTACGATTGAAAGCAGTATGAGTGTTCTCACCGATACGCTTGTTGTGATTCGCAGAATTTTGACGACTTGATATTATTTCTTATTCAAAACTGCCCCCCCCCCCCCAAAAAAAATAAAAAAAAATAAAAAAAAGGTTTCCCGCGCCCCTGCCAAAGATCCAGGCAAGACAAGATTAAATGTTTACTTGCAAAATAATTATATTCTAAATTTAGAATGCCTAACATTCTAAAATCTTCCAGTTTAATGCAACATGTAGCCTAAACTATGTATCATTACTTTTGCAACGACTCTATTATTTTTCCAATCATAGACCAGTGCTCAAGCACTGACTAGAATCCAGCACTGACAAGAATCAGCATTCACATGCTCAAAAATGTGTTTCGCGCTGACAACAATCCAGTGGTGCCTTGAATCCAGCACTGACAAGAATCATGCAGCGGAGGAATGGAAAGTTGACAAGCCATTAAAAAGTATTGACTAATGAAACACTTATATTTTTTCAAATATTTTCAATAAATCATGTTCCCATTCACTCCGTCAACGAATTTTAAAATGAATTAAACTAAATTATATTTGTAAGGTAAAACTTTTACATTTTAGGCATTAACTAATTCCAATCCCTAATGCCAAATTGTTTTCTTTGTTCACCAAGTAATTTACTGGTCAGGCATTATTGTTAACTCGCAAGACAGTAAGGAGAAAATGACAATTTGATGGATAATTTAAATATATTCTGTAGTTCAATAAGTTCAGGGACCTGGATATTGGATAGGGGGCACTGGCCCAAAAAAGGTTGAGAACCACTGCTGTAGACCTTATGTAGCCTCACCCCTTTACAGCTCTGCACTCGTTGTCTTTTGTCTTCCGTTTTGTATTTTCATTGCAATCAGTGGCGGCTGGTGGAAAATATCTTAGGTGGGGCTGTGCCATATTCAGTCAGTTTCAATAGTTTGGTAACCATGGGAGCCATCTGGTCTTTTAGCGTTGTGGCATGCTCTTCCTCAAGACATCCGTCAAGCATCCACCCTTCTCTCCTTCAAAAACCTCTTAAAAACATTTTTTTTTCTCTGAATATTACACTTCAGCTCACAGTCTGTAAATTATACTTTGTTATTGCTGCCATTTGCTTGAATCCCTCTTTGTTTGTATCTTTAAACTAACTTTGCAAGTGACCTCTGTATATTACTTTCTGCCCTTGGTATGTGTATTGCTTTTAACGTCCTTCTACTTAGGCTACATCTTTCTCTTCAGTCACACCTTTTTCAGTAAGGGACAATATTTGCCCCCTTGAATCGATTTTTCCAGTGCATTTTTTACTTTTAGAAATACCTTTATAAAATAAATAATGCTTTAAATAAAAAAAAAGTTCAATAGAGAAATATGCAATGATTGTTAAAACGAAGTGACGCTTTTAAATATTAAATTAAAACCGCCAGTAGGTGGCAGTAAGTCACTGTCTTTATGAGTGAGTCATCGAGTCATTCATTCATACAGTAACAAAGCAAATAGCTGTATTTTTGAATGAATGCTGCTGTTCTGCTGTGGCTTTCGTTGGAGCTATTATTTTGTTGTAAAAAAAAAAAATACTGACAAAACTGTGTTGAAAATGAACATCACTTAATATTAATACCTTTCGTTTGTTGAACTGTTGTATAAAATCAATGTCACATTTACAATCATGTGGATATTCGTATAATGTGATTAACATGAAACATAGGAACTCACACAGGGTTTTTGATCGAAGAGAGTTTGAATCTTAAATCGATCTCTATGCACAGTCTGTGTCTTTATTTATTCTTCATGCTAGTAAGTGCTAAATCCCCACTTTTACAAAGGTACATGGTCGAGAACGGCAGTATAGCGCGATTTGCCAAGGCAACATAATCTAAACTCACAAAGTTGGTCATCCACGCTGCTTGTGTGAATGCAGTCAGTTTTGACTGCAAAAGATGAGGTAATTTGATTGGATGTCATGCATTTACAGCATTTTACTTGATAGAAATACATACTCAGTTTTATTGTTATTTTAAGGTGGGGCAGAATTAAATCAATAGCAAAATTCAGCATTTTGTTCGCGTACCCCCTTCTGTCACCTCACCTATCTTTGTAAAGCGACCTTGGGTGTTGGAAAGGCGCTATACAAATAAAAATGATTATTATTAATAACCACCCAAACATATTCATAATATGAATTTCTACATTATTTCTAAGTTATTTGTTAAGGGTATTGAGTATTTTGTGTAATAAATAGAGTTCATAAACCTTTGTTTGACTAGTTTATTCTGAACCCGCTCAATAAACGCCGCGCCACTTCGCCCTGCCCACCACAATTAAATTCTCAACCTATGGGAAACACTGATATATACAAAAAAAAGTTTACCATTAAGTAACTGAAAAGGATGGTTAATCTTCATTAGATTATTTCCAAAGCATCTGAGCTCATTTTACTTTTGATAGTGTTTTATGGTGCGTATTTCTAGACACCTTTAACTGTCCTAAATCATAAGCATCTGAATTTTCATTCTCACAATCTATAGGTCAGAAGACTTCTTCATGATCTGTTCAGTTCAGTATTTTAGAAATCAAAGACTTTTGGCAGGTGAGCTTCTTAGTTTCAATTAAATATAGGTTTATTATTTACAGGTTAACTAGTTTACAAAAAGGCATACTTGTAACAGGACAATTGCATATTTTCCACAACAATAGTTATAAGCATGATTGGATGATGTGAAGAGGTGACAACTGCTTTCATATACAAATCTGTTGAGGAGAAAAGAGAAATTCATATATATCTTATCATTTATATCAGTGTTTCCTGAACTGAGAGACTGAAGAGTGTCATTGTTCTCTACAGGTTGTATGATTGTGGTGTTACAGATGAAGGTTGTGCTGCTCTGACTTCAGCTCTGAGATCAAACCCCTCACACCTGAGAGAACTGAATCTGACAGGGAATAAAGTAGGAGATTCAGGAGTCAAGCAGCTTTCTGATCTACTGCAGGATCCTCACTGTAAACTGGAGAAACTGTGGTAAGATTGTATAAAATGTCCCAACATAGTCCTCTATTTTAATGGTAAATAATGATTGCCATACAAAAAAAAAAAAATCTACTGTTAAATTACTAATGGGAATGTTGATTTTAGTTTCGTTAGATTCTTTCCAATGTGTCTGATATCATTTTACAATATTAATGATAGATTAAACATGACTGGATGATGTAAAGATGTGACAGCCATGTTCATATACAGATATGTTGATGATCTTTGGGTATTTGCATAAAAAAATAATATTCGGTTACACTTTATTTTAAGGTGTCATTGTTACAGTGTAATTATATATTTAAGTACTGAGTAATATTAAGCAACTACATGTACTCACTATAGGGTAAGTGTAGGATTAGGATTTGGTTGAGGGTTACGTGTAATTATGCATAATTTACTGTTATTACTATGGGAAGTTCATGTAACATATGTGACAAGGACGCTGTTAAATAAAGTGTTATCGAATATTCTTGTAATTTTTATCAAATGGAGACTAACCCGCTCAAGCAGTTTGTAGAAGCGGGTCTGAACCTTAGACTGGACCTGTTAATGGTGCCGTGGATTAAGTCTCTGATTGTGAAGTTCTGCTTATCTGAGCTGTAGATCCTGAACTGAGAGACTGAAGAGTGTCATTGTTCTCTACAGGTTGAGGGGTTGTGGTGTTACAGATGAAGGTTGTGCTGCTCTGACTTCAGCTCTGAGATCAAACCCCTCACACCTGAGAGAACTGGGTCTGTCATATAATAAAGTAGGAGATTCTGGAGTCGAGCAGCTTTCTGATCTACTGCAGGATCCTCACTGTAAACTGGAGATACTGTGGTAAGATTGTATAAAATGTCCCAACATAGTCCTCTATTTTAATGGTAAATAATGATTGCCATACAAAAAAAAAAAAAAAAAAATCTACTGTTAAATTACTAATGGGAATGTTGATTTTAGTTTCGTTAGATTCTTTCCAATGTGTCTGATATCATTTTACAATATTAATGATAGATTAAACATGACTGGATGATGTAAAGATGTGACAGCCGTGTTCATATACAGATATGTTGATGATTTTTGGGTATTTGCATAAAAAAATAATATTTGGTTACACTTTATTTTAAGGTGTCATTGGTACAGTGTAATTATATATTTAAGTACGGAGTAATATTAAGCAACTACATGTACTTACTATAGGGTAAGGCAGACCTGCCAAGCAGTGCTGCGGGAGCTCTCTCACACAGAGAGAAGATCATTGTAAAATGAAAATTGACGGGCTAAGTTTAAATTTTGTTCTTGCTTGTTTTTTTTTCTGTCAAAAAGCATTTTGTATTATCCATCCCTGTTTTTTAAAATTCGTTAAATGACGGATGCAGTTAATTATTTAACGCTGTAATGACGTTAAATTACTGTTAACACAGCCCTCATTATATGTCGGATTCGGAACTTATACTTTATATTATTTTTAGAATAAGTGATTCGTTATGCTATTATTGGACTCCTGTCTATTCATTGGCAACTGTTTTCTATAAATATGTTTGTATTGGCTAACATTTATTCAGCTAATGCGTGTCCTTTTTAAAAATGTGCAATGTTCAAATGCAAAGACAGCACGTCACAAATAGAAACCCTTTTCCCTGTGGCATTTAGTATCATATTTGGATATTGGAAAATTAATTAATTAGCCTATCTTAATTGTACACACTGTTCCTGGTTTTATCTTTTTTTAATATATTTTTTTTTACTGTTTTCTAGGGGTTTCTTAATTTTAGACTAGTTGACCAGCACACATTATATGTAAAGAAATTATATAATGCATGTGTCGTCGTCCAAACCGCCCATACAATACACCCCAGTTGTCGGTACGCAAATATTATTTGCAAGGTTGGCAGGTATGGGTAAGGGTAGGATTAGGATTTGGTTTAGGGTTAGTTGCATGTAAGTATGCATCATTTACTGTTATTACTATGGTAAGTTCATGTAACATATGTAACAAGGACACTGTTAAATAAAGTGTTATTGAATATTCTTGCAATTTTTATCAAATGGAGACTAACCCGCTCAAGCAGTTTGTAGAAGCGGGTCTGAACCTTAGACTGGACATGTTAATGGTGCCGTGGATTGAGTCTCTGATTGTGAAGTTCTGCTTATCTGAGCTGTAGATCCTGAACTGAGAGACTGAAGAGTGTCATTGTTCTCCACAGGTTGTGGGATTGTGGTGTTACAGATGAAGGTTGTGCTGCTCTGACTTCAGCTCTGAGATCAAACCCCTCACACCTGAGAGAACTGAGTCTGTCATATAATAAAGTAGGAGATTCTGGAGTCAAGCAGCTTTCTGATCTACTGCAGGATCCTCACTGTAAACTGGAGAAACTGTGGTAAGATTGTATAAAATGTCCCAACATAGTCCTCTATTTTAATGGTAAATAATGATTGCCATACAAAAAATAAATAAAAATCTACTGTTAAATTACTAATGGGAATGTTGATTTTAGTTTTGTTAGATTCTTTCCAGTGTGTCTGACATCATTTTACAATATTAATGATAGATTAAACATGACTGGATGATGTAAAGATGTGACAGCCATGTTCATATACAGATATGTTGATGATTTTTGGGTATTTGCATAAAAAAATAATATTCGGTTACACTTTATTTTAAGGTGTCATTGGTACAGTGTAATTATATATTTAAGTACTGAGTAATATTAAGCAACTACATGTACTTACTATAGGGTAAGGGTAGGATTAGGATTTGGTTGAGGGTTAGTAGCGTGTAATTATGCATAATTTACTGTTATTACTATGGTAAGTTCATGTAACATATGTAACAAGGAAACTGTTAAATAAAGTGTTATCGAATATTCTTGCAATTTTTATCAAATGGAAACTAACCCGCTCACGCAGTTTGTAGAAGCGGGTCTGAACCTTAGACTGGACCTGTTAATGGTGCCGTGGATTGAGTCTCTGATTGTGAAGTTCTGCTTATCTGAGCTGTAGATCCTGAACTGAGAGACTGAAGAGTGTCATTGTTCTCTACAGGTTGAGTAATTGTGGTGTTACAGATGAAGGTTGTGCTGCTCTGACTTCAGCTCTGAGATCAAACCCCTCACACCTGAGAGAACTGACTCTGGACGGAAATAATCTAAGAGACTCAGATGTGAAGCCGCTCTCTGATCTGAAGGAGGATCCTCATTATAAACTGGAGACGCTTCTGTGAGTAGTGATGATTAAAACTGTTCATATTTTTATTTCATATTCATAAAGCTCAGCATCATTTAGATAAAACAAATGCTCATGTCAGAATGTTCTTTATGGATTTTACATCAGCATTTAATACTGTACAGCCACAAATTTTAAAAGAAAGGTTGCGAGATTTAGGTGTACGCAGCTGGTTAATTTTATGGATTGATACATTTTTAAGTAACAGGCCCCAAAGAGTCTGTGTTAACGGAATTTCATCTGACTGCATAGTGTTACATTCTGGGTTACCACAGGGATGCGTATTATCCCCTTTGCTCTTCTCTGTTTATACCAATGAGCTTCAGTGTAACAGGGATGATCTCACCTTGATTAAATATGCAGATGATCTGGTTTTAATTTCTTGCCAAATAGACAAGAACTGTTCCACCTATTTTGAGTATATTGAAAGTATTGTACAATGGTTTGACAACAGTCATCTACGGTTGAACATTGAGAAGACAAAAGAATTATGTTGTGGGAATCAGAATAAGAAATGTACAGTTGGCCTCCCATACGAACAAGTTACTATAAAAGGTGTAAAGATAGAGCAAGTCCCAAATTTTAAATATTTAGGTACAATCATTGATGACAAACTTTCGTTCCAGGATAATGTGGACTATGTACATAAGAAAGCAAGACAGCGTTTAAGTCTACTTAGGAAGTTGCGCAACTTCGACATCGAAAGGAGGATCTTAACTATCGTATATAGATCGATGATTGAAAGCATTTTAACTTATAACATTGTTTCATGGTATGGAAATTTAACAATGAAACAGAAGAATAAATTAACACGAGTAATTAACGAAGCGAATAAGATTATCGGCCATAAACAGAGCACATTGCAAGAATTATTCTCACATTTTCTGGAGAAAAGGGCATTTGTGGTTTATTCAGACCAGACTCATCCCCTCCACTCCTGTTTTGAGGTCCTTCCGTCGGGGCGTAGGCTACGCGTACCGTATGCCAAAAAGAACATTTTTAAAAGATCATTTGTCCCACTGGCAGTGACTGTTTTAAATCAAATTCTCAATTAGGTTTGTTATTGTGAACATGCACATATTGTATCAATTTAACTGAATCATGTATTTATTAATTATTATGTATGTATTATGTGGTTTATTATGTGGTGTGTAATGTGGTTGTAGAATGTTGTTGAAGCCAGTGTCAAAGATGAATTTCTGACCAGTAAATCTGAACAGACAATAAAGATAAACATAAACATAAACATATTTTAATTGAAAGTTAATTTAGTTTCTTAGTTTACTTTCATTGTGATGGTGAATTACTCACTAAAAACATGTTTAATAAGAGTTTACTTCATTTATTTTTTCATTATAGTTTATAGCAACAATCAAATATCTTCAAGTTTCTTTTTATTTCAAACAAGTCAATATTTTGCTTTTATCATTGTCAATGTCAATTGCAATAAAAGATAATGGTAAATATTTATCACTAGATTCTTTATCATAAATAAAACTGACCCAGTGACACAGAAAGAGGACAGACATACAGGATTATAGATAAGCTATAACAATCGTGTATCTCAGTATTATATTATAATCTCTCATTTAATCATCTAAGTAGTTTCTTTTAGTTGTTCTAAAGTGGATAATGCAATAATGTCGCACACATTTGACTGTCTGTGTTTTACTTACAGGTTTAGATGTTAGTCTGACCTTCTCTGGATCAGCTGATGGAGAATAAAGAGCCACTACAGACACAATCACATTCAACAGAATCAACACACACAAACCCACAGTGATCATCACACACACATGTGTTTGTGTAACTTTACAGAATGATCCAATCCTTCATCCAAAGTCAAACAAGGAAACCTTCAACCAGATGAACTGGATAAATATTCTAAATGTTCAGATCCAATCTGACCTCTGACCTGTAATGCCTGAATCATAATCATACACTGTTTGTTTGTTGGTCAGAGGAGAACTGAGCGACTGAGTCTGGTTTCTGCCAAGGTTTTCTTCTCCATTCTGTCACTGATGGAGTTTGAGTTCCTGCCACTGTCGCCTCTGGCTTGCTTAGTTGGAGACACTTAATACTCAACAATATTATTGATCTGCATTGACACCATTATATGAGAAATTAACTGAGTTGGACGATGACATCACTGTTTTCTCCAGAGCGGCTGTATAGATAAATGAACTAAAGTAATAACCTTTTTACAACAGAAATGAATAAACACTGAACTTACTTGACATGGACTATGACAGTATTTTCTTCTAGATCTGTTGTACAGCAGGAACAAACTTTGATGCATTATTTTCCTGTTATCACTGTAAAGCTGCTTTGAAAACATCTGTATTGTAAAAAGCGCTGTATAAATAAAGGTGACTTGACTTTTGTTTCTACAGAAGTGACATTAATACTACAAACGCTCTACTACAGACATCTCCATATATAATATTTATTTAATTATTTAATTTGAGTAATTCAGCCCACCAAACATATTCAAATGCCTTTGATTATAGTAACATTCACAATTAAATCATCTATTGCCTTTTATTTCTTTTTTATTTAAAAGCAATGATGCATCGCCACTTTTAAATGTTAAATGAAAATCTATTTTTTAAATTTGAATTCATAATCTATGGACACCTTTCAGTAATAAAATGGTTAATCATGTTTTCATGTTCAGTTGCAGAATATACATTCTCATATGCTGTATTTAATCTATTGCCAACTCCACATTCATACCTAGAGTTTGGCATGGGGTACTTTCCATAAGATCATCTCTCAATGCAAATCAAACTAGCTATTAGGCTAACTGAAATAAAACCATGCCAATCTCTAGGTATGGTGAAGGCTATGTGATGATGTGGGGCTATTTTAATTCCAAAGGCCAAGGGAACTTTATCAGGATGCATAGTATCCTAAAAAAATAATAAAAAAAAATACTTAAAAATAAAAATCTGCCTGCCTCTATGGGAATTTAACATAGGGGTGTCCAAACTTATGCACCCTGTATTTTAAGGAAGAACATTTATTTATTTACGATACATTATTCATTCACAAAGAAAATTGGTGTCCTTAAAGGTTGGATTTTTCCTAATTTTTTAAATTAAGGCATTAAGTTCAGTTTCCAAAAGATTATTTTTTATTCCTCTTTTTAGTCAACTTTAGTATGGGTGTCTAAACTTATGCATAGCACTGTATTATGTTTAATCAGTAAATTAATCCTAAACTGCACGACTAACCTTTCAATATTCTGCACAGAATCTGTTCTAGACTGGAAGGGAAATCTGATCGACACAGATGAAGACAAAACTGACGACACTGAACATCGAAGTGAGTAAAACATGAGGCATGAGAGCTTTACAGGAGTTCTTAAACTGGGAATCAACATTTAGAAAAACTCTCTTCCTACTTTCTCCTTCATCTGTAGATCACTGGATGCTGCCGGTTGGAGTGTTTGTGGTTCTGGTTCTGATGGTTCGGACTGATGTTGTGATATTCAGACGTCTCCACAGAGATTAACTGAAGGGGGAATGAACTGAGTTCAGGGATCCAGAAGTGTTGAGGGTCAATGACGGTGATTTCTGCTGAGGATCTGTGGATCATCATTAAACTACTGTAGTTCTCCAGCTCTAGACGCTTTTCTATCGTCTCGCACTCGTGTTGGACTCGGTCATTGATCATTGGTCACGTTGGTTGTTCTCGACGAGTCCAGTAATATATGCTTTTTTCTCCTTCAAAACAAAACCATTTCCTTCAGAGGAATCTGTCAGCATATTTCTGCAATATATATTTAGTTTTCAGTGCGTATGAACATGTGTGCTGCAGTCCATCCCTCAGGAGTCTGTGTGACACTGAATCTGCACTTACTATTAATGTAAAGCAGCCTTAAATATCTCATACATGATCTAGGAATTATTGGAAATAATTAATAAAATAAAATAAATTTATAAAATAATTATAGGAAATACAATCTCAACAGAAGTCGTCTGAGAGTAGCTGCAGATATAGAGATCACTACAGTGATACAAAGTGATTAGTTCAGTGCTAAATCACTTTAAACTACTTTAATCTTCCTAAATTTAAAGCTCCCAAGCAACTCCATAGCAACCAAACTTGAATACCCTAGCAACCGTTTTTCAAGACCTATATTCTCTGCATCAGAACAACGTATAGAGATGAAATTACTAATTACTACTTCATTTAAACTTGTGCGTGTGTTAGTGAGCGTGTCTCTGTGTGTGTGTAAGTGAGTGTGTCTGAATGTGTGTGTGGATCAAGAAAGACAAAATCAAGTAATTATGCTTCAAAAATTATTTTATTTAGTTAATGCCCATTTGGATCGCACTTAGTCTGGAACCTCAGCCTTAAGTCAGTCAAACTGGAGAAAAAGCTCCAGAATTACTCACTCTTGGGATCACTGGAACACACAAGCCTTTCCACCACGTCAAGGTGGCGATCCTTGGAAAGGACATTCACTCTCCAGCCATTCCTTATCTAACAAGCAAACAAACAAACAAACACACAGTCTATATGTAACACATTCACACACACATGCACACAAGAAGTAGACAATGTGAACAGTTTTGTGATTCATGGATCATGAAGAACCTTTATCTTCATCTTTGAGCTCCAGACACGAGTTATTCCTCAGATCATGTGTTGTTGAGGAGAGGTTTGCTGCTATAATAATATTGAAACTATAATATTCTTTAGTCTTAATGAACTTCTCTTTGTGTTTGATAAAGTGATCACATGTGTAAAATATCTTCAGATTAGCTGACAGAGAAATATAACTCTGTCACAGAGCCGCCAGAAGAAGTGGAGATCACAGGCGAGAGTCGATGTTAACCTTCTTTGTGTTTCATTTTCTCACGACTTCTGAGTTCAGCAATATAAGTTATCAAAGCAAAAGCCAAAAAGTTAATTGGTCTGTACTAGGGGTGCGCCGATCCGATATTCGGTATCGGTATTAGTCCGATACTGGCCAAAATCACTGGATCGGATATTGCATGAATCGCGGGAGTATAACCCGATCCGATACGATCACGTCCCTTAGTCCTAAATTGTCATACAAATGCTTAACAACACCTGAGAGACATGCCGTAAAGAGAGATGAGCAACACGCGTCACGCAGGGTTGCCAGATTTTCACATACAAATCCCGCCCAATTGACCGTTCGCAAAACCCCGCCCTCGAACGCTCCTCGTCCAATCCTAGCTCAGCAACTGTAACTAAGGAGAAGGACCTCCGTCAAACATTGCGATTTCAGCACATGGTGAAACGATGCGCCTATGGCACCTGCAAGTCTGACACTAGGTACCCCAAAAGTTTAGAGGGAGGGGTCGTTTTTTTTCTCCTTTCCAAACCCCAAGACCCAAGCGGAAAGATGCCGACAATGGATTAAGCAGTGTGGGAGACCTCACTCACAGCTAAATGCCTCGAAGATTAATAAGCATACATATGTCAGCGACGTGTATATAATATAAGCGTCAGTCACGCCCGTTTCACATATACTCCGTAGTCCGTTTACAGTGCGTTTGCAGTGCGGTTTTTTTTTTTCGCACCCATGTTAACAGGTAACTTAAAGCTTTCACACTGCACGCGGATGCTGCAATCGTTTCTGCACAGAGTCTATTTTTGCTGTGCTGCACGCGCTAAATTAAAGCGACAGCGCATGGTTCTTGGTCAAAACGAACACAGATTGACATGAAAATATAATAATCTCACCATAAATGCATTTAATAAAATAAAATGTAGTAAACTCACCATAGCCTAAATGTATTTTTGGACTTGCAGACTTGGAGGAGTTCCGTTTGCACACAAGCACACACATACACACACACACACACACACACACACACACACGACTTGTTTAAATACATTTATATTGTTAATAAATAACAATAAATTGTTGTTGTACCAGCAATATCTTCAAGTTTTGTTTTTCACTGTATTAATCTCAAATGTCATGATTTGCCAGTGCAAGAGAGTAACAGTTAGCCTACCGGCACCTTTTCCCCCCCACTTCAAGCACTGGCCTCGATTGTTGTAATATTCCCGTCTTTGCTTATTTTAACATTTTGAACATATCCCTCCACTGCATATTGCAGCCATTTCTGTCGTGCTCTGGAGGATATGTCTGCTGCATTAACTGTTACTCCAAAACCAATCACTTATACCGGTATGGAGCTCAACCCAGCCATGTCTCTGTTTCTCAACTGTTTGACGGGCGTAGTAACAATAACTAGGGGGCGTGGCTTTTGGGAACGGTCAATTGCTTCTTAAAAATAGCCAATCACGTTTCGGGTGGGAGAGACCGCGGACTTGGCAACACTGGCATCACGTGAACGGTAGCTAGAGGTGAGTGAGGTAAGCCCTCTCAGCAATTAAGTTATCATGTCAGCTGTGTGGAATTATTTCAAACTCAAGGACGACAAAACAAAAGCCGAGTGCAATTTATGCAATGTAAGCGTTTCGAGAGGTGGCAGCATCGTTGGAAGCTTCAACACCACAAACTTGATTAAACACTTGCAGAAGCATCATGGAAAGGAGTATGCTGAATTTATACAGGCGACGAGTGCCAAGAAGAAAAGTGTGCCGCAACAACCAACATTGCAGGAAACAATTCAAAAGCGTGAGAAACTCCCCCCAGACAGCAACAAAGCAAAGCTGATAACGGAGAAAGTGACTGAATTCATTGTGCTGGATGACCAACCCCTTTCTGTTGTTGAGAATATGGGTTTTCGACGCTTAATGGAGTATTTGGAGCCTCGCTACATGATGCCAAACCGGCATTTCATCTCCGACACGGCTGTCCCAAATAAGTACAAACAGGTGTGTGAATTCATTTCTAAATGTTTCGAAAATGTTGCCATGATTAGCTTCACAACTGACATTTGGAGCTCAGACGTGTGTCCTATGTCATTACTAAGCCTGACTGCACAGTGGATAGACTCGAGCTTTATTTTGCAAAAAGCAGTGCTGCAGGCTAAACACTTTCGTGGCTCACACACAGGAGAGTCCATCGCTGTAGCAACGGAGGAGATGTTAAATACATGGAAAATTGAGAAGAGTAAAGTCCATGTCATTTTAAGAGACAATGCTAGTAACGTAATAAAAGCAATGGGTCGCCTTGGAGTTCCCAGTTTGGGATGGTTCGCGCATACTCTGCAACTTATTGTGAATGAGGGACTGCTTGCACAGCGCAGTGTTAGTGATGCACTGGCTATCGGCAGAAAAATCGTGGGTCACTTCAAGCACTCTCCACTTGCCTATTCACGCTTAGAGGACATTCAATTGCAGCTGAATATGCCGCCCAAGCGCCTTCAACAAGATGTACAAACGAGGTGGAACAGCACCTATTATATGGTCGAGAGCCTCATTGCACAGAAACGGGCTCTGGGTGCATACACAGCGGAATACGACCTGCCCACCACATTGACTGCAAACCAATGGGGGCTACTGGAAAAGACCATCGCAGTTCTAGCCCCTTTTGAGGAGCTGACAAGAGAGGTAAGCTCTTCATCTGCCTCTGCATCTGATGTCATCCCCATTGTCAGTGTCCTTAAACGGGTTCTCGCACGAGAAAACGAGGCCGACGAGGGAATTAAAACCATGAAAGGCACCCTCCTTCAAGCTGTGAACAGACGTTTCATAGACGTGGAATCTGAGCCATTATATTCAGTTGCAACGCTACTGGATCCTAGATATAAAGACAGGTATGTGGGGTCTCTGTTAACTTTTTTTAATATTGTGTGTGTGTGTGTGTGTGTGCGCGCTCTTGCATATCTGTGTGAGTGAGAGAGATTGACACAAATGTGTCTGTGAAGGTTTTACTTTTGCACATCTAATGATTAGGTGTGTGTGTGTGTGTGTGAGTGAGAGAGATTGACACACAAATGTGTCTGTGAAGGTTTTACTTTTGCACATCTAATGATTAGAGGTGTGTGTGTGTGTGTGTGTGTGTGTGAGTGAGTGAGTGAGAGAGATTGACACAAATGTGTCTGTGAAGGTTTTACTTTTGCACATCTAATGATTAGGTGTGTGTGTGTGTGTGTGTGAGTGAGTGAGAGAGATTGACACACAAATGTGTCTGTGAAGGTTTTACTTTTGCACATCTAATGATTAGGGGTGTGTGTGAGAGAGAGATTGACACTAATGTGTCTGTGAAGGTTTTACTTTTGCACATCTAATGATTACATAATATTGCACATAAGCATTTAATCTCAAGCATAAGCATCATTTTAAATGTTACATATGTGTATTTTTATTTATACAGGTACTTTGCAAATGCAGAAACCTCAAGCCATGCAAAGGAAGCATTAATGCAGAGGCAAGAAAGATGGAAGAAATGCTGAGGAGGACCATATCAGAAGCCTCAGAGCCAGCAGAGGGGACCTCATCTGAATCAGCAGCCTCAGAGCCAGCAAAGAAGACTCCACGGGTGGAAGCTGCAAGCAAGAACAGGCTTGGGAGCATTTTTGATGAAATCCTGGAAGAAAGCACAGTAGAATCTGATCCTCAGTCAACCACCACAAATGCACGCACTGAAATTCAAACCTACCTCCTCGAGCCAACTATTCCACGTTCGGACAATCCACTGCTGTACTGGAAAGTCAACCAACCTAGGCTGCCCTCCCTGACAGCCGTGGCAACTAAATTTCTCTCTGCACCTTCCACAAGTGTGGAGAGCGAGAGACTCTTCAGCACAGCCTCTATTATTCTTGATGAAAGGAGGAGCAGCCTGACAGCTGAGAAGGCTGAAATGCTCATTTTTCTAAAGAAGAATTTGCCTCTCATGTTAAAGTGAACACACTTATTGGAAGTCAAAGATGGACTGTAAAAACATGAGTCAGTGGTTTTTGTGACCGTTTTAAAGGTCAGGCAGTTACTGCGGTTTCTTTTCGTCTTATTGGAAAACTTGAACCAAATATTTTTGTTAACATTGCAAGTATCTTTTCATACATGGAGTTGTATTCATTCTAATGATTAGTTTTATACAGGTGTTTTACAGTTCAACCTCAGATGTTACATGTGAAAAAACTTTACAGCTTGCTCTGTCTACCCTAGATTTTTCCCCCCCTTTTTTAGGTGTAATGGCTTAGAGTCTAATTTGTGAGTGCCTTATTGGACTGCGTTCTATTGCACATTTTATAATGGAGATACCTTTATTTTTATGTTAGGTTATACTTATTTAAGTTATTATGACTACATAAGAGTTTTGTGTTACATCCAGTTTTTGGCACTGGAATTATAATTTTTGTTTTATTTGCAGAGTTGCACTTTAAATTTCATTAATTGAATGGTGCTGAATAATTAAAAATGCTGCTACAAGTTCTGTTTAAAAATTGTTTTAATAAAAATTAAGCAGCAGTATTGCACAACTGAGTCATGTTGTGGGCTACTTATTTCTTCCTTTAGGAAAGTAGAACATTTATTGCACTGTTTGAGCATGATGCGTTTTAGATGGCTAGGTTAAGCACAGTGCATCCTCCTGACAAATGTGTTATTAACAGCTTAATTAAGAAAAAAATATATGGTATTGTATCGGTATCGACAGATACTCAAGTGTGTGGTATCGGTATCGGACATGAAAAAGTGGTATCGAGCCACCCCTAGTCTGTACAATCATGAGTCATTTTTGGGTCGGAAAAGAACCTTTCAGTGAACAGATCTTAGAAGAACCATTTTTTTCTAGAACATTTTAATGATCAAAAAACACTTTTCCATCATAAAGAACCTTTTTTATGGCTCTTCATGGAACCATTGATGCCAATAAAGAACCTTATATATATATATATATATATACAGTGAGGAAAATAAGTATTTGAACACCCTGCTATTTTGCAAGTTCTCCCACTTAGAAATCATGGAGGGGTCTGAAATTGTCATCGTAGGTGCATGTCCACTGTGAGAGACATAATCTAAAAAAAAAAAATCCAGAAATCACAATGTATGATTTTTTAACTTTATTTGTATGATACAGCTGCAAATAAATATTTGAACACCTGAGAAAATCAATGTTAATATTTGGTACAGTAGCCTTTGTTTGCAATTACAGAGGTCAAACGTTTCCTGTAGTTTTTCACCAGGTTTGCACACACTGTAGGAGGGATTTTGGCCCACTCCTCCACACAGATCTTCTCTAGATCAGTCAGGTTTCTGGGCTGTCGCTGAGAAACACAGAGTTTGAGCTCCCTCCAAAGATTCTCTATTGGGTTTAGGTCTGGAGACTGGCTAGGCCACGCCAGAACCTTGATATGCTTCTTACAGAGCCACTCCTTGGTTATCCTGGCTGTGTGCTTCGGGTCATTGTCATGTTGGAAGACCCAGCCTCGACCCATCTTCAATGCTCTAACTGAGGGAAGGAGGTTGTTCCCCAAAATCTTGCAATACATGGCCCCGGTCATCCTCTCCTTAATACAGTGCAGTCGCCCTGTCCCATGTGCAGAAAAACACCCCCAAAGCATGATGCTACCACCCCCATGCTTCACAGTAGGGATGGTGTTCTTGGGATGGTACTCATCATTCTTCTTCCTCCAAACACGTTTAGTGGAATTATGACCAAAAAGTTCTATTTTGGTCTCATCTGACCACATGACTTTCTCCCATGACTCCTCTGGATCATCCAAATGGTCATTGGCAAACTTAAGACGGGCCTTGACATGTGCTGGTTTAAGCAGGGGAACCTTCCGTGCCATGCATTATTTCAAACCATGACGTCTTAGTGTATTACCAACAGTAACCTTGGAAACGGTGGTCCCAGCTCTTTTCAGGTCATTGACCAGCTCCTCCCGTGTAGTTCTGGGCTGATTTCTCACCTTTCTTAGGATCATTGAGACCCCACGAGGTGAGATCTTGCATGGAGCCCCAGTCCGAGGGAGATTGACAGTCATGTTTAGCTTCTTCCATTTTCTAATGATTGCTCCAACAGTGGACCTTTTTTCACCAAGCTGCTTGGCAATTTCCCCGTAGCCCTTTCCAGCCTTGTGGAGGTGTACAATTTTGTCTCTAGTGTCTTTGGACAGCTCTTTGGTCTTGGCCATGTTAGTAGTTGGATTCTTACTGATTGTATGGGGTGGACAGGTGTCTTTATGCAGCTAACGACCTCAAACAGGTGCATCTAATTTAGGATAATAAATGGAGTGGAGGTGGACATTTTAAAGGCAGACTAACAGGTCTTTGAGGGTCAGAATTCTAGCTGATAGACAGGTGTTCAAATACTTATTTGCAGCTGTATCATACAAATAAATAGTTAAAAAATCATATATTGTGATTTCTGGATTTTTTTTTTTTAGATTATGTCTCTCACAGTGGACATGCACCTACGATGACAATTTCAGACCCCTCCATGATTTCCAAGTGGGAGAACTTGGAAAATAGCAGGGTGTTCAAATACAATAAAATATAAGATGACGCTCTGACTGTATGTGCTTTGAAGAGCTCCACAAATTCAAACTAATAATTTAATTTGTAATGCAGTAAGAAAGACTGTTTATGCATACGAGGCTTTTACTACGATTATAGTGATTGAAAATGGGAAAATCTGAAAAAAGAAAGAACAAGAATCTGTCAAGCCAAATCTAATCCTGCTAAAGCTACATCAACAGAACAGCGAGTCTCAAACAAACTTTTGAGTGACAATTTACATGATTACCTCGAGTCAGAGATGGACTGTGCAGATATTATGCTGAAGTAGTTTTCCCTCCTCTCCCTGAAACGCCATGCAAGTCTCCTGTTATAAAACAGCGGAAGATAGAAAGCACTGATACCGCTAATGTCCTCTCACAACTCAAAGAACTCTCGAGTCTAACTAATAATCGTTCTGATGCCCTGGAACGAACGGTGGCGGAAAACGAGCGATCGCGAGCATGAAAGAGGCCGTTAACGAAAACACAGATCGCCGACGTGAAGACAGCCGCTGAGTTTGCGTGTGCTGAAGTTAATGGCGTTAAAGGTAAGCTCGGTGTAACGGAGACACAAGTGAAGAAGACTGAGGCAATTTCATCTGAGCATGAACAGCGTTTCTCTCATCTCGAAGGATACACACGCCGCTGGACTCTGAGGCCCTGTTTACACGAGAACGCTCGCGGGTGAAAACGTAAAAATATTTTATCAGATGTGCCTTTCGTTTAGACTGCGACGGCGTTTTTGGGGCTTAAAAACGCAAAAAAGTGAAACCACCCTCCAGAGTGGAAATCTTAAAAACGCTCCACCGCGTTTCCGTCTAAACGGTAAAAACGCAAAAGTCTGCTAGACAGTGAAGGCACCGATCAGTGCTTCACATTGCCACCTAGCCGCCTGGAGTGCATACTACATTGAATTTCACACACTTTTGCGTCACCATATGCACGCAGATTTCCCCCCCATAACGCTCCTCAGGCATGTGATTGGCTAAGGACAAAAAAGCAGGAAAATATACTGAGACCCCCCCCCCCCGATCAAACCGATAAAAACATCCAACTTTTTATGACACATGACAACAACTTATTTGAATTTAAAAAATAAAATATATATTTTTAAAAAAATTTACACCAAACTTAAACTGCTTAATGTGCAATATCCAACTTATGTCATGAGTATGACACATAACAACATAACAAAAAAAATGCAATATTGTGATATATTATTACAATTTAAAATAATTGGTTTTCCATTTATTAGCCTATACTTTAAATTATCATTTATTTCTGTGATGCAAAGCTGAATTTTCAGGATCATTACTGCAGTCCTTTAGAAATCATTCTAATATGATGATTCATTATCAAAGTTGGAAACAGTTCTGCTGCTTAATATTTTTTAATAACCTGTGATACTTTTAGGATACTTTGATGAATAAAAAGTAATAAAATAAAAATAAAAAAATAGAAATATTTTGTAACAATATACACTACTGGTCAGTAATTTGGGTTCAGTAATTTTTTTCTTTCTTTTTTTGAAATAAATCAATACTTTTATTCAGCAAGGATGTGTTAAATTGATAAAAAGTGATAGTAAAGAAGATTTATATTGTTAGAAAATATTTTTTTTATTTTGAATAAATGCAGTTCTTTTTAACCTTTTATTCATCAAATATTTTAGGCAGCAGAACTGTTTCCAACACTCATAATAAATCAGAATATTAGAATGATTTCTAAAGGATCATGTGATTACTGGAGTAATGATCCTGAAAATTCAGCTTTGCTTCACAGAAATAAATTATAATTTAAAGTATAATAAATTGAAAACCAATTATTTTAAATTGTAATAATATGTCACAATATTAAAAAAAAAAAAAATCAGTATTTTTGATCAAATAAATGCAGGCTTGATGAGCAGAAGAAACTTCTTTCAAAAACATTAAAAATAGTAATGTTTCCAAACTTTTGGCCTGTAGCCTACTGTATCCCCCCCAAAACTGCACAACTGTAGGGTAAAACATTAATAAAAAAGTGATAATAAAAAATGCGTCTTAAAACTGACATGATTGTAACAAAATCACACAGTCTGGAGAACTCAGAACAACTGCTAACATTAAGTTTAAGGTAAAAAATAACTGCCATGAAATTATAGTATCTTACTCCTATGCAATTAGATAAACTGTTCATTCACTACATCACTTTACCTCTGTCTTTATCCCCTTTTATCCTCTTCTCTTCTTTTTGGCACTGTATCTATCGCAGACTATAATGCTCATTTATAATGTGTCACGTAAATTCGGCCATCCGTCACAATCAGGAAACTTTCACCGCGTCTAGAACTGGCGCGAGCTGCCAGGCCCGTTTCTACGAGCCTGTGTGTTAAGCGCCCTCAAAAAAAAGCAATGCTGTATATATGGATGCGGCGTCGCGCACGCTACACAACAAATTACCAACAACTGATCGCGCGCGCGCTCTGTTTCTGACGCACTTCAAGCACTCGCTGGGCGGGGAAAGATTGCATCTCTCTGCCATCTGTAACCATGTTGACGTGCCGCCCGGTGTGGCCGCGATTCGCGGCGATTGTGGTTCCGTCCCGGGTTACCATGGTGACGGCTGTGAGATCCCTACCCCCCCCCCCCCCCATTTTTTTTTTTTTTTTTTTTTTTTTTTTTTTACAGATCTGCATGATTCACGTAGGTCACATTTTCAGGTCGGAAAATCCGGAATTCCGGATTAATCCGGAAAAATCACATCCCTGGCTCCTCTAAACGCAGAATAAAAAGTGATCACTTTTGCGTTTTCTCTTCAGATCGTTTCCGTGTAAACGTAGCCTGAGACTCTACGGGATCCCAGAAAAGGAGAGGGAGGATGTTCGGGAGAGGGTTATCCAGGTCTGCCAGCAGCTTTTACCAGAAGCAGAGGACACACTTCCACACACTGTCGATACCGTACATCGACTTGGGCGTAAACAAGTGAGCAGCGACAAACCCAGAGGGATCATCTTTCAGTTTACCGCGCGCTTCTACCGTGATGCCATGTGGTGGCAGCGAAGGTGCATAGTTGATCATAACTAGAGAGGAAATCATGAGATGATTAAAGTGACCAAAATTATCACGGTTATCACAGAATCCTGTTCAAAAAGTACTAATACTACAGAATGTCAATTCAACAAGTTTTATGTCGAAAAACAGCAAATAACAAATTGATTAGCATCAATATGCACTTTTTGTTTGCGTAAGCATTAAAATACCATTAGAAATGATGTCCAGATTTTAAAAGAGTGTCTTGCAACATGTTATCTACTAACATGTACAAGTTCAAATAAAGTTTTGACAAAAAAGGTTTTATACAAAGATAAACCTCATATTTCAGCCTTTATAAAAAGAATGAGTCAAAAAAGATAAATTACTGACATTTACACATTAGCTTATATTTATTAGTAGTGTTTGGGTGCACCCCCATCCTTCATGTTGACTGAGCTTTCAATGTTGTTATGGAAAGGGGTGATTGGTTGGTTCCTGTCACATGACCTGCGGTGCGTTTGCATTCTGAAAAGTTTAGATTTATTTCATCTCGTTGCGTCTGGTAAAATAATTAGCGCGTCGCTTCAGTTATTCAGTAAAAGACGCGATATGTGAACGGCCTCTGGCGAGCTAGCTCATATCAGGCCACGAGCGACTTGAGCACGCGAGCGGCGTGTGGGAGACCCTGCTCTACGGCTCCGCTTTATAGGCTACAACTCCATACTTTTTTGCTACTTTGTAATAACTTTCTGCAGCCATCGAACGAGGGTAAACACTTTTTTAGACCTGACTAAATTAAATTTGAGACCTAGGATGAAAATCTGGCCGTTTTTAAGACTTTTTAAAGCCTTAAATTTAAAGTTCAGAATTTTAGACTTTTTAAGACCCCGCGGAAACCCTGATATTGTCACCAGATAATGTTGCTCACTGAATAGCACTCAGGGTCCTCGTTCCCCTGAAAAACATTCAACCCATTTTGCTCATGTTAACAAAACAATACAGAATCAGTTTGATTCAATCCATCCTGACATCCTGCAAAATGAAAGTTTTAAGTTAGGCGCTGCGCAAGGTTAGGCACTGTTTCTTTCTGCCACAATAATAGCCCAGGCCAGGGTGTTTAGCCAACTTCATCCATAGCCATTATTTTATCGGGCACATTCTGCCCTGGTTTTGTCTGCTGTCGTGCCTTTGCTGCCGCATCCGCCCTGGCGTTTCCTGCTGAAACAATCTTTGTTATTTGACGCACCATTCAACTTGTGCATCAATTTAACATTAGGGTTTCTGGATTTAGTTTGCCATTAAGGCAAGACACTACAGGTGAATAGGGTAAAAATTTTAACTAGCAGATATCAAGATATTAAGATGAGAAAAAAAAATATATTACAAGTTTTCTGTAATTTAATGTTTAAATATGCAAATTAGGCAATATCTAATTAAATATGCACTAATTTGCATATATTTAAAAAAACGAAATCTGAGTATTGGATAAAGCCAGGTTAAAAATTATTTTTGCATTGTGTTCACATATTAGATGGGGAAAAAATTACAGAGGGATTTATGGATATCTACTTTCGTCATCCTGTAAATCAGAATATACTGTCAATAGCCTTAAAAAATGATTTGCCATGTTTTTTGGAATAAAATGTTATATAAATCAGGCTAGGAATAATATATTTACAGATCCCTCTATAAATGTCTTCATAATATAACAAGGTACAAGACTGGAAGGTTTGGTGTATATCGGTGCTACTGAAGTGGAGATTTCGGACTTGGAGAATGAGAGAAAAGTCATTTTGAGAAAACGGGCTTTAAAGATTTATCATCAGCCAATGAGATTGCGCATTCAGCCCTTTTACTTTCACGATTGGTTGCTGATAAAGGAAATGACCATATTTGGATCCGACAGGATTGTACAGGAGAGAGAGAGCTTTCTAACGGTCTGTGTGATGACAGGGAGCAGACAGCGATCGGATTTACAAGGCCGACTTTTGTTGAATTTAGGAGAAATCTACAGACGCAAACAGACAAAGTGTAATAAAATAAAGACCTAAATGTGTATTTCGGACTTTTTTTCACCACAAGTCGGAAAGAATACATGTTATTGAAGACAAATATCCAAAAACCTCAAAATTGACCAGTAAAAAAAAAAAAAACGATGTTTTTGTCTGCCGTGTCTCGCCATTGACACTAAACCAAAAATTGTCCACCAGACTAGAGGTTGACCGATTCATCGGCACAAAATCGATTCTCAAATGCCAAGAATCAATTTTTTTTTCCATCTTTATTTATCTATTACCCAAGTATTAGTTTTCCTCCACTTTTCATAGGCTTGCAAACTCCATTTTATAGCTAATGCTGTGAGATTTTATGTTAGTTTTTTCTAAATCATAAAATAAGCTCAACTAGTGCTGCACGTTTAATCATATCAAAATCGCGATGTCAAGCCTATACGCAATTAGGCTATATGACGCAAAATGCTGCGATTTTATATGAAAAACAAACTTGGGCTTTTAACGCAATTAATGCAGCATCTGTTAATTTTTTGTCATCCTTTGGCTAGTGTTACATGATCCCGCTCTTATTCATGCAAATGCTTTTAAACCATTCATGCGCGATAAGACCAAAAAGATCTTGCTGCCTGTGAATGTCCTGACTGTGACACAGAAATACTCGCGATGATATCGTGCGTGCGCACAAGACAGCCCAGAATAGAGTTATCTTTCGCGCTTGAACGAACAATAACAAACACTCAAAATGTCTTTTTGTTGAGTATTTTCATAACATAAGAGCAGTCTTATGATGAACGTGAAGAGTTGTGACTCGTGAGAGAATGAGGCGCGTGTGAGATCCGCGTCTCTATCAACAGCGGCTGGTCTTAAAGGGACAGTACACAGTAGCCACTAATTATCTCTGTCGCTAAAGTTAATCAAAGAACAAAGGAAACAGAGAAAAACACTCACTGCTCTTGAGTAAAGAACTTTTGTAACTTTGATTAGTCTATATAATTTATAATTAATTCAGCGCAGACTGTTTGATAACTTTATTCAATTTCTGTATATGGCCTAGCTGTTAGACAGGAAGGGCACAGATAAAAATTATATGCAATGTTTTTATATGGGTTTATGTGAGGATTGTTAACCTGTTTGATCAAGGCATGCGACTGTTCTGACTTGTCCAATTTTCAGCATAAATTTTTCATCTTGCATCAAAATCCTGTCTATTCATTGTATGCATTTGAAATATAGAGTTGGGTTCTGTTTATGTACCCAATTGTACCTAAAATAAAAAGAGTTTAATATACAGGTTTTTAGCTCTTAATTTCTTTTTATTAATTAAACACTTGAAAACTTAAGTTCACTTTTCTTTTTTTTCTTCTTTTTTTAAATAAATATAGGATTTGTATTAAATATTCATTGAGTCGAATCGAAATCTAATTTAGAATCGAAATCGAAAAATCGAATCGAGAATCGAAATCGAAAATCGAATCGAAAGCTTGTGAATCGAAATCGAATCGTAACATCTGAATCGATACCCAGCCCTATTCATTACACAGTAAGAGAGCTGAGAAGGGTCTGCTGGCATCATGCAGTACAAGAGCGGCCTCTAGAGGTGTAATAAAAACTATCGCTGATGCCTCGTGTTGTTTATTTCGACACGTGATGCTGCGTGCTGCACTGAGAGCACACGCTGCGTGGAGAGCGCTGACATCAGATGCGCGTTTAAAGCACCGACAGCTAAAAGGTCTGTATACAGTACATTTTGTCATATCATTATAAAGGGATTAATTTGTTGACTAAATGCTGCATTAGTAGAGAAAGAACAGCACACCAGTATGTTTGTTTGCCTTCAAGGCTGAGAGGACGCAGACATCTACTCCAGACATCTTTCTTTGCCTCTGAAACAAAAAAAATATTACGTAAAGCCACAATCTTGTCTTCTTATTAAACTATTTTAAGGGCAACGGCCCTGAGTCTCACAGCATATCTTGCTTTTCAGGCCTATTGTTTGGTCTCTTAAGCAACTGTCGTCTACAAACATTCTCCAGGTCATCGATTGGTCAGGTCAGGTCGTGGTTTGCAGACTTAGTCAACATCAGTCAAACAACAATCTCCCCCTTTTACAACACAGAACTGTTCAGGGCTCTCTGGATAATCTGATATTTGCTTAGCCTACGAGTCACTTTGTTGTCGCTGTCGAATCTATAACATTGTCTCAACACATGACGGACGGCTATCTACGACTTTACAACTCTAGTTTACACATCAATACTTAAACCTGTCTGGAAAGTAATTCAAATCTACTGCACATAATAAATGACCAGAGTAATAACTAGCAGACAGAGCTCGATGACCAATCAACTTACAGCTCGTCCCATGTTCTGTGTTCTTCTCATCAGATCGACTCACAATCCTCAGCTTACTTTCACATCTGTCATTTGCCTAAACCCATCTATAATGCTGAAACAACATGTTAATGACACACACACAGACACTATTCAGACAGAACAGCTCCCCTAACCTAACACTGACCAAGACCTAAAGTCCATTCACCCTCAAACACACACACACACACACACACACACCTGACTATAAATCACTCATATTTTCATATTCACATCTTTTCTCTAAAAAGATTAACGTTTATAATAAGACTTTAAACTTCACATTTTCCTGTAGCCTTTATCTAATTCTACAGCCTCTTAACCCGTTTCAAAGCATGTTTGTTCATTATTCATTTGACTTTAGCTGGGTTGTTTTGGTTCTGTAACAAATACGACTTTGGGTTAATTTGAATTAGCTCAAGAATATAGGGAATTTTGGAAATATTAATAATTATGACTCATGGTCATAATTCATAAGTCGCATGTACATTTATTTTATCAATTATAGAGATTACCTTGTTCTGTAACTGGTCTAATCGTTATTCGTCCCGCGAATAACTGTAAGATTATCACAGTTAAGAAGGGGTATCCATTTACAAACTCCACGAAAGTTTATGTTCTGGCCACGGACATCAAACTTTCTGAGTTTATTAATTAAAACTACTCAAGTAGTCTATATATCGAGCTTTGTAGCTTATAATTGGATCTTTTAAGTTTCATTGACTTATAAGGTGGATTTTCAAACACAGAGACAGTGAAAAGTATTTATGAATTTTAATAAATGCAAAACTAGAGATTATATGAGCTACGAATATAAACGTACGTAAAAATGCAAACAATAAAACAAACACACATATAACCAAACAATAACATAAGTGATCAGACTGAAATGAAATGAAAGAAAGAAAGAGAAGAGAAGAGGAAACTAGTAATTATTACATACAGAAACCTAAGTTCACGAGACTCCTGGAAAGCAGCTTTCAGAGAGGGTTTTAAAGTTACTTGCACGTTCGTTCTCTGTTCGGGCGAGGCTGAGGCAGGAAGCGAGGGTGGTGTCCTGTTTTCCGCTGCGTCTTCCAGTGTCGCGGGAAGTTTAAAAAGGCTCACTGAAATGTAACGTTACCGAGAAAGTTCGTCTCCCGGGATGGGAGAGGCCGGAAATCTTGGCTTCTAAGAGGGAAATCTATGACTCGAACATGCGTTCGTTCGATAGAGAAGGCCAGGGCCTTCTTCAGATGTTCCTGGGAGAAGCGCTGCGCCGGGGCGGCAGCAGGAGATGAGAGAGGAAGAGCCGGAGAAGAGCAGGGATCAGAGAGATCGATGAGAGAAGAGAGAGAGGAAACAGGGTCTCTTGCTTTTTAAAGACATCTGTTTACGCCCTGTTTTCGGTGACAACAGCCAATCAGATCTTCTGATCTGTAGCGGGAAGAAGTCTTCTTTGTGTAAAGAAAAACACGCCCCCTTGTACCATATGTCTTATGAGGGAAAGGATTCATACTTAGAAATATGATATTTCCTGGAACAAATGCATATTATTGTACTTTGCAGTCAAGATTCGTCTCCGTGAGATGGAGAGGATTACAGAGATATCAAAAAATAGAATATAGACATTGTAGCAATGCACAGATACATTATTATGCATTAGTATAGGCATTTTAGTTCTATTAATGTTACAATAGGACATATATGCTTTCCTATGGTTTACACACTTCTTAACACAAAAAGGGATATATTTTAGTACATTTAAAAGCGACTTTATTGGTGAAAAGTCTTTTTCCTGTGGTGGGTTTCTGTTTGAAAGTCCACGAGTGTGTGTGTGTGTGTGTGCGTGGAATGTCATGAGGTTGTAAAGTCACAGGGAGTCCATGCTGAAATGGGGGTTTTAGAGGGGATTGTCCAGAACAGGGTTCCTTTTGTGACTAAAATGTCCCTCTGGGGAGCAACAGATTGCAATTTTGACTGTTCATAGTAGACTTAGCGGCACCATGCACAGACTGTTGTTTAAGGAGACAACGAAGGATGTGTTTGGAGACAAGGATGATTCACTTAATGTGAAAAGCAGATGTCATTGTTGCTACAGTTCATTATTCATTACTTCAGCGCACAGATCGCAGAAAGACAGACACAATACCATTTGTCCCAAACAGTCTCCCTCTCTGTAAACAAATCAGATTTTTCAACAGCCTCCTAAGACTGTAATTTAGACAAAATGTAATTCATTATACTAACCTTTGACCTTTCCTTTGTTATCCAGACTTATGTCTTATAATGGTCCTTTGTCATGTCTAATGACCTACAGGAGTCAGAACTGACACATTAGTTCAACATCAACACAATCTCTGCGTTTTCCTTGCCCATCAGGCAACTAACATTACAAAAGTGTGTGTTACTGTCTCCACAACATAATTAGATTAGTTCAGTGGTCTCTGCTGGCTCTTGAAATCCCATTCGGATCAGCTCTTAAGCTGTAATTCTCTTCTCTTCAGGGTGTTGTCCCCTGGCATAGTTGTAGACGCTTGTCACGATGAAAAACAAGCCATACAATCAACGCGGTTTCTCGTGAGTGGTATAGAGGAACTTGCATTTCTGGGGCAGACTGCCGTAACACAGCTTCATCCCCCCTCAATGATATCTGGATGCCGCTGGCCATACACAGGCATCTGTTCAACTCATGCCCATCTCACCTAAAACACCCCCATCAGGAGATGCCCAGTGGCGGCGGTGACCCCCTTCCTTAGGTTGCCCTCAGCTTGGCCAAAGAGGATCTTACCCGTCGTCGAGTAGCCACCTCGTGCAACACCGGTTACCGCTCTTTCCCTACACCCAATCTTTGATTTTTTTTTTTTTTTTTTCTTCAACAGAATCTGTTGTTCTCTGGAGCTTATAGGAAAGGCACATTCAAGAGTCACACAGAGCCATTCAGACCTAATAGTGTTCACAGGGAGACAACAGTATTTAATCACTTCTTCAAATAATTCAGTTTTACAAATTGCCCTCTAAATGTGTCAGACCTGAACTGCCTGTAGCAGGATTTATTTGAACATTTCTATGGTCTTCAACTGAAACACTGTGCTTTACTATAAATGGCTTATTATCACTTATGACTCGGATTACAGCTTCTAGCTGACATTGGATGAGAGAGAGAGACTGTTCAGAGGCATTCAGGACTTTGCATCTTCAAAAACAGAAAACTTTTAATTCTAGCCCAACTTGAGGCATCTTTGCCATAAATTACATACGTTTTCAATAAAAACATTTTTTTTTTTTATTGTTGTCTTTTGCCCATACTCAGATTAAGTCTCTGTCGCACGGGCAGTCCAGCCGAGCACACACCAGATTCAGATTAGCAAACCTGTTTTAGCCAAATCACAAGCTTATCTTCTGAACCCAAAACATCAGCTCTTAGCTCTTTTCATAGTCAACAACAAGCTTTCTGTTTAATCAAATGCCTTTCTCATATATTTTACATTTAGCAACTGTTAATCCTGTAACACTGCTTCTGCTTATTTTATCTTAAAGAAAGAATAATAATTATTCTAGTTCTTAATAACATTTCATCTCAATTTTAGTTGTCAGGTTTTCAATTACCATAATTTAATACCGGACTTCAATGTTTTCTCTGGGAGTTTATCAATCTGCTTCTAGGATTCACACTAACTTTTGATTATCATTATAAATCACTCGTTAGATTTGTCTCTCTATATCATCTAAAACCTTATCAAAGCATTTCATAAAACACAATCACCCTTTTAGTTATTGGTACTTGTAAAATATTTTGCAACTCATTTAGTCTTATCTGTAATTTTACATTAACCGGTACTTTTATGATTCTTTTCTTTAAAAATAATTTCTTAAGTCTTCAGTCTTATGACACAATTTTTATTTCCTGTTCTTTCTTAAATTAAATCTTTAATTTCTTCATATTAACGTTGAGCTACTTTCTAGCCCATATTAACAGAATTTTCTTCAAATCTGTATCGTTTTGGCTTTTTTTATTTGGTTCAAATAATTCAAAGTTATTGTTTATCTTTCTAATCACAATCAAGCTTTTACAAAACATCATCTGCAAACCTCTTCAGAGCTGCTTACAGCATTTGCTCTCTTTTATCTCACGATGTGTATCAGGACTGTTCAGTTACTTGTAGCAACAATGACATCCGGTCAGCTGCTTTTCACATTAAGTGAAACACGAGGGTGTCGAACACATCTTCTTTGTCCTTAGGAAGACAGCTCTTGTTAATTATTCCCTACGGGGTAATTCACCAGCGCCCGTGTGGCTGGAATCCCCCAGTTCAGCGTGAACTCCCCGTGACTTTATAGACTCGTGACATTCCAACGCACACACACAAACACACTCTGGACTTTGAAACAGAAATCCCCCACATAACAAGCCATTACTAAATGTTGATATGTATTCCTGTGTTTCTCAAGTGTCGTCACTTGCCATAACGGAAACACTGACAATTTTATTGTGTGTTTAATCAAACTTTATTTGTGTGTAATTATGCATATGAATGTAACGTTATGTTTCTCCTATCTTTACCTGTCATCCTTGGTATCTGTCTGACCGTCCTGTTTTAATTCAACCAGTCACACATAGGAGATTACAGTAAAATGTATTGTTCTGTGTGTACAATCTTAAGAGGAAATATGAATTCTATCTCTCATATGACATATGGTCAAGGTAGACGTTTCTTCACAAACAAAGAAACTTTTTCCCGCTTCAGATCAGAAGATCTGATTTGCTGTTGTCCCAAAAAGAGGGCGTAAACAGATGTCTTTTAAAAAGAAGAGACCTCCACTTCTCGCCCTCTCTCACCCCTCTTCTCACCCTTCTCCACGCGCAGCGCTTCTCCTCCCAACGGAACCAGCTGGACCAGGCCTTGCCTTGGTCTCTCTCTCTGGGACGCATACCCCTGCGTCATGTAGGAGCTGCCCTGCCGTCTTTTGCAACTAAGTTCATCCTCGCCTTTCCCCTCCACAAGGGAAATGATCTGAACTTTCTCGGTAACGTTAAATTCAAGTGAGCCTTTACATCGTCTTGCGAAACGACACCGGAAGACGACGCTAGACGCAAACCAGCCGGACCCGTGCACACGCGCGTCCTTTTCCAGCATCCCACTGAAATAGTACAAAATCTTGCAAGTAATTTTGATCTCTCTCTAAAGCTGATTTCAGGTGTCTGGCTCTTAGGTCTGTGAATCAAGTTACCCTCTTTTCTCTTCTCTCGATATCCTTCCTTCTTTCTTTCTTTCTTTCATTTATTCTGATCACGTTATGTCTTATGTTCTTGTCTGGTTAAATGTTTGTTTGTTTTATTGTTTGCATTTTTACATACGTTTATATTTGTAGCTCATATAATCTCTCTAGTTTTGCATTTATTAAAATCCATTTATACTTTTCACTGTCTCTGTGTTTGAAAACCCACCTTATAAAGTCAATGAAATTAAAAGATCTAGTTAAGCTACAAGCTCGATATTATAGACTACATTGAGTAGTTTTAATTAATAAAATCAGAAAGTTTGATGTTCGTGGCCAGAAGATAAACTTTCTTGGAGTTTGTAAATACCCCTTCCTAACTGTGATAATCGTACATTTATTCGCTGGACGAATGACTGATGACCAGACCAGTTACGGAACAAGGTAATCTCGATAATTGATTAAGTAAATGTACATGCGATTTCTGAATTATTATGACCATGAGTTATGATTATTAATATTTCCAAAATTCCCTATATCCTTGAGCTAATTCGCATTTACCCAGAGTCATTTACGTTACATACTCTTCATACAGTATAAAACTTTAACGTGTCATCAATTTCATCAACATTGGTTTGAAAGCTTATTCTTTTATCTAATGGTTAGTCTGCAGATTCAACTTAATATTAGAATTATTCCTCAGTCCCACTTATCTCTACTGTTTCACAGAAACCACAAGATTACATTACTCATATCGCAGTCCCTAAATTACAGACAGCTTTCCTAGCCGCTCGCACCTTCAACTTGTTACAAAAATATGGCAATCTATTCTTAAATATCCTTATTTTCATAACATTAATAAAATAAAATGCATTTCAATCATTATTTTATCTCAAAAATATAGAATTTTCCCCATTCTGCTTGATCAAACTTTTCATACCATTTCGCCTTAATTTGTCTTAACAGGCGTTCATAAATACTTCCATGAATTCTCTTTTTCCTGCATGCCAGTTCCTTCTGCATCTGCTATCTTTTATCTGCAATCCAACAATTCACTGTTTGTAATTTCCATCAAGAAAAACAGTCTCTCTTCCTACTATCTTTCCCTGTAAATGCTAATTCTTTCAGCATTTATTTTCGTTTTCTTCTATCTTCTTCTTCAATTCAACAAACTACTGTCTGTTCGGTTTTACACACTTGCTGAACACGACTACAACAACCCCTTTGTTAAACAATTATCCGTTTCCCAATTTCTTGCATGCATTTCTGGCCGTAAATTTTTCCCATTTACAGAAAAATTGGTGTATACATTTTTTTCAAGCTTGCTTTGAGATGACCCCATATTGGCTGATCCATGTTGGTAATCTGTCAAACATCTTCAACAGATCCGATTTTGTCACCTCAAATGGGCAAGGGTAGCAAAGATACTCTGTAATTACGGCTTACTCAAAATCTTTCCGTGAGCGCTTTCCAGTGCTCGATTGATTCTGGTTTCCCCTAATTAATCAGGGGTGGCTCTTCCGTCCACTTTTACGAGCAAGTTTTCGGCATAAAATTGACTTGAATTCCTCAGGTTACAATCTCCTCCTGGAAAACCTTCTCTGCCCGTACCAAAGAGACAGTTCCAGCCACTATGGTTCACTCACAGTCATGTCAATTACACTACACAAAATAAAATAATTTTACTGTCTCTTACCCGAGACGCTTTTACTGCCACCGGGTTCTCTCTGATCTCAGTCGAGTCCCTCTCTGGCCCTGAAAGCAGTTTGGCTCTTCTCTCTCAATATTCGAGGTAAGATCAAGCTGGTGCTTCTAGGATGATCAGTTTGTTAAATCCACTGTCTCAGGACCAGAAGACACTTCCACGAGATCCCGACTTCTGACACCAATTGTTGTGGCAAAAACAATAATTAAACAAACAGCATCACAGCATAAGAGACATCAGCTCTTATTTGGTTTTCGGCAGAGATTTCAATGTGGTTATGGACAAGAATATTGATAGATGGCCCCCAAAATCTAATAATTCTAATTCCTACTTAAAGATGTTCATGCGAAGATTTTCTTGGGTTGATAACTGGAGGGAATCTCACCCATCTTAAAAAGGTCAACCTCCCAGATGTGGAGGACGAATGGCCAAGCGAGGTTATCCAGCAGGTCTGGCTACATATTTCTTTGTATTTTAAAGGAGAAGTTCACTTTAAAAAAAACTTTTGCTGATAATTTACTCACCCCCGTCACCCAAGATGTCCATGTCTTTCTTTCTTCAGTCGAAAAGAAATTAAGGTTTTTGATGAAAACATTCCAGGATTTCCCCCCATATTATAGAGTCCAATGGGACCCAAATGATTCAAGGTCCAAATGACAGTTTCAGTGCAGCTTCAAAGGGCTTTAAACGATACCAGAAGATGAATAAGGGTCTTATCTAGCGAAACGATCGGTCATTTCAAAAATAAATAAAAAAGTTTAAGTTTTATAAGCACAAATGTTCGCCTTGCTCTGTTCTGTGATGCGCGTTCGTGACGTCACGTAATACGCAATTACGTTGAAAAGGTCACGCTTGAAAAATTTCTGTCCTGAAGAAAATTTTCTTTTTGGCTTTTTAATATTAAAACACCCAGGATACGCACACGAAATGGGCATTTTAAACGATAAACTGACACAAATACATTTGAAAATGTGTATATGGTCCTCCTTCCGCACATTTGTAAACACGTCAAGCGTGACCTTTTCAACGTAATTGCGTATTACGTGACGTCACGAACGCGCATCACAGAACAGAGCAAGGCGAACATTTGTGCTTATAAAACTTAAACTTTTTTATTTATTTTTGAAATGACCGATCGTTTCGCTAGATAAGACCCTTATTCATCTTCTGGTATCGTTTAAAGCCCTTTGAAGCTGCACTGAAACTATCATTTGGACCTTGAACCGTTTGGGTCCCATTGGACTCTATAATATGGGGGGAAATCCTGGAATGTTTTCATCAAAAACCTTAATTTCTTTTCGACTGAAGAAAGAAAGACATGGACATCTTGGATGACATGGGGGTGAGTAAATTATCAGCAAAATTTTTTTTAAAAGTGAACTTCTCCTTTAAGAGGCTGCTTACGGAAAACTTTACCTCCTGCTTGTCTAAGATAGACTTCGGTATCAAGTCGATTAAGGTGGTTGGAGCAAAGGCTGAAAAAGATCAAATTCGGCTTGATGTTTACATCAGCTGCGTGGAGCATGTCCATATAATCACTAAATTCGATGTAGAGTTTAAAGGAATGATGCACATCATTTTGGAGCCACTGATGGATGATTTCCCATTCGTGGGTAATGTGACCATATTCCTCAAAAGACCAGAACTGACCTTATCCGGGCCCTTTTGGACCAAACTGTTCACTAGTTACACCAACAAAATAAAAATAAATAAATCATGGACAAGATTGCCCAGCTCCTGGTTTATCCTAATCGTCGAAGTTTTCCTCTAGTTCCAGACCTGAATGTGGGAGAGTTGCGGAAACCCTTACCCAACGGAGTTGTGCGTATTCACTTAGTGGAGGCCGACAATCTGGCTGCGAAGGACACCACTGTGTCTGGTGTGTCTGCAACATACGCACAGCTCAGAGTCCGGGAACAAACCTTCAAATCCCAGCATCTGGACAATGCACTCAATCCCAAATGGCATGAAATGTATGAGGCCATCGTTCATGAGGCGGCTGGTCAGAACCTAGAGGTGGAAGTGTTTGATACAGATTCTGATTGAGATCATTCCCTGGGCAGGACCGTACTAAACTTGGGGATTGTGAAGGAATCTAAAATAGTTGATGAGTGGTTCACTTTGAAGGACAACCCTACAGGACGGGTTCACCTCAGACTGGAGTGGCTGACACTAGAAGCCAACAAAGGAAAGAGAAATACAAGTGTGGGGAGTAAAACAGCAAAGCCATCTTGGCAGTGTATTTGGACCAGGCTGAGGCACTTCCTATGAGAGAAGGTAATGGGGATTCACAACCCGATTGGTCAAATCTCAGTGCAGGATGTTACTCGTGACAGCCAGATTTGCTGGAATACCGTGAAGCCTAAGTGGCAGAACGCGTTCACTTTCTTAATCAGTGCCCCAAGCAAACAGAACATTAGGTTTTGGGAAGTTTGTCCATTCCTGTGTCCAATCTTCTCAAGAGTTCAGATCGGACTTCAGATCAGTGGTTTAATCTTGAAAACTCCGGCTCAGAAAGCTGCATCCACATCAGAACAGTGCTCAGGTTTCTCTGTTTGGATAAAGCTGCAGTAAAAAAGAATGAAAAAAAGTGGCCCTCCTTCAAAGAGCTCTGCCTCGTGTCCACAGAAGATCACAACCCATTCCAGCTTCGCTACTGAGGCAAACGCAAGCAGCGATGAAAGGGCCCTCGCACACGTGTGAAGGTTATCCAGCAGGTCTGGCTACACATTTCTTTGTATTTTAAGAGGCTGCTTACGAAAAACCTCCTGCTTGTCTAAGATAGACTTCGGTATCAAGTCGATTAAGGTGGTTGGAGCAAAGGCTGAAAAAGATCAAATTCGGCTTGATGTTTACATCAGCTGCGTGGAGCATGTCCATATAATCACTAAATTCGATGTAGAGTTTAAAGGAATGATGCACATCATTATGGAGCTACTGATGGATGATTTCCCATTCGTGGGTAATGTGACCATATTCCTCAAAAGACCAGAACTGACCTTATCCGGGCCCTTTTGGACCAAACTGTTCACTAGTTACACCAAAAGAAAGATCATGGACAAGATTGCTCAGCTCCTGGTTTATCCTAATCGTCAAAGTTTTCCTCTAGTAAAAAAAAATATTTAAATATTAATATATTAAATTATTAATTATTAATATTAAATATTACTAGTGCAAAGTGCCTATGCAAATAAAAAAATTCACAGAGAGGGAGAGACGATCTAAAGCATGGCTTTATTTTACTAAAGACAAATTATGCCATTTGCGGTTTTTCCTGCATTGACATTTTTTTAGCGGCCGCCAAAGTAAATTTTGCTCCTGCCAAAGTCTTATTTGATCGGCGAGTAATGTAGATGAACTGCTGCTCTTGTGACAGGGCGCATGTTTAACTGAAAGAACGAGCAGAGAGAGAGAGAGATAGCGGTCGCGTGCGCACTCTCTGTCTTCGGAGCCAGGCGAAAGTGCAAGACTTCACCGTCTCCAAACTAAGCTCTGTCTTGCTCTCTCTCCCTCACACATAATCAAAATACATCGACACGATGGTAAAAGGTCGGAAGACCAAAGTTTCATGTGGAGCATTCGGAGATTTTTTTTCCCTGAATTACCGCTGGGTGTGAATTGTGCTAAAATACGTTGCCTTATCTTCTCTGAAAAGCGTTCCGCACATTCAGCTGACATAAAAATCACACTTTAAAGGATTAGTTCACCCCAAAATGAAAATTTCCTAATAATTTACTCACCCCAATGCCATCCAAGATGTCTTTCTTTCCTCAGTGGGAGAGAAGTTATGTTTTTTGAGGAAAACATTTCTGGATTTTTCATCTAATAACAATGGACTACATTGGTTACCATCGTTTGAAGTCCAAATCAATGCAGTTTCAAAAGTGTTTGAAGTGTTTAAACAGGCTGTACGCGATCACAGCTGAAGAAGAGGTTGTTATCTAGCGAAACAATAGGTCATTATCAAATTTTTTTTATAATTTATAGACTTTAGTTTTTACCTTTGATAGTTCGGATTGAGCTGATCAACAAACGGACAGGGAACTACGTCATCACGTTCAAAGGTCACGCAGGCGCTGGCAGAAGTACCGCCCCACTGTTTACAATGCGACCGTACGTAGGAGGATAGTTCAAATAGTATTGTTTGCTATTATATATATAGTAATAGTATTCAGTGAATATGAATATAAATAGTATATGAATAACATTCTGATGAATATGAATAGTAGGCCTACTTCAAATAGTATTGCCGGTGCCAGTGTGACCTTTCAACTATTGTAAGTGAATTGTAACTATTGGGGTGAACTAATCCTTTAAATAAACGAAAAAACCTATCCAGTGATGAAATGTTTTCTGTGTTGACACAAACCTTGTGGGATGTCCATGTCCTTCTGCTGGGATAATCACACAACGCGCATGACACTTTTGTAACGCGCGTCGCAGCGAGAGTGCAACCCTCACTCTCAAACAGTGAAATATGCAGATGGGAGGGAAGGGAGTGCACCGCTTCAAGATTTGGACCAGTGACCAGAAGATTAGACTCGCTCAAGAGACTGTGTCAACAACAAGGGGAAAAGGAAATGGTGGCTGTGTTAGTAACAGGTATGATGCATTTAAGGGAAATGATAAATAAATAAAAAGAAAGCAGTGAAATTCAAAACATCACCACATAACACAAGAAAAAATATATAGATATGACCAGGATGACAGTAAAGGTTATTTATTGTCTTTATTGTCTATTATTTATTACCCTTATTTATATTGATTTATATTTCCCATTTAGTTTATCACTATTAATTGTTTCTCTCTTTTTTGTGACCTATTTAGATTCAAGCTAATACATGTAATTGACCCTTACTCTATTAATATATGTATACAATTTATTTTTACCTTTTTAAGGCCCTTTCACACCGGATGCGTAACGAAAAAGCGAATAGTTCGCGTCAAAACCATTCACATCAGCCGCGATGCGAATTTGCGACGTCTGTGACGTTCAGAGCTTCAACATTCCAAAACTTTTGCGCCGACAGCTGAGAAAACACGGACACTTCATCATCATCATCATCATCATCATCATCATCCAGTGAAAACGAGCTTTTCATTTTCTTTAAAAGACAGAAAAGAAGGTTTTGGGTGCACCCAATCTTACAGAACAGTCTGAAGGGGAGTATGCTTATGTGCAGTTTTTTTGCATCTTCAACTAAACACAGTGCGTTTTGTAATGTCACTACACATTACATGTAACACACGAAGTAAGTTAAAATCATTTGACTAGAAACCACATCACATCACATCATATCATTTGTGTAGATATCACACAAAGAATGTATAGTATACTAAAAGCAGCCCTAAATAGTCTCACTACATTTTGTTACATGTTCAAAGTAAACACGGTCTCTGTCTCTATCTTTGACGATAATAGTGTTAGCTTTCTATCCCAAATGTAGTTTAGCCTGCTAGCCTACACAGCACAGGACTAGGCTATACAAAGACTAAAACTATTACACAACATACTCGCAGTCGTGATAACAGAGTTGTTTGGCAATGCTACGCCACAGAGGTGGGAGACTCGAGTCATATGACTTGACTCGAGTCAGACTCGAGTCGCAATTTTCTGGACTTGAGACTTACTTGACTAGATCTCTGAAAAGACTCAACTTGACTTTAGACTTGCTCCTTGTGACTTGACTCGGACTTGTGCCTATTTGCTTGAAATGACGTGCGTAAGCGTGTTCAGGTTGGCCTAATTGGATTAAATTGAAATTTTGAATGTTTTTGTTTAGTTTACACTTTCATAGGGGACATCACAGCAAAATAACTATATGTAGGGCTAGCACAAGATGGGAAAAGTTTTATTAATTCTTGTTTACTTGTGTTCATTTATTTTATTTTTATTTTAGAGCATTTAAAGTGCTTCTTAACGATATTGTATTTATTACACACAAGTTAATGTGTAATTGTTAAAGGGCCTTTATTCAAATTGTTTCTAATTGGCTTATTTAATGTAAAGAATATTTTTTAAATCCGAATACAATTCTTCCAAATGATAGGGTAAGTGTACCCATTAAGCCCACCAAAATCTAAATCTAGGTTTTTTTCATAGATATTGACATAGTTTATAAGAAAAAATTATTTGTTAAAATGCAAGATCAATCTCTCATTTGTAAATGTATTAATTAGTTGATGTACATTTTAGAATATAAAATTAAGATAATTTAGGAATAAAGTCAGAAGTCTGGCATGGGCTTAATTGGTACTTTGGCACCATTTAAGCCCGCATGTGTTCCAAATAAGCCCACATCATCTTTGATTCACAAAATATAATTTTTTTTATTGATTTTAAAGAAGTAAAACATCAATGTATTTATTCAGTGACACGGAATAATTAAAAAAAATCATTTTGCTAATGTTTGATTAAAGCCCTGGGTGGGATGGGTAGGTGTTAGTGGCCGGTGGTCTGGAGCTTTAAGTTGGCTTGACTGGAGTTGTAGCTGGAGTCAAGCTGGAAGTTAGACCGGGTGTATCTCGGGAGCCGAGCCGAGTTGGGGCTCCATATTCTGGGCTTAGGGGGGGCTCCTAGTGGGCCCCCCACACCGGGAGTCTGGAGCCTTAAGCCGGCTTAGCTCCCAAGTTATGCCTGGTCAAAGGTGGAAGTTTAACCGGGTGTATCTCGGGAAGGAAGCCGAGTTGGGGCTCCAGACTCTGGGGTTTTTGGGGACTCTCAGGTCACACCGGGAGTATGCAGCCTTAGATCGGCTTGATTCTGGAGTTATGCCCAATCAAAGTTCCACTGGAAGTGACCATACCTCGGGAAGAAAGCAGAGTTAGGGCTCAATACTGCCGGCATAGGCGGCCCACTGGGTGACCCCTCCATGCCCTGAGTCCAGAGCCCCATCTCGGCTTGGGCCCCAAGTTTTGCACGGTCAAAGCTGGACAGGAAGTGGCGGTATCTCGGAGCAGGACGGTCCCAGGGGCTCAGGACTGTGGGGAATATAGGGTCCCTCTGGGAGCTCTCCATGCCCAGAGTCTCAAGCCTTAACTCAGCTTGGCTCCCGAATTATGCCCGGTTATACATACAGGACTTTAGGACAAACCGGGCTCTATCTCATTTGAATGAATGTGTGTAATATGTGTGTAAGTAAGGTAAGGTTAAAAGGTTAGTAAGGTAAAAGCACACAAAGACATGTTATCATTAAACACTTTCAAAAAATATATAAAAGTTTGCAATTAGAGGGATTCCTCATTGAAATACATAAGGTGGGCTTAAATGGTACACAGTGAGTAATGGTGAAAAAAGACAATGTTTTCCTTTAAAAATGTAAGATATGTTTACAAATACATACATGGAGCTTAAATATACTGTGGACTAGTATCATAGTAATTTTCATTGTGCCCACATTGAGAAATGTTAAGTTTTTTTCATTCAAGGTTAGCTTGTGTTGGCTCTAGTTTGCATGCGTTTTGTGGCGCTGTACCATTTAAGCCCATCTTTAAAAAATGTTAATTTATAAAAATAATCTTCTCTACAAAACAATTTATGATGCATTTATTTGTAAATGAATGTAAAATGAATCACAAAACATTCATTGTTTGCAGTTCACATGCTTAATTCTTTGGCAGTCTATCTTTCTGAAAGGCTAATTAGCTTTGAAGATTAGCTTTGAACGCAAGCTAATAAAACTCATCTTTCCATTTAAAGAAAAATTATATAAAATGATAAAGTACTATTTGTTCATACACAAAAAACAATACATTTATCTCTTATTTGACATAATATCAATGTAGTTACCAAAGCAATGGCTGAAAATTGCTGAAATGTGTTGATTTCTGAAGGGTCCCGAAACACTAAAGTTTGTGAGGTCCCCTGAGACAGCATGCACATGGGTGGGGCTAACTCAACATTGCCAAATGTAATTGGTATGCAATTAAAAATGCCAGGGAAGTAACAAATCACTGGATTGGTTAAAATAATAAGCAGCATAAAATATTATTTTCTCTTTTTTTAATTTGACTTCAGAGTTGAAAGTGGGCTTAAAGGGTACATGGGCTTAATGGGTACACTTACCCTAACCCTTTAAAAATACCCTTTTTACTCTTGTTCTCTAGAAAAAATAAATAAAAAGAAAATTAAACCAAATTAAATAAAAAAAATAAAAATAAAAACACGTGCACAATCCTACCAGTCCTTTCATTCATTGAGTCACAAAGCTCGGTCCTTATATGGGCATGGCTCGCCAGTTCCTGCTCGCAATAGCTTTTCTTCCCCCAATGTGAAGCAGGGACAACACACGTACAAAATCTTCAGGAATCGTCCAGCGTCCAGGAAATGTGCAGCATCCGACTCAGAAAATGATTAAAAATAGAGAAGAAGAAAAAAAGGGGGGGGGGGGAAGAAAAGACCCAACCTTGCAAAAGACAAGGCCAAAAATACAATTAGACATTCCTTTCAAAAATATACATCATTACAGCAGTTAGTCTGCATATAAACAACATTCAACATTTGATTGACTTCATGTTCGTCTAACTTTAGCACAGTGAATTTACACAGATGTCCGAAGAGCCGTTTCTCTAATGGCGCGCTTAGGCCTCGTCATCTGCGTCATGATCCGCCATTAACTCTCAGCTCGAATACACGACGACTATTAAAATAACAACTGTTAACTGCTCAAAGTAACTTTTAACTCTGAAACATTTGTTATTCAACACATTCACGCAATATTCTTACCATTATAAAACAGATTAACTCTTATGCGTCTTTTACATACCACTGCATATAACATCAGCATTTAATATTTGAACACCATTTATCAAACATTTATACAACAAAGAAAAAAAAAACTCAGTAATAGAGAATTTAATCATTTCACTTACCAAGAGAACTCAATTTTTCAATTATGAAGTTTTCAGAAAGGCAAACCTCCCAACTTTAGGCCTGTGTTTTCTCTGTAGTATTCGTGTATTCACACATTCACCCGTAATCGTTGACTGATGAAATTCAATCTACACTTTTATTTAAAAGTCTCTGTGTTGTTTCTCTTATACAACTGTTAGTTTGTTCGGTCTAATTCTATTATTTCTTCTCCTCTTTTTAGGATCGCACAGCTTCTCTATCTCGCGAGGAGTGTTGCGTCATCTGTGTCCTGGCTCCTCCCCCACTCGTCTAATTGGACCAATCTTCATCTTATTAAATTGAATAACTTTTCTAAATTAGTTTTATGGTTTTAATTTATGCCATTTCTTATTTTCTCTTCGCAGATATTAATAAAATAACTGTTTTATATATTCATGAGTGTTAGTCTTTTTTTTCTTTTCTTACATCAACAGGATATTTTAGTGACCTGGGTTACACATTGTTCGTGCATTTTAATATTCATAGTGGGCTTAACAGTAATACAATATTCTGATATATATTATGATGTGACCAGACGTCCAAGATCAAAACATAATGGGGGAAAAAAAATTCCAGTTGACTATCAATCAGATTGAAAAACCAAATGTTGTGTCTTCAAAAACAAAATGGGGACAGAGGAAGTTTTCTCCTGTATTTAGCCAGGCACAGGCAACCAAAAACGGGGACTGTTCCCTGAAACCGGGGCGTCTGGTCACTATGACTATGAGATGTGATGAAGGCTATGATAGGTATTGGGCAAATCACTATAAATGATTGAGAAGCAGAAACAGACAGTGGCAGTAAAGTCAGATATTTTAATAAGTTGAAGAAACAACATGATTATATTATATTAGAGTCTACTTGAAGCTTTTTATATTTGTCTCTGTCACGCACACACACACACACACACACACACCTACCAGCTGACATATTTGCACTTTATTTTGCTGTAATTGTTGCTGTTTATTGTAGTTTGTTTTAAGTTTTGTTTAGGTCATTAACTGAGATTCACTAGACATCATTTTGTTGTATGAGTGGGCGGGGCACAAACTATAGCGCGGGGCTAGTTGTAACACACATGATTTAAAACTTTCCACACATGCCAGCATGACGAAACCTGTACTAGTTGCCATATCAACATATAGCTACAGAAAATGAATTGTGCCAAAATGTACCAATCTTTGTAAGATATCACTGAACATTTATTTAAACCATAGCAAAAGTACAAAAGTACAGCAAAAGTACATCCGGATGTTTATTGCACATGTCGACTTAAAGGGATACTTCAGCATTTAGCATTAGCTTTGTATCAGTAGAAAACCTGTAGTATTTTCTCATTACCGTGCTTCTCTCCCTCATATCCCCCTTTTTGGCCAGAGGCGAGAGACTACAGTAGGACGAGCTGGTTCCGCATGTCTTCAACCCGCCCATAGGGGGATCTCACTCACAGAATGTAATAGTGTCAGCCATCTTTTTTAAGCCAACAGGCTCTTGGGCTGCGTTCCAGTCTATATTTAGACACACTTCCCTAAGCACTTCCCCTCGGGGGAATCCCTGCCGCCATTTTGAAGTGCGTTCCACTTCGTGAAGTGGACGAGGAAGTGTATATGGACAGTATATGTATATTGCCTACATTTAAAGGAACACTCCACCGTTTTTTTAAATAGGGCTTATTCACCTTCTTTCCTACATTTAGATAGGTGGGCAAATGCATTTTTGTCTCAGTGCATGCATTTTTTTAGTTTGACAGGGTCGGCGCTAGCTTAGCTTAGCATAATGAATGGAATCCTTTGTTGCCAGCTAGCATGTCCTGAGTAAAAGTGATATAAAAAATAAAAAAAACCCACCTAATTACTTCTTGTGGCCTGCGTATTCACAACGAGTACAAATAGCGATGCAGATTAACACTAGGCGATTTCCTAGGCAGATATTGACTTGGGAAGTAATTAGGTGGGGTTTTTTTTGTTTGTTTTTATACTTTTACTCAGGCCATGCTAGCTGGCAACAAAGGATTCCATTCATTATGCTAAGCTAAGCTAGCGCCGACCCTGTCAAACTAAAACAATGCATGCACTGAGACAAAAATGCATTTGCCCACCTATCTAAATGTAGGAAAGAAGGTGAATAAGCCCTATTTCAAAAAACGGTGGAGTGTTCCTTTAAACTCATTTAACAAACATTTTAGAAGTAAAAATTAAACATTTAAACATTCAGGTAGCCTAATTCAAGTGTAATCAACCAGTCTGTAATCCAATGTCCACCGGTTCAGCGCTGGTTCTCGTGGCGGAGACGGACTCGCCTCTGCGGGTGAACTTCGACCTTTAGACAGCCGTCTTGAGTTTCACTCACAGCCGAAAGATACTGCGAGCGACTGACTCCATAACCTGACAATAAACAAACAGTGACAGTTCTGAGGACATTTTATCATCCAGATTAATTATATTCGTTATCATTAGGAATAAGGTTGTGTTTATGCAAGGCATTTCAATCACGCGAAAAGACAGACACGACTCTCATTTAGGTGTCGAATTACGCCTCTGTATGTTGTTTTGCACAAAAAAAGACACATTTTTATTGAAATATCATGGAGTATGACAAGAAAATTTCCAAAGAAAATAATTTTATTTTTAAAAGTGTTTCTTCTCACACATCACCATTTTTCAGCGACTCCAAACCCGGCACAGCCAATCAGAATGAGTGTGTGAACTGTCTGTTTCTCGATGCTGTAAAACGCTGTAGTTTAATTAGTCTCTGAGTAACTCTTGTGTCTCAGTAGACGAGGTGACGGTGACTGGGTGTGTGTTGATGTTCGCTGGTGTTGGACTGGCTGTGTGTGTGTTTCTTCTGACTACAATCATCGCAGGAGGAATCATTTACCATCGTGGACAGCAGAAAGATGGAGAGCAGCGAAACATGCATCTATGATGAGCCACAAATCAGCTAAATGACACATTTATGTGCTTTATTTCACAATCTAACTCAATATATCAGCATTTCTGTAGGTGACCACCGATGGTTCACCAGTGCGGTTCAGATGCGGTTCAGATGTGGTTCTGCTAGCCAGATCTCACACTTCTGATGTGGGAAAACTCAAACAATCATAATCATTTGTGGTTAATATTCAGTAAAATAGCAATGCTTCTGTTTCTGCCACCGTCTTTAATGCAGTATTTATTAATCCAATATCAATAAACAATATTCAAACTTAGAGTTTAAGAAGCATGTTTAAAGCAACTGATGTTTTTACATGTATATATTAATAAGAAAAGTCAAGTTCTGTCACAGCCAAAACAAACAAACACATGCTTGAATATCATTAGACCAAAGACTTTTATTAGAAATGTAAATCTTTAGATATTACATATTTAGGAGCATTAATATGTACATATACGCTGAGTCTAAGGAAAATATAAATTCCATCTATTTTCTGGCACATAAAGCTCAGCTATAAATAAAAATGTGTTGAATGTTAAATGTGTAGTTGAGAGTTTGATGAAATAAACGGGTCTCCTCAGTCCTCTACACTGGAGTGCAGTTCAGATGATGTCCACAAGAGGAGACTCTGCTATTATCATAGACAGTATAAGAAGTGGACAGAGCCATCTCATTGGATCTCAATTGAAACAAGTGAAGCCCATTTTTAGCGATTTCTTAGCACTTCCTTTCCTGACGCGCAGACTCAAACCGAGCAAAGCGTTACACGGACCACGTGAGCAACCCGTCTGTCTTCTAGTAGCTGTGCCAAGAGAAATCTGAATCATTCCCTTCCGAATCTTGCAGAGACGGAGAGTGTGAGTAGGAGCTGTACATGAGCTTGGAGCAGGAGCAACTTTTGCTAGGTATTCTGATTAATTATATTGTAATTTTGCCTCCACGTCCCCCCGATTGCTCGCGAGCTTCTCGGGAGGTCCATACGGTAATCTCTCTACTGTGCGACAGAGAGTCGCGTGGTTATGACGCAATCGTTAGCCTACTTTTACAAAAACTGCTTCTACGGGGCCATAACATAAGCTACAAGGTAATGGAGCATTTTATACATTGTCGTGTTTCTTTAGAAATAAATAATGGACAAATGGAGTCTTCAAACACCTCAGATGTAAAGTTATTCGCTGTCAAAGTGACGCCAAAATGAATGGGAGTCAATGGGATGCTAACTGCAAGTGAAGTTCTGCTACAAGATGGTGGCACGCGGCCGGCTTCAACTTCCGGTCGACTTCCTTCCCGCCTGGCTATTATAGATGAAGTCCTCTACACTGGAGAGCAGTTCAGATGATGTCCACAAGAGGAGACTCCGCTATTATAGATGAAGTCCTCTACACTGGAGTGCAGTTCAGATGATGTCCACAAGAGGAGACTCCGCTATTATAGATGAAGTCCTCTACGCTGGAGTGCAGTTCAGATGATGTCCACAAGAGCAGACTCCGCTATTATAGATGAAGTCCTCTACGCTGGAGTGCAGTTCAGATGATGTCCACAAGAGGAGACTCCGCTATTATAGATGAAGTCCTCTACGCTGGAGAGCAGTTCAGATGATGTCCACAAGAGGAGACTCCGCTATTATAGATGAAGTCCTCTACGCTGGAGAGCAGTTCAGATGATGTCCACAAGAGGAGGCTCCGCTATTATAGATGAAGTCCTCTACGCTGGAGAGCAGTTCAGATGATGTCCACAAGAGGAGACTCCGCTATTATAGATGAAGTCCTCTACACTGGAGAGCAGTTCAGATGATGTCCACAAGAGGAGACTCCGCTATTATAGATGAAGTCCTCTACACTGGAGAGCAGTTCAGATGATGTCCACAAGAGGAGACTCCGCTATTATAGATGAAGTCCTCTACACTGGAGAGCAGTTCAGATGATGTCCACAAGAGGAGACTCTGCTATTATAGATGAAGTCCTCTACGCTGGAGAGCAGTTCAGATGATGTCCACAAGAGGAGACTCCGCTATTATAGATGAAGTCCTCTACGCTGGAGTGCAGTTCAGATGATGTCCACAAGAGGAGACTCCGCTATTATAGATGAAGTCCTCTACGCTGGAGAGCAGTTCAGATGATGTCCACAAGAGGAGACTCCGCTATTATAGATGAAGTCCTCTACACTGGAGTGCAGTTCAGATGATGTCCACAAGAGGAGACTCCGCTATTATAGATGAAGTCCTCTACGCTGGAGTGCAGTTCAGATGATGTCCACAAGAGGAGACTCCGCTATTATAGATGAAGTCCTCTACACTGGAGTGCAGTTCAGATGATGTCCTCAAGAGGAGACTCCGCTATTATAGATGAAGTCCTCTACGCTGGAGTGCAGTTCAGATGATGTCCACAAGAGGAGACTCCGCTATTATAGATGAAGTCCTCTACGCTGGAGAGCAGTTCAGATGATGTCCACAAGAGGAGACTCCGCTATTATAGATGAAGTCCTCTACGCTGGAGAGCAGTTCAGATGATGTCCACAAGAGGAGACTCCGCTATTATAGATGAAGTCCTCTACACTGGAGTGCAGTTCAGATGATGTCCACAAGAGGAGACTCCGCTATTATAGATGAAGTCCTCTACACTGGAGTGCAGTTCAGATGATGTCCACAAGAGGAGACTCCGCTATTATAGATGAAGTCCTCTACACTGGAGTGCAGTTCAGATGATGTCCACAAGAGGAGACTCTGCTATTATAGATGAAGTCCTCTACACTGGAGAGCAGTTCAGACGATGTCCACAAGAGGAGACTCCGCTATTATAGATGAAGTCCTCTACACTGGAGAGCAGTTCAGATGATGTCCACAAGAGGAGACTCCGCTATTATAGATGAAGTCCTCTACACTGGAGTGCAGTTCAGATGATGTCCACAAGAGGAGACTCTGCTATTATAGATGAAGTCCTCTACACTGGAGAGCAGTTCAGACGATGTCCACAAGAGGAGACTCCGCTATTATAGATGAAGTCCTCTACACTGGAGTGCAGTTCAGATGATGTCCACAAGAGGAGACTCTGCTATTATAGATGAAGTCCTCTACACTGGAGAGCAGTTCAGACGATGTCCACAAGAGGAGACTCCGCTATTATAGATGAAGTCCTCTACGCTGGAGAGCAGTTCAGATGATGTCCACTAGAGGAGACTCTGCTATTATAGATGAAGTCCTCTACACTGGAGTGCAGTTCAGATGATGTCCTCAAGAGGAGACTCTGCTATTATAGATGAAGTCCTCTACACTGGAGAGCAGTTCAGATGATGTCCACAAGAGGAGACTCTGCTATTATAGATGAGCTGATCTCTTCAGTGATTCTTCGAGTGAGAGCTAAACTGTAATCTTCTGTCTTCACTCCTTAAGATTAAAGTTCAGTTTTTGTGGATATATGTCTTTCTTGTTCAATCAGCACGAAACCACAAGAAGATCAGTGGATGAGTAGAAATATTATTTATTAAAGCATTTGGACAGCTGAGGTTTATTCGTCATGATTTGAACAGCAAAAAGATCACCAGAAGTCAATGGCAAACATTTGAAATACCTGTATGTTACTGTTAACTGTATGATGTGCCTGAAGATTTTCTTCAGTAAAACAAAGAGAAACTGAAGTCATTACTTTTGGAAATAAAGATAAAGTTCTCAAGGTCAACATTTCTTGACTCAAACAACTAAAAATCAAGTATTCTTGTAATTCTGGAATCAGACCTTGGTTTCAGTAGTAAGAGCAATAACTAAATCAGTATATTACTATTTTGAAAATATTGCAATAATTAGACAAGACTTAGAGCAACTTGTTCATGCTTTAATCACAGGTGTATTACTGTATTACTGTATTGTAATGGACTTCCCAAAAACACCATAAGACAGCGTTAGCTCATACAGAACGCTGAGCAGAACCAGAACACATGAACACATCACAGTCCTCAGGTCTGTACACTGGCTCCCAGTTACATTTAAGATTGATTTTAAAGTATTATAACTTGTTTATAATGAAATCACTCATTGGCCTAGGACCTCGATACTGTAACGATCACCAGCTAGAGTGCCCTTGAGAGCCACCAGAGGGCTCTCCACATAAGACTCTCCTATTCACTCACAAACTACAGTTCCCATAACTCACTGCCTGGACTCATCACTTATCACTGATCACATTCACCTGTACCTCATTCACTGATTGCATTCACCTGTCTCATCCTGTTAGTCTGTCTATTTATACCATGTTCATTCATTCACTCACTGCGAAGTGTTGTACTGTTAGTCTGCATTTCCGAGCATTTTCCCTGGTTTCATGTTTCTTGGTTTTCTGGATATCTTGCCTTGTTCCCTGGATTACTCTCTTGCCTCTGGTCCCTGCCTGTTTTGTTTGTTTGTTTATTTGTTTGTTTGGACTGCTTACCTGTGTTTCGACCATTGCCTGTTTTTGGATTACGATTCTGGATAACCCTTAAAATAAAGCTGCATTTGGATCTCTCCCTTCGTGTCTCCGAGCAGTTCGTAACAGAAGACTTCGCCACACCCAGATCCAGCAGCTATGACCTCCAGGAATCCAGCAGTACAGATCTCGCCTGATCTTCCCAGCATGAGCCGGGAGTTCGCTGGACAGATTGCGGCCTTGGCCCTGGATAGCCTCGATCTGTTCCAGTACACCTGGGGGTTTGTTCCTCTCGCTGCCTCTTGCTCTCTGGGTGACGAGGCAATTAAGTTGTGTTACCGGCTGGGAGCTAAGGAGGTCGACCCGAGGGAGCTCCCCGATCTCTCTGGTCTGGATTGGAGAGAGGCACTCTCCAGATGTCTGGAGAACTTCCTTCCGTGGCACCCCCGTCCAGCCGAGCCTGCACTTCACGCCAGATCTGCCGAAGCCAAGACAGCAAGCGACATGCCCGCCAAGCTAGAGTCTTCACCGCTGGTCCCGTCCAGCACAGAGCCCTCTTCACCGCTGGTCCCGTCCAGCACAGAGCCCTCTTCACTGCTGGTCCCATCCAGCACAGAGCCCTCTTCACCGCTGGTCCCGTCCAGCACAGAGCCTTCACTGCTGGTCCCGTCCAGCACAAAGCCTTCACTGCTGGTCCCGTCCAGCTCAGAGCCCTCTTCGCCGCTGGTCCCGCCCAGCTCAGAGCCCTCTTCGCCGCTGGTTCTGTCCAGCTCAAAGCCGCCTTCATCGCTGGTCCTAACCAGCTCAGAGTCCTCTTCGCCGCTGGTCCTACCCAGCTCAAAGCCCTCGCCGCCGCTGGTCCCGTCAAGCTCAGAGTGCGCTTCTGCTGATCCAGAGACTGTTCACGTCGCTTCTGCTGATCCAGAGACTGTTCACGTTGCTTCTGCTGATCCAGAGACTGTTCACGTCGCTTCTGCTGATCCAGAGACTGTTCATGTCGCTTCTGCTGATGCAGAGACTGTTCACGTCGCTTCTGCTGATCCAGAGACTGTTCACGTCGCTTCTGCTGATCCAGAGACTGTTCACGTCACTTCTGCCGATCCAGAGAGTGAGCTTCACGTCACTTCTGCTGATCCAGAGACTGTTCACGTCACTTCTGCCGATCCAGAGACTGAGCTTCATGTCACTTCTGCCGATCCAGAGACTGAGCTTCACGTCACGTCCGCCCGTCAAGTGTCTCGTCCCGCCGAGACTGAATCTGTTCCTGAGCCTGAAACTGATCTGGATACTGAGCTTGAATCTGTTCCTCTTCCTCTTTCAACGCCTGTGTCTTTGGACAAGATGGCCGAATCCACGCCTGTGTCTTTGGACAAGATGGCCGACTCCACGCCTGTGTCTTCGGACAAGATGGCCGACTCCACGCCTGTGTCTTCGGACAAGATGGCCGAATCCACGCCTGTGTCTTTGGACAAGATGGCCGACTCCATGCCTGTGTCTTTGGACATGATGACCGACTCCACGCCTGTGTCTTCGGACAAGATGGCCGACTCCACGCCTGTGTCTTCGGACAAGATGGCCGACTCCACGCCTGTGTCTTCGGACAAGATGGCCGAAACCACGCCTGTGTCTTCGGACAAGATGGCCACCGCCGAACCAGTGTCTCCGGACAAGATGGTCTCCGCTGAGCCGGTGTCTGGTCCTGAGCCGGTGTCTGTTCCAGTTCCTGAGCCAGAGCCATTGCCTTTGTCTGTGTCTGTGTCTGTTCCAGTTCCTGAGCCAGAGCCAGTGTCTGTGTCTGTTCCTGAACCTGAGTCGGTGGTGCCGGTTCCAGTGCCAGTTCCGGTGGTGCCAGTTCCAGTTCCTGAGCCGTTGGTGTCTGTTCCAGTTCCTCCGCCGTGGTCGCCCGAGGGGTCTTCACCGCCGTGGTCGCCCGAGGGGTCTTCACCGCCGTGGTCGCCCGAGGGGTCTTCACCGCCGTGGCCGCCCAAGGGGTCTTCACCGCCGTGGCTGCCCGAGGGAAAGTCTCCGCTCTGGCCGCCCGATGAACTGTTGTCTCTGCCTTGGTCGTCCGATGGACTGTTGACTCCGCCCTGGCCGCCCGAGGGAAAGTCTCCGCCCAGGCCACCTGAATGGTCGTCTATGCCCTGGCCGCCTGAAGGTTCGTCTCCTCCCTGGCCGCCTGAATGGTCGTCTCCTCCCTGGCCGCCTGAAGGTTCCTCTCCTCCCTGGCCGCCTGAAGGGTTGTCTCCGCCCTGGTCGCCTGCACAGCCTGCTCCGCCCTGGTCGCCTGCACAGCCTGCTCCGCCCTGGTCGCCTGCACAGCCTGCTCCGCCCTGGTCGCCTGCACAGCCTGCTCCGCCCTGGTCGCCTGCACAGCCTGCTCCGCCCTGGTCGCCTGCACAGCCTGCTCCGCCCTGGTCGCCTGCACAGCCTGCTCCGCCCTGGTCGCCTGCACAGCCTGCTCCGCCCTGGTCACCTGCACAGCCTGATCCGCCCTGGCCTCCCATCCTGCTGCAGTATCCAGGTCCTCTGCCGCTCCACGGGCCTGGCCCTCCATCCCGCCCCCAGGTCCACCTCCGCTCCACCTCCCTCCTGGACAGTTTAGGAGCGTCTGGAATCCGCTCCTTAAAGGGGGGGCTATGTAACGATCACCAGCTAGAGTGCCCTTGAGAGCCACCAGAGGGCACTCCACATAAGACTCTCCTATTCACTCACAAACTACAGTTCCCATAACTCACTGCCTGGACTCATCACTTATCACTGATCACATTCACCTGTACCTCATTCACTGATTGCATTCACCTGTCTCATCCTGTTAGTCTGTCTATTTATACCATGTTCATTCATTCACTCACTGCGAAGTGTTGTACTGTTAGTCTGCATTTCCGAGCATTTTCCCTGGTTTCATGTTTCTTGGTTTTCTGGATATCTTGCCTTGTTCCCTGGATTACTCTCTTGCCTCTGGTCCCTGCCTGTTTTGTTTGTTTGTTTATTTGTTTGTTTGGACTGCTTACCTGTGTTTCGACCATTGCCTGTTTTTGGATTACGATTCTGGATAACCCTTAAAATAAAGCTGCATTTGGATCTCTCCCTTCGTGTCTCCGAGCAGTTCGTAACAGATACACTGATGATCTGATCACTGAATATACGCAGATCACTCAGATCATTAGCATCACAGAAATACCAAGAGCATGAGTCCGCTTTTAGCTGTATCCTTCTCTTTTATTTCTTAATTCATAAAAAAAAATTATGTAAAATAATCACAACAGATGAACAGATGCATAAAAATTACAATAAATGCAAAGAATAATAAATTATTAAAAATGTATTTAGAATGTATTATGTAAAGCACTTTGAATTACCCGTCTGTATGAAATGTGCTATATAAATAAACTTGCTTGCTTGGTACTAGTGACAATAGATTAGTTAATCACTATTGAAAATAAGTGCTAATATCTAATGAATAAGTATCTAATGAATGAGTACCATCTAATAAAATAGAACACTCTAATGAATACGTAGCCTAGAACCTAATTAAATAGATACTGCTATAAAAATAAGTAGTAGCGTGATTAAATGTTAAAACGGTTTGCCACAAATGTTAAGACGGCCAATGAAATTGAGAGAGAGAGAGAGAGAGAGAGAGAGAGAGAGATTTTGATTTTTACAATCAATTTATTAATATTTGTTAACATTTATACAAATTTATACACACATAAAAAATAAAGTAAAAAAAAAAAAATACTTTAAACCTCTTACAAAAACAATTTCTTCATCATCAACTGAACACAGAGCATTATTGCAACACCACTGCATTTCAAAAGCTTTTTTCGTGTTAAAATTAAAATCAATAAGAATTCTTGATTTTACCATATTTCGAAAAACTAATACAACTTCTTGTCCTGGCTTCTCTTCTATCTTATTTCTCCTAGTGATATAAACAGCATATTTTGCTTGTCCAACAATAAAATTAATGACATGACATTTGTACTTTTGTTTTGAACTCTAAAAGAAACCCAAAATATAGTCTTGCTTTGAAAAACAAATATTAAAAGAATCTAAAAAAAACACTTAATAAATCAAAAAGTGGGTTAAGTCGATTACATTCCATAAAACAATGAAAAATGCTTACTTGTTCTAGACAAAAAGGACATTTATCACTTACAGTGGGGTTTAAAATAGTCACAAAGGCATTTACAGCAATAGCTCCATGTAAAATCCTCCATTGCAAATCACCAAGTTTTTTTTTTAATGGTGGTTTGTAAAGTGCTCGCCAAACAGGTTTAGTTTCAGAGTTGATTCCTAATTTCTCTCTCCATACTGTATGTTTTAATACTTAAATTATGCTGATGAATAGCTTTCACAATACATTTATATAACGTTTTCCCTTCAACTGTACAAAAATCAATATACTCATTAATTCCACTTTTTAACAAGGTGCTATTAAGACAAGACTCCTCTATTACAGGGCAAATTTCAAGATCTGGAAAAAGATCTTTACTATCAGGGATTAAAGTCCCTGCACCAAACTCTTCTAAAAGTAACTTCTCTTCAACAGTTAAAATTTTAGTTAGTTTGTCAAGAAACTTCTTTGCAAAACGTATTGATCTAACTCCTAAAAGGATAGCAACTTTTTCAGCTCTCAGTAAATTATATCCTGATTCATTTATAATGTTTTTTAGCTTAAAAAGCTTTTTATTACATAGTATATCTGTTAGACCAGGAACATCTTCTCCTGAAGCATCAAATCTAGCTCCAAATACAACTGGTTCTTCCAACAACCAATAAAGAGAAGTTGCTGGTTCCATCCACCGCTGTTTAAAGAGACCCCACACTTTAAAGCTACACTGTGTGGGATTTACTCCCATCTAGCGGTGAAATTGTATATGACTACCAACTGAATATTACTTTCTAGCTCCTCCCATTCCAAAGGCGTTTTAACTCCTACGGTGGCCGTATTATTTCAAATCTGCCGGCAGTCGCGAGTAATCTCCCTCTCACATTCGTCACGGTGCCACTGCGTGTAGAAACGCGAAAGGCGAAGCTTGTATGTCCCTCTTTGGCTAATGTAGTTTCAAGATGGAGGGGCAACATGGCGACCGGCATTCGAACCCCTCACCCGTATGTACTTTCAATGGCAGATTATAAACTTACGAGAATACTTTATTACTTGAAAGAAGTAAATATACAATAATGAGCACATATATTTTTGAAAGAACTAAGTGTTTTTTGCTAAGAATCAACTAAAAAAATTACACAGTGTAGCTTTAAACAAGTTTTGATAAAAAAGGGGAAATCCAGTAAAATTCAGTCTTTTATGATCCATTAAACAAAGTTAAATCCATTTCCATATTGTCCACTCTTCTCAAGATGCTTAAAGCCAATGGTCTCCACACAAGAGAATAAGGTCCCATTAAAAGTTTCTGTACATATTTTGAGACGGAAGGTGGCTCTTCTGCTTGCGAGATCAACCAGACCTTGACCTCCTTCCTCTTTGGGCAAAAACAGAATGCTTTGAGGAGTCCAATGATACTTGTCCCAAAAAAAGTTCACTAGTTCTCTTTGAATATTTACAAGAAGTCCATTTGGAGGGTCCACACAAGCAAGTTTATGACATAATGAAGATGCCACAAGATTATTAATTATAAGAATACGTCCTCTATAAGATATCTGAGGGAGCAACCATTTCCATTTTTTCAATCGACCTTTTATTTTCTCAAATAGACCTTTACAATTTTTCCTAATGAAATTTTCATTCCCTAGATAGACACCAAGGTATTTTAAACCTCCTCTTTTCCAAATCAGTCCTCCAGGTAAAGCAGGAAGATCTCCACTCCAATTTCCCACTAGTAGAGCTTCACTTTTCCTCCAATTGACTTTGGCAGAGGAAACACATTTAAAATCATTAACAATTTTTTCTAACTTAATAACATCCTCTTTTCCATTTACAAAAACAATAACATCATCAGCATAGGCGGAAAGATGTAAAGAATTATTACAACCAGGGAAATTCAGACCTGTTAAATGAGCTCGTAACTTTTGAAGTAAAGATGGCAAGGGAATACAACATACCAGACATAGCACATCCCTGCCTAACTCCCCTCTCAACTTTGAACGGAGCACACAAACCACCATTAATCTTAAGGACACTCTCAATGTTACAATACACAGCCTTAATCATAGATATAAAAGAATGGCTAAAACCAAAAGCCTCCAAAGTGTTCCATAAAAACAAATGTTCAACTCTGTCGAAGGCTTTCTCTTGATCAAGAGAAATTAGACCAGAGTTAATTCCCAGGAGTTTAGAAGCATCCAAAACATCTCTAATTAAAGCAATATTATCAAAAATAGACCTGTTGGGAATACAATAAGACTGGTCCGAATGTATCAATTTACTTAAAACTTTACTAAGTCTTGTAGCCAAACTTTTAGATAAAATTTTGTATTCTGAACATAAGAGCGAAACAGGGCGCCAGTTTCCGATACACTGAAGATCACCTTTTTTAGGTAACAGTGTGATGACTGCTCTTCTGCAGCTTAAAGGCAATAGCCCTCTTTCCAGACTGTCATTAAGAACTGTCAGCAGATCTTCTCCTATGACGGGCCATAGAGCCTTGTAAAACTCAACAGGTAGCCCGTCAATTCCCGGAGATTTACCATTTTCCATGCTCATCATGGCAGCATAAAGCTCTTGTAATGACAACGTCTGTTGTAGTTCATTGTTGAACTCTTCATCCACCTTTGGCAGTCCTTCAAGGAAACTCTCAGCATCTGCACCCCATTCCCTCAGTTCAGATTTATAAAGGTCTGAAAAAAACTCTACAGCACAGCTACGCATGTCAGCAGGCTCCGTTAGTTCTTGTCCTGTAGCTGAGCGTAAAGTATGCACCAATTTACTTTGACCTTTTTTCATTTCCAAATTAAAAAAGAATTTTGAGGGAACGTCCATTTGTGTCACAGTTTGAAACCGTGAACGGACTAAAGCTCCCTGTGCTTTAACTCCCAACAGGTCTACCAGAATTGCTTTTTTTCCCTTTAAACCATCAATATGTTTTCATTATTTTTTTTAGATGCTAATAAATCCTGCAAAACAATAATTTCTGTTTCTAAAGTCTTCATTGATTGGGCTATGTCTCGAGTAACATTCACAGTGTACTTCTGACAAAAATCCTTAATAAGAACTTTTCCGCAGTCCCACCATTGCAGTAAAGAAGCATAAAACTGTTTTTGCTGCGTGAAAGTTTCCCAATTTTTTTTTTAAATTATCCATACAATTTTTATCATTTAACAATGAAGTATTAAAGATCCAGTATGCACTCTTATACTTCACACACTTCATTGAAACACTGCACAGAACTAAACTGTGATCAGAAAACCCCACTGGAAAAATTTTACAAAATTTAAAAAGATTACTTTGATGTTGAACACTATAAATTCTATCAAGTCGTGCCAAGGAGATAGTATGTTCAGTACTATGAGCCCAAGTGTACTGTCTAACATCTTTATTCATATTTCTCCATATATCACATAAATCATGAGTTTCAATTAATTGTATAAGTGTTTTCTCAGAAGCAGCATGTGGCTCTATGATTCCTATCTAACTTATCATTAGCAGTACAATTAAAATCTCCACCTAAAAATAACATATCTTCTGGATTTAAATCTTTCAAGACAGCATCCACCTTATCAAAGAAAATAACTCTTTCTAATCCCTTTGTAGGAGCATATAAATTCAAAAGCACCATAGTGATTTTCTCAAATTTCACTTTGACCTTTAAAAAACGACCACTTATTACTTCCTCAACTTCACAAGACAGAGGTAAAAAATGTTTTGAAAACAAAACAGCAACACCTCCACTAATAGAGGATTTGTGACTCAGGACAATCTGTCCGTCCCATTCTCTTCTCCAATCGGTCTCATTTTTAAAATCACTGTGTGTCTCTTGTAAAAACAGAATATCTGTTTGCTTTTGCCTAACAAACTCAAATAACATCATTCTTTTAAGCCCATCTCTGGCACCATTTAAGTTTAAAGATCCGATTTTAAATTTGTCATTTTTGTTTTAGAGACCAGAGCAAAAAAAATGAGAAGAGCTGCCAAAAGAAAAAATTTTGGCAAAATTTTAGAAGTTGACAGCCTCATCATCTTTAGAATTTTTTTTTTTTTAAGTTTGTTCACAAGTTTTCTGAGACGGTAAATCTCCACATCTTGAAAGGCTCCCTCTTTCATTAAATACTTTACATCATTGATGAATTGTTTACAATCAGGGAAAAAGTTTTCAACTTGCACTCCTTTCAATCCCTTTGTTTCTTGCAGAAATGTACTAATGTCATCAGCTTTATACAAACAAACCAAGTTTTCACTTTGAGACAGATTTGAACCCTGAGACACGTTTGAATCAGAGGAATCCCTATCACTGTCTGATCCCACATTCTCATTACCAACCTCATCTTTCTTTACTTGTTTAAAAGTTTTTCCACAGCTTTTTTTCTTTCTTTTAACTGGGATCTTGAAAACAGAAACAGAAGCTTCCTTTTCAAAATCAACATCGTCTTCCACATCAATTTCATCAACCTCTGTTACACAAACGTTTTCAAAATGTTCAGCCTGCTCATCGGACATCGAGGGAACATCACTTTTACTAGGCTCGTTAACAGTCTCAAGTGTATCAGGGTTATTCTCGACAGCCACAACTGTGATCGGCTCGGGCTCAATCTCACCGGCTTCGACTACAGACATACCAGCAGTGTCGGTATCACTCGCGATCTCAACTGGAGGAACAACAGAAAACCCCAATCCCGTGCTTGTGCTCGCACCTGCACTGTCCTTTTTGCTAGGACAATCACAAACTAGATGTCCGATCCTACCACAACTAAAACATTTAATTGTAGTGTCAGATGTTGCAAACACTGTGTAATCGAACCCATCAATTTTGAACTTATAAACCAGATCGATCTCATCAACTCATAAACTTGTCTTCTGAATGAGACTAGATGTTTCACTAAAGGTGACTTGCACCCGAGATGAATTTTCTTTATAGGGGAAACCAGTTTTCCATATCGAGATAACTCTTGCACCAGTATTTCATCCTTAATAAACGGAGGTACGTTAGACAATATGATCTTTTTTGACGGGGTACTCAAAGGTAAAACAGACACGAGTGCACCATTCAACACAACGCCGTTTTGAACAACGTCATTTGCCTTTTCAACTGTCTTAAAAAAATAACAATTGCACTGTTCATTTGCGATGCCGAGACAATTTGATCGTGTCCCACAAGCTCTCCCACCGCTAAACAACACTGCTCCACATTAATTCTAGACTCAACCTTCACTCCATGGTGGCGGGTTAAGTCTTTAAAGGAGAACTCCGGTCAATTTTAACATTGAGCTCATTTCTTTGTAAATTTGGAGTGCTGTCAGTACAGAGAACAAAGACAAAAATCGGTGTTGCCTACACCGTGTTATCCTCTTTTTAAAATTTGCACCCTGTTGACTTCAATGGTGCAGGTTTTAAACCTGCTTTTAGCCTCTTAACATCCTTGATGTGTCATTACAAGTGCCCAGGTCATGTGAGTGATTCCTTCGGGGTGAACACGGTGAATCTGACTGCAGTAGATGTGAAAGATATGAATAAAAATGATGTTTATTAAGCCAGCGCACATACCTGTATTTTCTACCTGTTTTCGGTCGAAGTCCACAGTAGTCGATTGTCGAGTTCACGAGCATAGGTTTAGTACCTATGATCACGCGCGTGAACTCGACAAGTAACGCGCGTTAACTTCAAGTAACTTCAAGTAACAAGTAACTTCACTTTTATTCATATCTTTCACATCTACTGCAGTCAGATTCACCCGTGTTCACTCTGAAGGAATCACTCACATTGGCTCTGCACTTGTAATGACACATCAAGGATGTTAAGAGGCTAAAAGCAGGTTTAAAACTTGCCCCATTGAAGTCAACAGGGTGCAAATTTTAAAAAGAGGATAACTCGGTGTAGGCAACACCGATTTTTGTCGTTGTTCTCTGTACTGACAGCACTCCAAATTTACAAAAAAATGTTCAGTGTTAAAATTGACCGGAGTTCTCCTTTAATGCAGAGACATAACTTTTCCGCTGATTCAAGGTTGAAGATTGTTGTTACCCTGCCATCCAAGTGATATCTCAGTTTGATTCATCTTCAGGTTGATCCTTTTTGAGACAGTTTATCTGTGGAACGTTTTATACAAAGTTGAGTGTATTTTTGAACTTTCAACGCACCCTACGTCCAGACAACGCACTCTAATTCATCGTTCTACGAACTGGTATTTTTCTAATTTTCCTAATTTTTCTTCAGTGATTGAACTGATATACAGTGAACTGATATACAGTGAACTGAGATAATTCAAGTGGACTAAAGAACTTGATTAACCGTGAATGACTGGTGAACTGTGAGTAAACATTTGAAGGAACGTTTCATATAAGTGCTTATTCTGGGGCCCGTTCTTCGTACGTCGCTAACTCAGTTAGCTGGATTTGATTGTTGGCGATTTGGCATGATCTTGGATTGTTTGGTTCTTCGACGCTCATCCTGGACTTGCTGTCATAGCAACAGGTGTGCAATCTTAAACCTGCTCGGGAGCAGCTTATTTCATGTAAACAGGATTAGATCCCGGCTTCATAAGCGGAGTTGATACGGGAAGTCCAGCGCAGCGCGATAGATATATTTTTTCTCGTGACTCGTGAGATTGTCGTTTACATTATTAATTTGTTGGAAACGCACATTTATTTTCGACTCGTCGGAGTCGGGCTTTAACTACAGCACAAACTGTTTGCATTGCCCTAAGATTATTTGCGAGTGGCTCTTTCCTTTACACTATTGGAGATGCGGAGAACTTGATGGAAAGTGCTGTCTGTCGTGTCATTCGGAGTTTACCTGGCGCTTTTAGGTTTAAAAAACCTAGGTTTTTAATTTTTCTTGGTGGCATTTCCAAGCCACTGAAGACCCAATGTTGTAAAGCAGTTTTTCTAAAGCTCATTTCCCCTTTTTTTTTTTAGGCTATCATAATTTTTTATGAAGATCATGCAATCATGACCATGCCATATACTGTAATGTCACTCAGGCTTCACTAACGTGATTGGTACCATAGACTATAGACTGTCATTAAGGCCTCAATGAAGGGGATTATGTGAACAGAAAGGGGGTTCACAATGTAAATGTGCAGCCTAGTTACTATTGTGATTCTTAATATTCCAGATTAGTAATATTATATCAAATTTAAAAAAAGGCAGTTGACTAAAATCTTCCATATCACAAATGTGAAAGAAAAATGGCCAGGATCTGTGCATGACTTAAGAATTTTTAGATTCACATTTATGCACATTATTTGAAAGTGGTAAGGAAAGATCCACAATTAAATATCAAGCTCACTGTATTACATACACTTATGCTGATCCTAACAGAACTGCATTTTTTTCATAGGTGATTATGACATGTTCCTGCCTGCAGACAGGTGTTTTATGACCCCATTCCCTGACCCAAACCAGTTACAATGCAGCTCTAGCCAGGACAAGGGCACACAATTAAATGAACTTTGGCTAACTAAAGGGAAGATTTCAGTGTCTGATAAGTCTGAGGGGTTGCACACCTGACAGGGCCTGTGACATTGTTGCATGTGCCATATTACACAACATTGCCAAAAAAAAAACACTTTTCATTAAATGTTTAATAAAAGACAAATATGCTTAGTTCCTTGAGTTTTATTTCAATTGTTCTTTGTAAAGAAAAGCCAGTGGTCAAGTGCCTGCAACAAGAGATATTAGACACATGCCTCATGCAACAAATAAAAAGGAGAAGTTGGCTATACACTGCCCACCTGTAGGCCTATGTCTCCTCTGTCTGTGCAGACTCTTCTGTAGGCCTTTAGATGTGGAATCCTGCAACTTATATTGCAGCCATAAAGCATACAAGTGTAAATGAAGTAAAGTTATTTATGCACTTGCAGGTAGGCTAGTTCCTCCATATGACAGTTATCTGAGAGGGTTTATTCACTGTCCAGTGCAATGGAAACAAATGGACATTACAAAGTCTTATACTTTCTTTCTTTTGGAAAGTTAGAAAATATCCACTTACTGCACATATTTCAGTCACCACTTTCTTGGGAACAGATACAAGTGTTGGTGTATTGTGTAAAAGTTCACAAAAGAGGAAAACACAATGTCATTACAATGAACTACACTCTGGAAAAATGTGATCAATAACTCATGGCAAAATATTTTTACATTAACATAAGTTTATCAGTTTTCACTTTCACAAGTCAAAGCAATTCATCATTACTCAAGATTTAACAGATGAAATGACTATACGGCCTTAATTTAATGCAGCAAAAATGACTATACAGTGTAGGCTACTAAGATCTTTTCTTTTTCTCAGCCTTTTTCTTGGTTGCTTTTATAAACAGAACACCATTTATTTAACAGTGCCTTTTATAAAAGAGACTATATAACTAAAAATTACCATTATGTAGAATATTTTTGCACTTCACTTTTATTTGCTCCCATGTTCTAGTGTGGTGACTCTGACATTACAATGAACAAAGTAATTATGCAATTATTAAAATACAAAAATATAGGCTAATAAGTGATAAAAACATCTAACATGGCCACTTCTAACGGATTTAAATTGTCTGCTACTTTTTGCCAGCCCTCTCTCCTGGCTTTTGCAGACTTTGAGGCGTTTTAATTAAACATTAAAATTCCGAATAAACTTCGACTATTAGTTCTTGCTCTGCTGAGGAGAAAAACTGAGCGCGCTCTCTGGCCACGCTGAGCAGCCAATAGCAGCGTTGCTGATCAATGTTTCAGCATGTTTAACCAGCGCATGAATGCGCAATTATCTCAGATAACTCAACCCAGCTATACTAATCATATCCGGCAAGTGTGTTCGAAGAACCTAATTAGCCAGATCATGAGTAGCACGATGATATCATCTTGGATGTCTCATTTGATCTCGGATGTTTTAAGCAACGTACGAAGAACAGGCCCCTGGTTTCCAGCATAGTTGCTATTTGCAGAACAAAGTTTTTTATTAACAGCTTTCTGGGCGCACTCTCAAAAACAACAAATAAAATACTCAACATATACTAATTTGGTTGAATTTAACCATAATCATTCATTGTTTTCTTCAATTTTTTTCTTAACAGAATAGCCAATTTTTAATTAAACCTTTTAATTAATTTAGAAGCATTTCAAAGGAAAATTGTGAGGTCTGTCATCCTACCTACCTTAATACTTTAAGTCCTTTTAGCCCATCTGGAATGGTCCCTCTGTCGAACAGGGGTCTGCAGAATGAAGACAACGTGGTTCCTCGCCCCCTCCACCAGACAGAGGGAGATTCCGAGGACTAAATTCAAATTCAATCAATGAATTTGATTGACAAATCAAAATGTGGTCGATTTTTCCTTAAACCCTGACTATCTGGGTCTCGTCTACAAATCGACGTCCCCTGGGTCTCGTCTACAAATCGACATCCCCACTCAATAGGTCACCTGGTCTAACTTGTTTTCCCTTACTAACTAGTTTTCTTCCTAAACTAGCTTCCTGCGCAGGACTAAATCGACAAACAGACCTGCAAATGTCCTCTAAATGCTTTAATCACGGCCAGGAGATCTTCCCGAGCAGTTCTCAGGGAATCTCTCCCAAGAAGCAAGGCCGGAGGACCTCAGACAAATTCCATTGAGAATCCCACCGTAAAACACAGATACAACAGTTTTTATAGTATAGAGGTATGGCACAAATGTCAGGCTGCATTACATAATTTCCCCACTATTTGATTGGTTCTTCATATGCAAACCCCTCTGTTACTAGGTAAAGCAAACTTTGTTTTAATGATGACTTCATTTGTTAATCACAAGATTCTAACAGACTGTCTAGTTTCATTTCCCCTTTCTGTATTTATACACATACAGTCAAAGTCACAAGTTTTCCCCAAAGAGTTTGGAAACATTAAAAGCATATGAATGTTGTTCCTGCAAGAAAAACAAATGTTAGTTGATTAATTAAAATCCATCACAAGGGATACTCCACCTCTGGAAAGATGAATGTGTATTTAAAATGGGTCATTTATGTAGTAGAAATGTGAAATTATTTTTGAATTTGGAGCTTTCTAGAATGAGAAAAGCCAGAAAATGTATTTTTGGCTCATGTGGATGAAAGACAACAACTCCCAGAATGCACTTGCTTCGCTGCCCTAAGAGGCCACTCCCAAGCCACGCCTACCGGTTAGAGCGCGCAGTTGAACAACAAGGCTAGGCTACTAGTGAGTCTCCGTGACGAGTCTCCCGGGAAAAAGAGGATGGTAACCCCTGCTACTCAGCTTTCTCCACAGAGCAAGAGCGTGTTAGCTTAGCTTCCAAAAAAAGATGGCTGACACTATAGCCGCTTTCCGACCAAGTAGTTACAGGAACTTAGTTATAGGAACTGTCCACTTCTAAACAGTTCTAGGAACTACTCTCCCCCAAACTCGGTTTCGCTGTTTGCGTTCGCACTGGCCAAGTGGCCATAGGAACTGGTAGGAGGAGTAAGGGAGTGACGCAAGCACTGCGACTTTTATTTTGATGGAGCGATGGACCTTTATTTTGACGGCGCTGAGAACGCCAGAGCAAACAATGCTCGCATTCTCTGTGTTTATTAGTTAGCGATCTGTCTAACAGTACTGTTTAACATGTTATTAGATAGAACTGTTATAGAAAGTAGACAGTATATGAAAAAAAGGTTATTAGCGTATGCTGTGTGGTTGATGTCCAGTGTTGCTAGCTGAGCAGAAATACATAATCATGTTTGACTTGTTCCCCTCAGTTGCGTTGGATTTTCTCTTCAGCATAAATGTTTAGAGACCCATCTATCACTGTTTTCCATGTTTGTATAGTTAGTTTCTGGAGTAAATATATAGGCTATAATCTGTGTGTTTACATTATAGCTGTTATAAAAATGGCGGGTGCTGGTGTTTTGCGTGCGTTCGGTTATCAGCGTACACTAACGTCACGGGTAGTTCCTATAGTGCTGGTTTAGACCCTACTCTGAAGTAGGACCTAAATTAGTTCTACAAATGGAGTTCCTAGAACTAAAATCGTTCCTAGTCTGCGTGTTCGCACCGCAGGAACATCCGGGTACTTTAGCCAATAGTTCTAGGAACTGTGAAAAGGTTCCTCCGGTCGGAAAGCGGCTTATGTGTACATTCTGTGAGTGAGATCCCTCTATGGGCGGGTTGAAAACATGCGGGACAGCCCCTACTACTGGCTGTAGTCTTTAGCCTCTGGCCAAAAAATCCTCAGATGACGCAAAATGACGATTTTTGCGTCATCGGAGGATTTTTTCCAGACAAAAAATACATAAATCTCTCGTCTCAGGGGGATATGAGGGAGGAAAGCATGGTAATTCGAAAATACTACAGGTTTTCTACTGATACAAAGCTTAAAGGGGGGTGAAATGCTATTTCATGCATACTGAGTTTTTTACACTGTTAAAGAGTTGGATTCCCATGCTAAACATGGACAAAGTTTCAAAAATTAAGTTGTACGTTTGATGGAGTATTTCTGTGCAAAAAAATACTCCTTCCGGTTTTCGACGATGATTGTTTTATAAACAAGGCCTAGTTCGACGCCGGATTTGCAGATCGTCTAATGCTTAAGGATGGAGCAGTCCCAACGATAAAGGTTTACGGTCGTTTGTTGGAACCGCAGGCGGTGAGTAAAACTGCTTCAAATGTCTGTGTGTTGTTAGCTATCGGCGCGTAAGCACAGCAAGTAAACAGTGACGCTCGTGATTCTTTAGCTCCGCCCACACGGAACGCCTCCAGCTGCTCGTTTTTTTCCGGAAAGACTCGGTACAGCCTATCGTTCTTTTATAAATATAATAAAACTAAAGACTTTTTGGAGATATGAAGGATGCAATACTACTCTATAGGTACTCAAGATTAACATGAGATTGACTGAAACTGAGTTTTTCACCCCCCCTTTAATGCTAAATGCTGAAGTATCCCTTTAATAGGGGATTTTTGTACAGTTCTATTGTTTTAATTGTATTGAGAAAAAAAATGTAAAAAAAATTGAATTTTGAATTTACATTTTTTTTTTTTAAATGATACATATATATATATATATATATATACACTCAACTAAAGGATTATTAGGAACACCATACTAATACTGTGTTTGACCCCCTTTTGCCTTCAGAACTGCCTTAATTCTACGTGGCATTGATTCAACAAGGTGCTGAAAGCATTCTTTAGAAATGTTGTCCCATATTGATAGGATAGCATCTTGCAGTTGATGGAGATTTGTGGGATGCACATCCAGGGCACGAAGCTCCCGTTCCACTACATCCCAAAGATGCTCTATTGGGTTGAGATCTGGTGACTGTGGGGGCCATTTTAGTACAGTGAACTCATTGTCATGTTCAAGAAACCAATTTGAAATGATTCGAGCTTTGTGACATGGTGCATTATCCTGCTGGAAGTAGCCATCAGAGGATGGGTACATGGTGGTCATAAAGGGATGGACATGGTCAGAAACAATGCTCAGGTAGGCCGTGGCATTTAAACGATGCCCAGTTGGCACTAAGGGGCCTAAAGTGTGCCAAGAAAACATCCCCCACACCATTACACCACCACCACCAGCCTGCACAGTGGTAACAAGGCATGATGGATCCATGTTCTCATTCTGTTTACGCCAAATTCTGACTCTACCATCTGAATGTCTCAACAGAAATCGAGACTCATCAGACCAGGCAACATTTTTCCAGTCTTCAACTGTCCAATTTTGGTGAGCTCGTGCAAATTGTAGCCTTTTTTTCCTATTTGTAGTGGAGATGAGTGGTACCCGGTGGGGTCTTCTGCTGTTGTAGCCCAACTCAAGGTTGTGCGTGTTGTGGCTTCGCAAATGCTTTGCTGCATACCTCGGTTGTAACGAGTGGTTATTTCAGTCAAAGTTGCTCTTCTATCAGCTTGAATCAGTCGGCCCATTCTCCACTGACCTCTAGCATCAACAAGGCATTTTCACCCACAGGACTGCCGCATACTGGATGTTTTTCCCTTTTCACACCATTCTTTGTAAACCCTAGAAATGGTTGTGCGTGAAAATCCCAGTAACTGAGCAGATTGTGAAATACTCAGACCGGCCTGTCTGGCACCAACAACCATGCCACGCTCAAAATTGCTTAAATCACCTTTCTTTCCCATTCTGACATTCAGTTTGGAGTTCAGGAGATTGTCTTGACCAGGACCACACCCCTAAATGCATTGAAGCAACTGCCATGTGATTGGTTGATTAGATAATTGCATTAATGAGAAATTGAACAGGTGTTCCTAATAATCCTTTAGGTGAGTGTAGATTTATAAATGAGCAAAACTTGGCCACTAAATATTTAATATTCAATTATTTTAATGATCACAATTAAAGTTTTAATTTTATTAAATTGAACAAGTAAACGTTGCATTCATATTCTGGGCTCATCTGATTTTTTGTACATAGCCACCACCTGCAGGAGGGACCGTGGTGAGGAGCAGAGAAAGCCAGCTCGCAACACCTGAGAAGCCCCATGGTGAGGATCAGAGAGTTCGCTCAGAGTTGGAGTAAATCACTCCGCAGAAGTAGCAGTGCTTCGCCTTCTGAGAATATAGTTCCCAGTATGTATACGGTTAGAAGATGGCTGTGTCTCATGTGACCTTGTTATTCGTACACGCTGTGACTATACAAATCACAAATCACAACATGTAAATAGGAAAATGTTGGCGGTATTTTGTCACTTATTGGGAGCAGTATGCTATCTGTAGCCATTTACATCCAGTCTTTGTGCTAAGCTAGGCTAGCGGTGGGTGCATCAGACAGAGTTACAGCACGCACTGAGATGAAAAAGGTATGTATGGACTTATCTATTAACTCTGGGGGATACGGTGAATAAGCTAAAGTCCCAAAAAGTCGGCGTGTTCCTTTAAGGTACTGCACCGGGTACTTCAGAGTTAATTAATCTTTGCCGGAGCTTACAGCCAGTACTCCTGTCTCACAGTGTTTCTTTTATCATTCTACAGGTGAGCAAAAACGATTCAAAAACTGGTCGAAACTGATGTTAAACACTGTGTTTCAAGCATGTATATGTTGATTTTTGGTGGGTTATTGAGAAAGACTGTTAGTTTTATTAATACACATGCAGTAGTAATAACTCAAATATCATATTACACACGACACGAGTAACAAATATGTGAATTTGGAGTGAAATGAGAGAAAATACTCATGTAAAAAGAGTTTAAGAATGTTTCTAAATTGTTTTATATGTTGATTGTAATTGGATGATAAAGTTTAAGTGAGTTAAATGTACCTTTCCTACTGGAGTTATATCCAAAATGGCAGTGCATGTATGTGTGAACTGGAGCCAAAATGGCGGCTTGCATGTAAAACATGAGGTTAGTGTGAAGCCAAATGCGAGATTCATTTATGTGACAGTGTGAAAATGGAATAAATGTTCATGATGATGTGAAAAACACTGTAACAGGTCAATGTATTGCGAATGATTATAAAGTGTTGCAGAACAAGTCAAGTATAGACAAAAGTAATTTCTGAAAAGCCTTTATTGAAAAGTTATTTTCTTTAATGGAATGTGTTGTGTTACAGAGAAACAAGTAATTGTTCTGTAAAGTTAAATATGTTAATGTTGTGAATACATTGAGAGCTAAGAAAAACGAGAGAGTTAATCAAACTTTGCCGGAGCTTACAGCCAGTACTCCTGTCTCACAGCATTTCATTTATCATTCTACAGAGCCGGCAAAAGTGGTTAATTCACCTTACCCATTCAGGCTTCCCAGCCCTGATGCGGGTAACACATACAAAATAAGTCCTCACATTCTTTCTTGTGGTACCCAGTGACGCACCTGACTGAAAGGCTCATTATGCAGCTCATTATGCGGGTCATTGTCTTCTCAGGTGTGAATCACAGCATTATTCATGATCATTCACGCCCCCACGCATATTGCCTTTCAAAACAAAATGTGTCTTACAAAATTTAAATCAATGTATTGTTTTATGTGAATGATTAGGCAGGATGATTTTCAGATCATTTTGAAGAAAAAAATCTAGGCGCCAACATCCATTATTCAGAAGTCTTGTGGACACATATTTAGTATGTGTTTTGTTGCCTTATTTCATTAACCTTAAACATTTTTTAGTTTTTTCAATAACCATGCATAAACATTATTTTCTCAAAAATACAAACATATACATGCATGTTGCTCACATATTATGGTAGCCCTGTTTGTGCTAAATAGAGTGTAATTACACCTTTGCCATTAATATGTTTATAAGCAACTGAAAAACCCCCACAAATGTCAGGGCATGTCAGAACATCTCAAGGACCCCAAAAACACCTTAGACCCCAGAGGGTTAAACCTGCACATTTGAGAAGAACATGTTTGACTGTCTCTGGTAATAAATCCACATTTGTTGCACAATTATGTATTATAAACTGCTCTCACATTTCCTACTTTATTTATTTCATAAAAAATTTTTTCCCTTTCCTTAATTTGTCCACAAATCTTTCCATCTATTTTAATTATATTTTTAATGAACCCCTCTTCACGTCTATAAATTGTCATGTTACACCACTGTTTAAAAACCTTAATATTGTCTTGATGATCTAGCACATAAACTTATTTACAACTATTTTCTGTTCTGTATGTAATGGATGTGGACAAGAATGTGGATATGGATGTGAATAAAACTTTTCCAAGATTTATTTGCTCTGCAGAATTGGCTTCTGGTCTACTGTTTCCTTCTATCTGCACCTCTGCTCCTCAACAACACAAGACACTGTTGTCTGGAGGAGACGTCATTTTATACCATATACACAAAAATCACATCACAGTATAGTATCTCATTCAACTCTTATTATGCACATTGCTAGCCAAAGGAGCAATCGGAACAGACTTGGAAAACCCTCCTTGAATTATAACAATATATACGAAAAACATGAGGAACATTAAGCAAAATTAAACAGTAAGTGGGTTTGGGTGACTGCACAGATAACAAAAAGAGTCTTGTAAGAGACCGTGTGCGTCTGAGGCTGATTATGGATTGCTCGTCAACTGAGTCTTCCTCGGTCAGAAGGAATAGGCAAATCCAATGGTGCAGTTTTGAGAATTTATTGAGGAGGAGTCAGGTACATGATGATGGTTCACAAGTATTAATATGACAAAACAGGTGTGTTTGTGGGTGTGTATGTGTGTGTGGTTACGGGCCGCAGCAGTATAGCAGTAGGGAATAACATGAGTATAACAACTTCGTCACCTGGGCTAATAACTCTGCAATAAACGCGCCATTCATGCAAAAGCCATACTTACATCTTAAGAACGCACACAGCACTCATACACACAAGATTAGTGCAGGATTAACAAAGGATGGCAATTCTCTGCACCGTGAATGATGCTCTCATGGCACTGGATCACACCAAAGTGAAAGCGCCTAGTGCATCCACGATCGAGCAAAACTACAAAATGAACACATGCATTATGGGTAATGCACGGACTTTTAACAAGTATAACGTCTAACAAAGATACACATACCTGCAGACAACAATATCACATTAATTGGCTTCTGGTCTACTGTTTCCTTCTATCTGCACCTCTGCTCCTAAACATTGAATAACAGAATTTACACACTCATCATGGACTGCAGAGCCTCCGTTATTTACATTGCACAGAAACATCACGAAAATGGCGCGAAAAGAAAAAGAGTTGAACAAAGCATTGTTAAATTTAACCATAAAAACGGCACAAAACAGCTAGTTAATATCGTATTAACTTTGAGGCAATAAATATTGAAGGGTCACAACACCATTTCCAAAGAAAAAAAATAAAATAGTCTCCGCAGGAAACAATAGCAATATGATAAATAAATTAAACTTAATAAGATAAAATTCACAAATACCCAACAAATCATTAAATGATAATTAAAATATGGTTAAAATTAAATTAAACATAAATTGGAAATTAGAATTAACAAATTGCAAAGTGCAACTCCGTTACATGTACATAGTAGATATATAGGCCTATGTAGATTCACTCTTTCTCTCTCTCTCTCTCTCTGTGTGTGTGTGTGTGTGTGTGTGTGTATGGAGAGAAAGCTGGAAATAGTCATGTGGCTCTCCTTACTGCTTGCATAATATTTATACAGCCTACACATATGGGGCGCCGTTTGTAAAGCGGCTCACGCTGAAAATAACAGCAACATTTTGTCACATTTAGCTTCAAACAATGTTTAAAAAACTGGTATGAATTTTTGACGGTCACTTTTTAACACATTTACAACAATATTTGTCAACTTAGAGATACTTTAAATAGTTAAATCTAAATATTAAATGTTACACCTAAATGTTAAATGTTAAATGCTAAATCTAAATGTTAAATCTAAATGTTAAATCTAAATCTAAATCTAAATGTTAAATATAAATATTAAATCTAAATCTAAATGTTAAATCTAAATGTTAAATCTAAATATTAAATCTAAATCTAAATGTTAAATCTAAATGTTAAATCTAAATCTAAATGTTGAATCTAAATCTAAATGTTAAATCTAAATCTAAATGTTGAATCTAAATCTAAATGTTAAATCTAAATCTAAATGTTGAATCTAAATGTTTCGAGTGAAACTAAATATTTAACTAATATGCAAATTCAAAATGCCAGTAACCGGAAGTGCCAAAATAAAAGCTCGAGGAGGTCAGTGTGTGTTTATAGTGGTTTATAGCATGGTTTATAGTGTCAAATAACGAATAAAAAACATCTTATCCGAGGAAATGGACTTTTGGACATGGATTATCGTGATAATAACTACCTAAAATAATAAACACGTTTGGAGAAACTGTATTTGAAGAGTAGGCTAGTGTCACTTTTATGAAAAGTGTGGGACTTAAGACCTGTAGCCATAATAGCCACGAGGGGGCTCACTTTGACTGAACATCATGTCATCACTCTGTCATCACTCTCATCACGAAACTCTACAGTTTCTCCAAACGTGTTTATTATTTTAGGTAGTTATTATCATTATATTATAGTTATTATTATGAGATGGTTTTTATTCGTTATTTGACACTATAAACCATGCTATAAACACACACTGACCTCCTCGAGTTTTTATTTTGGCACTTCCGGTTACCGGCATTTGGAATTTGCATATTAGTTAAATATTTAGTTTCACCCGAAACATTTAGATTCAACATTTAGATTTAGATTTAACATTTAGATTTAACATTTAGATTTAGATTTAACATTTAGATTTATATTTAGATTTAACATTTAGATTTAACATTTAGATTTAGATTTAGATTTAACATTTAGATTTAGATTTAGCATTTAGATTTAACATTTAGGTGTAACATTTAATATTTAGATTTAACTATTTAAAATATTTCTAAGTTGACAAATATTGTTGTAAATGTGGTAAAAAGTGACCGTCAAAAATTCATACCAGTTTTTTAAACATTGTTTGAAGCTAAATGTGACAAAATGTTGCTGTTATTTTCAGCGTGAGCCGCTTTACAAACGGCGCCCCATATACACAATATAACAATATTTATAAGTGCAACGGAGAGCTGTGCATGTGCTGGATTTCAGCTGGGATAGAAAATAGCCTATTATTTTCTAAATTAGGATGTTTTTTGATGTAAAAATCTTGATCACATTATAATTGGATTATAATTAGACATCATTATAAAAAAATTGTTAAAGTGGTTCATGACTCCTTTAAGGGAGCATCATCATTCTCTTCTCCTTTTTTCAGTTATTTAAAACATTGTTAAAATTAAACCAATCTGACTTCCCGACTCAAAAGAGCAAATAAACAAATAAGCTAAGCAAATTAAATAAGGCTAATAGAATAAAAACATTAGTAATAATTGTTACTAATGTTTTTATTCTATTAGCCTTAGTTAATTTCGGGAAGTCAGATTGGTCCACCCTCACCGCATATGTTGTGGTTTTCTGTGCATCATCATAATGAAGCCAGCCAGGAAATCATTATTGTGCTTTGCACGACATTGATGTGAAACCTTTTCTCTTCTCTAGACTGATCTGACATGACTGAATATATACAGTTGTGTTTGAACAGGTTTAGCTTTGGTAATGATCAGGTTTTTCTGCCAGAAAATGAACACAAAAACAAATAATTATTAGTTGCTGTTTATTTGATCAGATCTCTCAGTAAAACATTTATCATTGAAGACATCTGTTGACATTTTTATTTAATCATGAATTATGTGCCATAAAATAGTTTGCATTTATATTTTCTCTTGAAAACAGATTTAAAGCTCATAGATAAATATATAATGTCTAAAGATATACAGCATAATGATATTCAAGTATGTTTGCTGTTCTTTTTGAGCTCACTCTTTACATGTAAAAACTGCAGTTATGTAAATCATACCACTTGAACTCTAAACTTTGAATATTGGTTAAATATGCTGAACTAATAAGCATTGCATTAAAGAAGTGATTTGATATTTAACTGAATATTATTGTCAAACACAAATAAACACACAAACCTGAATAATCACCACACCTTTAATGACTGGTTTGCTGTTTCTCTGAAGTGGAAGTGATCAGGCCAACAGGAAAAGACATCTGAGGCACAATTTGCTATTTTAATATGTGACAACTATAGCAGTGCTGATATAACTGGCAATGCGAAGCTCAGGGACAGGCTTATATTGAGTTAGATTGTAAAATAAAGCAGAAATAGATTCATTCAGCTGATCTTTGGTCCATCAGGGCTCCATGTTTCGATGCTTTCAAGCCTTTCTGCCAACCGCGATGGTAAATGATTCCTCCTCCGATGACTGTAGTCAGAAAAAACACAAACACAGCCAGTACAACAGCAGCGTACATCAACACACGCTTCGTCGGGGTAACTCCCGGGGTCACTCCATCTACAGAGACAGAAGAGTTATTCATATTCATACAACCAGACAGTATTAACTCATAACTTAGATTTAGTGCTGGATCAACATGTTACCTGTGATGTCAACAACGTCTTCTGGCTCTTCTGTTACAAAAAGACCTGTAAATATAATCAGTTTATCAAACAAACACACAAGAAAACTTTTTTAGTTGTTAGTTGTATGGTAGAGTTTAGAAGAGATTTAGTCCCTTAGTGTCGGCCCAGATCCAGTACATGTGGAATCCATTTGTACCAGATCTGGGATGACACTATGATGCTGTCATTTTTAACTTAAAGTTTTTAAAGTAACTTAAAGCAATATAAATGATGCATAATGACATCAGGACAATCAGACCTTAGTTTCAGTAGTCATGTCAAAGCAATAACTAAATCAGCATACTATCATCTGAAAAATATTGCAAGAATTAGATGCTTTGTTTCCAGACAAGACTTAGAGAAACTTGTGCATGTTTTCATCACCAGCAGGATTACAGGATTATTGTAATGGACTCCTCACTGGCCTTCACAAAAACTCCATAAGACAGTTGCAGCTCATACAGAACGCTGCCGCCAGGATTCTGAGCAGAACCAGAAAATATGAACATATCACACCAGTCCTCAGGTCTTTACACTGGCTCCCAGTTAAATTTAGGATTGATTTTAAAGTATTATTACTGGTATATAAATCATTCAATGGCCTAGGACCTCAATACATTGCAGATATGCTCACTGAATATAAACCCAACAGATCACTCAGATCACTAGGATCATATCAGCTAGAAATACCAAGGGTTCACTCAAAGCATGGCGAGTCCGCTTTTAGCTATTATGCTGGAACAGCTTCCAGAGGAGATCAGATGTGCTCCTACAGTAGTCACATTCAAATCCAGACTCAAAACACATCTGTTTAGCTGTGCATTTACTGAATGAGCACTGTGCCGCTGTTCGTCCGACTGTACTGTACTGTATTTAATTTTTTTATTTTTCTAAACTGTTTTAATTATTCTTATTTCTTTTTATTATTTTGATTTCTTCTATGTAAAGCACTTTGAATTGCCATTGTGTATGAAATGTGCTATATAAATAAACTTGCCTTGCCTTAGAAAAAAAAAAAAGAAACTTTTCCAAACTTTTGATTAGATGTTTGTGATTTAAACATTTTCTCTATCCAATTTATACTGTATATATACATACTTAAAAAAATGTAACCTAAAATGGTACGATCTTCATTAACAATAAATATGATGAGAAAAACTTAAATCTGTTACCTTCAATCTCCAGTCTGATGGGTTTGTCGAAGTGCATCTCTGGAGCGTCAGACTTTATTCCACAGAAATAAAGTCCTGAATCTGATTCTGTTACTCCAGAAATAGTTAAAGAGGCTCTGGTGACCCAACTGTCTGCTGTTATTTCCAGACGAGTTCGGTTCTGATTGTAGTTGATCTGGAGTTTTCTCCCGGTTTTGTCTTTCTTCGCAGAAATCAGCAGAACGAGCTCTTCAGATCTGAGATGATACCAGGCGACTTCATATCTGTTTCTCATGTTGCAGTTCAGAATGATGTTTTCTCCAATCCGAACTCTCACATCAGAAGATCCTCCAGCTGACAAATCTGGAGAGACATTTAAAAATCAAATCCTTTTTGACTGTTAATAGCTATTGTATTTGAGGTTGATATATTAATTTCATGAGTGTTTGAAATAGAATATATTTACCACTGGATGTGATTTGCATAATCCAACAAGAAAATACACAGAAGAAAAAGACTTTCTCCATTGTGTCTGTCGTTCGTAAAGGTGTCGATCAAACTAAACTAAGCTCAATGCAGAGACACTTAAACCACAGTTTCCTCTTCCTTTACAGAGAAATATAATGCACTGTATTATATAGTCTCAACTCAGAATGTTTCATCCTCAATTTTATTTATTGCAAACCTCTATATAATGTAAATCCCCATGATAACCTGATGTAGTTTATACTCTATTAGCTTAGATGCACAGCCAACAAAACTTGGCTAAGTGTGTGTGTGTTGATTTGTAAGTTCAAACATAAATATTCCAGGTTCCTTACAATACTAGCTCTATGAACAGCTTTAATGACATGCTTTTGTTTCTGAAATACTCAATTTCAACCATATTAAAAGAGAATTTTTAAAAGATTTACAAATACAAATAATTTCTCTTCCTGTTTTTCATGTCATAACATTAGTTTGAATGTATATGCTGTAACTTTACACAGATCACTTTATCATATCAGTCTCGTGTTAACATGTATTTTGTTAAGTGTTCTAGTTAAACTTTCAGAACATTGTGCATATTTTCTATAGTTTTTTCTGTAAACTGAGAGAGAAAGTCCATCTCTTTGAAAGGTAATGACAATCAGGAAGCTTACGCTGCAAGTTTGAAAAAGTTACCGTCACTTTGGCTTTCAACACCATCAATGATAAAGGAAAGATTCTCAAAACATTTAATGCATTTATAATTGTTTATTAAGATATGTTTAAACATACAGACAGCAGAATGGAATGACATACTGTATAGAGAATTCTTCAAATTTTCCCTCTTATACCCCAAGAAAACAGATGTTAAACAAACAACTGAAAGACAACCAGAAGACCATACACCTAAAAATGGCTCAATAAGCATATTGATGAATACCTTCAGCAGATACTGGAATTATCATACTGTGAATAGTGGACACGCCCCCTTCTGTTGATTGGCTACAAGTGTGTTGTGGTGCCCAGTATGATATTCACTTTCAAACACACTAGAAAATGAACAAACACAAAAATATATCATTAGAAACCTATTAAAAAAAAATTATAAAAAAAGTAAAAAAAATAAAAATAAATATATATATATATATATATATATATACACTCACCTAAAGGATTATTCCCTTCCAGGGCACGAAGCTCCCGTTCCACCACATCCCAAAGATGCTCTATTGGGTTGAGATCTGGTGACTGTGGGGGCCATTTTAGTACAGCGAACTCATTGTCATGTTCAAGAAACCAATTTGAAATGATTCGAGCTTTGTGACATGGTGCATTATCCTGCTGGAAGTAGCCATCAGAGGATGGGTACATGGTGGTCATAAAGGGATGGACATGGTCAGAAACAATGCTCAGGTAGGCCGTGGCATTTAAACGATGCCCAACTGGCACTAAGGGGCCTAAAGTGTGCCAAGAAAACATCCCCCACACCATTACACCACCACCACCAGCCAGCACAGTGGTAACAAGGCATGATGGATCCATGTTCTCATTCTGTTTACGCCAAATTCTGACTCTACCATCTGAATGTCTCAACAGAAATCGAGACTCATCAGACCAGGCAACATTTTTCCAGTCTTCAACTGTCCAATTTTGGTGAGCTCGTGCAAATTGTAGCCTCTTTTTCCTATTTGTAGTGGAGATGAATGGTACCCGGTGGGGTCTTCTGCTGTTGTAGCCCATCCGCCTCAAGGTTGTGCGTGTTGTGGCTTCACAAATGCTTTGCTGCATACCTCGGTTGTAACGAGTGGTTATTTCAGTCAAAGTTGCTCTTCTATCAGCTTGAATCAGCCGGCCCATTCTCCTCTGACCTCTAGCATCAACAAGGCATTTTCGCCCACAGGACTGCCGCATACTGGATGTTTTTCCCTTTTCACACCATTCTTTGTAAACCCTAGAAATGGTTGTGCATGAAAATCCCAGTAACTGAGCAGATTGTGAAATACTCAGACCGGCCCGTCTGGCACCAACAACCATGCCACGCTCAAAATTGCTTAAATCACCTTTCTTTCCCATTCTGACATTCAGTTTGGAGTTCAGGAGATTGTCTTGACCAGGACCACACCCCTAAATGCATTGAAGCAACTGCCATGTGATTGGTTGATTAGATAAATGCATTAATGAGAAATTGAACAGGTGTTCCTAATAATCCTTTAGGTGAGTGTATAGTTGTACTGCAGTTTTTTGTAAGTACAAGAAACACTCTTTCTGCGTAGAGGGTTCGTTTATATTGGAAACAGGTCCCATTCATAAAATCCTTCAGTTTTCGCGTGTTGTTTGTTCACCCCACAACGGTACAAGTTGGGCCACAAGGAGCCATTGCTTATCTGTCAGCATTACTACTTGTCAGTAATCAGTTTCACCCGTTTGTACCGCAACGCGAGTATCCCTTGTGTGCTAGCTTCATTGAGCGTTAGGCTAAACCGGAACTGAGATACCGGCAACAGGAAGTATCGAGTGTCATGGCGACGCCCACTAAGACTCGCAGGAAAGTTGTGGATATATCCAGAGAATGTCTAATAGGAAGAGAATTGGCACTCTCTGGTTACTTCCGGTTTCTGGACTGGCTGCAGTAACACGTCTCTGTCCATGCGGGGGCGCTCACAGGCGAGTGCAGAATGAATGGAGGTCTATGGAGCTAAACCCATCAAAATCCACTTTTCTCAGGATATCATTTTTTGTCTAGTAATTTGAATGTTGTATTCGAAAGGAGATGCAAAGAAATTACACATTGCTGGGTGTTAGATTTTTTAGAGTCACTTATTTGCTTTAAAAAGTCTTTTAAAATGTCAATGACCTCATACACATCGTACGACCAGAGATGCTGCTTCACGGCAATCCTTCAGTCACTCTGGTGCACAGGTAAACACACAACACAGCTGACACAGGTAAATACACATGCTAGAAGAGTTTTTGTTTTGTTTGTTTCTGGTCCCGCTTCGGATGACACGATGCCATCAAGCGGTATCTCTGGTCGTAATCAGTCCTTCACTGACCAATCAGCGTGTTATGGGCAACAACAACTCAACCTGTAAGAAATCGAAAGGACATAAGTACTCGTTCATTCAACTTTTGACCTATAACCCATGTTGAACTTGCAAAACCTACAATAAAATCTGAGATTTCTCAACGGCAATCGGGTGAAAGAGACAAATTTAGCCGTCTAGCCCCATAGACTCCCATTCAGTCTGCACTCGCCCGCGATCACCTCCAGTGGAATTCTAATGGAACTGCAACCAAGATCGATACAATGGGGCTAATAGGAAGTGCCAAGGCTCTCTGTAGACGGGCTCTGATATATCTATGACTTCGCACGACGGTGTTATTTACTTCCGGGTAAAGATAGGATCAGTCAAATGAAATACAATAAACGTATTAATAATGTTACTAAATATAAAATAAGTATAAAAACTACAAATAAATATTAGCCTACAAATTAAAAAACGATCGGAAATGTCGTCCAATTTTCTGATACTATTATTTGATGTCAAAAATACATTTGGAAAACAAAATACAGCCATTTCTGTGTTTTTTTTTTCTTCTTTTAAACAAAAAACCAAGCTGCACCCTTTTTTAAATTTCATCTTTCATTCCAAAATAGAATAATGAATGAACGAAAAAGTACACGGACCGTTTAACTGGACCAATAATATATTATTAACTCAAAAGCTTGTATTATTAAATAAAAAAAAGTTTTTATTATACAAATGTGTCATTAAAATAAAACTTGAAACTTGAAAATGATGTTTCTGGTCTATAGGTGATGTTGACAAGGGTACTCGATGTATTAGAAGCATGATTGAATTTTGATATAAGATGCAGAATTCAGATTTTTACTGTTTTTGCATTCCTCATAGATGACAAAAAGGAACTGGTTTCATCGCCCCGTAGTGGAGACAATCCCAAGATTCAGGATTCAGGATCAGTCACATGACTTACAGGAAAGTTACTTTCAGGAAAGTTATCCTCTCGGTCTCACCACTCGCTAAATGCTGTAATTTATGAAGTTTTAACTCCTGATCAAAAGACTCATGCCGAAGTTTCACCATGTAAGTGTTCATATATTTTTAAATATATATCCAGTCTGTGTGTTTTTGTGTGATTAAACCAATAGTTGTGTTTCTGTTTGTGGAAAACTAATCCTGCTAATGATGCTAAAGAAATAAGTCGACATGTTTATGATGAACGTGATTATCACCAAATCACATTCCCGTCTCTGTCTTCTCTTATAAAATAACCTTTATCATAGTAAAATCTACATATCGTTCCCAACAAAAGTATTGTGTAGCGTAAAACATGTTTCACCAACAGGCTGTCGATTAGGCCTACTTGTTTGTAAATGAGAAGAAGGTGTTTCCTCACAAAAGTATTATACAGAGGAGGGAATGTCGCGACAGATAGGACTCGTAGGACGAAGATTTTCCGAATAAGGAACTGGCGAAAAAGGAGCTGAAGTCAGCCTCGTCTCGTACACCGCATTACCATTACAGATAGGACTTGTTTACGGCATTATCATGGCATTTCATAGTAATATTGAGTGATATTGTCTAAAGAAAGTAAAAAATACCGATGTTTTCTTTCTTTGGCTTTCAGGTTTTACAAGTTATGATAAGACTTGAATTGTATTGACTATTAACTGCATGCATGCATATGATATGACGCTGATAATGAATAAATAATAAATGTATATTAATAAATATTATAAATATTGTGTTATGTTGTTTAATTAAAATCAAACAAGAAGTGTTGTGTCAACGGCTGTATGCCATGATAAATTTACAGTAAAAAATACATATAATTGTATTGAATTAAAAAAGGAATTAAATTACAATTAAGTTTTTAGTGTAATCTTAAATGTAGTTTTTTTGCGCCCTGCAGTGACTAGTAGCCTACTTTGCAGCTATAAGAGACATATTCACGCTTTTTTCCCACAGTAAAGCTCATTCCACAAACAATGCAGTCCTACTGTAGCCTACCTTTACTAGCGATATAACACCAAATATAGATAATTTATTCACAAGACCAACACGTTAATAATCCACAAGAAATGTAAACTGTAGCTGACAGTCTTTGCAGGCACTGACGTCACACGATAGGCTGAGGTGTGTCACACGTGATCCAAGTTAGCCAATGGTTAGAGATAGAGAATCAGACCCTCTCATCTCCATAATATAAGGGTTTCCCATACCCATCCATCTCTGGGTTTATCCCTGTATGAATGTGTTTGTGATTATGATTATTAGCCTGTATCTGTGACATAAACCAGCTCTTCTGTTTTCTCATCAGGTTCAGATGGTTGAATCTGCTGCTGCTGTTTTGCTTTATCAGTTATAGCGGTCAGTATCATATTTGTTCATACATTGTAACAATGTTTAACTTTCAGGTCCAGGTTGATCTAGTCAATTGTTTCTCTTTTGCACCAAGTGACTTTGCTTGACATTTGTGGATTAATGATGGACATTTCTTAGTGTATTACATCATCTCACACATGACTACTTCTCTATGCAGTTCATCTATTAATAAACATGTTCAGGAATACACTACAACATTTGATATGTTAAAATGTGGTACAGCTAATATTGCTGGCTCCTTATTACCTACAATTATATATATACACTACAGGCCAAAAGTTTGGACACATTACTATTTTTAATGTTTTTGAAAGAAGTTTCTTCTGCTCATCAAGCCTGCATTTATTTGATCAAAAATACAGAAAACAATTTAATATTGTCATATATTATTACAATTTAAAATAATTGGTTTTCAATTTATTATACTTTAAATTATCATTTATTTCTGTGATGCAAAGCTGAATTTTCAGCATCATTACTCCAGTCTATCACATGATCCTTTAGAAATCATTCTAAAAGTGTTGGAAACAGTTCTGCTGCTTAATATTTTTTATGAATAAAAGGTTAAAAAGAACTACATTTATTCCAAATAAAAAAATATTTTCTAATAATATAAATCTTCTTTACTATCACTTTTTATCAATTTAACACATCCTTGCTGAATAAAAGTATTGATTTATTTCAAAAAAAAAAAAAAAAGAAAAAGATTGACCCCAAATTACTGACCAGTAGTGTATATTGTTGTTACAAAAGATTTCTATTTTTAAAACATTTGCTTCTTTTTATTTTATTTTATTTGTTTTACTTTTTATTCATCAAAAGTATCCTAAAAAGGTATCACAGGTTATGAAAAAATATTAAGCAGCCGAACTGTTTCCAACTTTGATAATGAATCATCATATTAGAATGATTTCTAATGGATCATGCGATAGACTGGAGTAATGATCCTGAAAATTCAGCTTTGCATCACAGAAATAAAGGATAATTTAAAGTATAATAAATTGAAAACCAATTATTTTAAATTGTAATAATATACCACAATATTAAATTTTTTTCTGTATTTTTGATCAAATAAATGCAGGCTTGATGAGCAGAAGAAACTTCTTTCAAAAACATTAAAAATAGTAATGTGTCCAAACTTTTGGCCTGTAGTGTATATGTGTGTATGTGTATATATTTATATATATTTTTATATATATATATATATATATGTTTAATATTTTATATATATATATAATTTTTTTTTTTTTTTTTTTTTTTTTATATAAATATATTCACTTAAATAATAATATTTCATGATGACATTGATTATGGAGAATAGAGAGAAACAATACATGCATTTTTCAGTATTGATTCTTTGTATTGAGTTAATTTTATTCTGTGTTTGCAGAATCCCCAGCTGTAGGAAGCAATCTTATACATGTAACAGGGAAAACAGGAGGAAACGTCACCCTGACATGTGGATCTGAGGCCGGAGAGATTTCTGATGTTGATTTAAGCAGACAGTCAGAAAACATCCCTGTCTGTGAGAATGAAGAATGTAAGAGTGGAAATGGCCGAGTGTTTAAAACAGGATCATGTGACGTCATCATCAAGGGTCTGAACTACAGTGACACTGGGAAATACATTCTAAAAGTCCATTACAATAATGATCAGTCAAAGCTGGAGCCACAAACCCTGAAGTATCATCTTCATATTCATGGTAAAGTCAGAACTGATCAAACCATCATCATGTGCTTTCATGATTTCCTGATAATGTTAACAGTTTAATATCTAAAACTATTGTGTGCAGGGCCTGCGATCAGCAAACACATTAAATGTAACAATTATTCAATATTCAGATTAGATGATTCCAATACAGGCTTTTCAGTGGCTGGTTTTTAAATGATTACATTTTGTTCCTTTAAGCCTAAATATGTTTTTATGGTCTTGATTGACACCATTATAATAATGATGAATGATGAATGTCTGTGTTCCTCCTCAGATGAGATCTCTGTGAAGAAAGGAGAGGATCTGAAGTTGGATGTTCTGTTGTCCAACGCTGATAAAGTGGAGAGAAACACTAATGAAGGCTGGACAGAGGTGTGGACGAGAGGTCACGGGGTCAACACTGATCGAATGAATGATCATGATGGAAATCTGAGCATTAATGAGTTTACAGACACTGACACTGGAACATACAGAGTTCTGGATTATGAAGGAGAAACCTTGATCACAGTCTCAGTCACAGGTGAGAGAAGATCAGTGGATGAGGAGAGATATTTGAGCTGATTTTTAATCAGGATTTGAACAGAAAATTGATGCTAAACTGTGTGTGAGTAACCTTTCAATCTCCTCTACAGAATCTAGTACAGGATCAAAGGGAAAACTGGAGACAGAGGATAACAAACCTATAGAACAACATAGTAAGTAAAACAGGAGAAATCATTGAGAGAAAAAGAAAAAAGAAACAACATTTTTTTTTAAACTGTGTTCTCTTCCCTCCTTTCACCTGTAGAGCCTTTGACTATTGGACTGTGTGTGTCTGGAGCTCTGGTGGCTCTGGTTCTGGCTGGGATTATATTTGCTGTCTACAAGATATACCAACGTCAGCACAGAAACACTGATCATGATGACTACCAGGATGTCCCAAGGGAAGACATTGTACAGTAATCCAGAACATCTAGTGACGACACTGGTTAGTTGTAATTCACCTTCAGATCTACAGAGGATTCTGACAGCATACTGAACATCTGTAGCTAGAGGTGTGTAGTATTAATGCAGAGAAAAGCGCTATATAAATGCATCAAATTAGGGGTGTGTGATATACATACAGTCGGCATCTAGTCATAGTTGGGGGCGTGGTGAGGGTGGAGTCGGCGGGGGGGGGGGGAACACTGCGAACATCGTGTGTATTTGAATGACAAAAATGTGGTATTGTGAGTTATTGACACCTGCCGACCAGCAACTGTATAACCAAATGGCCGGAGGTGTCGTTTCCAGACATATTTTGTTATCTGGTTGAATCTCCAGGTAAGACATCGCGGTAGCTGTAGCTGTAACATTAGCCTATAAACTCAATCAACTTTCGTATATGTTGCATACTATAACTCCATAAAACCTTGTCACTTACCAATTGTACATCTTCACTCCAAACCATTAATCCTTTTGTAAAACGGTGATCATTAGTACGAAGTTGCCGAGGGACTGTGCTGACAGTTATCCCTAACTCACAGACTGCAGAGTGTATTGAGTGTAGACCTCGAACTACTCCACAGGTTCGCGATTGGCCTATCAAGCGAGCCTTCAGCTGATAACGCTAATGTGAATGAGACATCCCTTATGAAAAACAACTATAGGATTCTTGTAGTATTTTGGGACAAAATATTATAGTAATCTTATAGGAATACTATAGTATTTTGGGATATACTATAGAAGTACAATATAGGTATCACAGAAGTATTATACACTACTATAGAAATCTTATAGGATTACTATAGTTCTTTTTCGTAAGGGATGTAACGTTAGACAAATCTGGCCCACTGCCTAATACGAGTTTAACACCCATCACAGGGATCTACTCACACAGTAATCTCAAAAATTACAAGTCCCTGTCCTCCTTTCTGGTTCTGTGTGTTTATTAGGAAGGATGTAGAACTTCAATTCATAATTTGTTTGTTTATTGGCGGTACAGAAAACGACACAGCAACTCTTCGGCATGATTGTCCCGTGTGTTTCAATGAGCACCAAGGCAATGTTTTCCCCCACGGGCTAAATTCACATCACGTGATGGGGCGTTCCCAGACCAACCGTCTGTATGTATGACGATTTTTGATCGTGGACGATTAAAATGTCTCCACGATCTGCTTTTGAAGAAATATTGTAATATCGTGCATTCTACTGCCTCTGTCCCAACATACTGAATAACGCGACATATATTCACATAAAATGTTAACGCAGCGGAACGGAAAACTGCAGTTCACAAAAGTTCATAATTTGCATGTGCTTTAATGCCTTGTCGTTAAACATTTAATTCGCTTGCTGATGCGCTGTTCTAACGTGAAGCTCACATGCACTAAAAACCTGTCTACCAGCACCTGGATACTGTGGACTAAGTTATCTTTCGAGTCTTATTGTGCTAATACTGTTAAATACACACAAGGTTTACATAAACAAAGTCGGTTATGTCTAAAGTGAAAGCAAACTTGAGAAAATCGAGAGAAAATCTGCTTGTCAAATACGTGTATATTAGACGCGCCCGTAAAGGCTGATTTATACCGGTACTTCTGCGTCGGACCTTCTACGCTGTAGGCAACGCGTTGGTTTTCATTTATACTTCTGCGTTGTTGTCCGCGTTGACGCGCAATTACACATGCAGAGGGAGCATGTGAAACCCGAGGGAGCGGTCCTAGCAGACCAATCACAGCGCTTGCGTCCGCGTAGAGTTGACGTGTTGTTACATTTTTGGAGAGGTGCACATCAGGTTACGCCAAAGGGTACGCGCGCTACACACAGCCTACGACGTAGCTACGGCGTGAGTTCGACGCAGAAGTATAAATAGGCCTTTACGCCGAAGGGTACGCGCGCTACACACAGCCTACGACGTAGCTACGGCGTGAGTTCGACGCAGAAGTATAAATAGGCCTTTACACCGAAGGGTACGCGCACTACACACAGCCTACGACGTAGCTATGGCGTGAGTTCGACGCAGAAGTATAAATAGGCCTTTACGCCGAAGGGTACGCGCGCTACACACAGCCTACGACGTAGCTATGGCGTGAGTTCGACGCAGAAGTATAAATAGGCCTTTACACCGAAGGGTACGTGCGCTACACACAGCCTACGACGTAGCTACGGCGTGAGTTCGACGCAGAAGTATAAATAGGCCTTTACGACGTAGCTACGGCGTGAGTTCAACGCAGAAGTATAAATAGGCCTTTACGCCGAAGGGTACGCGCGCTACACACAGCCTACGACGAAGCTATGGCGTGAGTTCGACGCAGAAATATAAATAGGCCTTTACACCGAAGGGTACGCGCGCTACACACAGCCTACGACGAAGCTATGGCGTGAGTTCGACGCAGAAATATAAATAGGCCTTTACGCCGAAGGGTACGCGCGCTACACACAGCCTACGACGTAGCTATGGCGTGAGTTCGACGCAGAAGTATAAATAGGCCTTTACACCGAAGGGTACGTGCGCTACACACAGCCTACGACGTAGCTATGGCGTGAGTTTGACGCAGAAGTATAAATAGGCCTTTACGACGTAGCTACGGCGTGAGTTCAACGCAGAAGTATAAATAGGCCTTTACGCCGAAGGGTACGCGCGCTACACACAGCCTACGACGAAGCTATGGCATGAGTTCAACGCAGAAGTATAAATAGGCCTTTACGCCGAAGGGTACGCGCGCTACACACAGCCTACGACGAAGCTATGGCGTGAGTTCGACGCAGAAATATAAATAGGCCTTTACGCCGAAGGGTACGCTTGCTACACAGCCTACGACGTAGCTACGGCGTGAGTTCGACGCAGAAGTATAAATAGGCCTTTACACCGAAGGGTACGCGCGCTACACACAGCCTACGACGTAGCTACGGCGTGAGGTCGACGCAGAAGTATAAATAGGCCTTTACGCCGAAGGGTACGCTTGCTACACAGCCTACGACGTAGCTACGGCGTGAGTTCGACGCAGAAGTATAAATAGGCCTTTACGCCGAAGGGTACGCTTGCTACACAGCCTACGACGTAGCTATGGCGTGAGTTCGACGCAGAAGTATAAATAGGCCTTTACGCCGAAGGGTACGCTTGCTACACAGCCTACGACGTAGCTACGGCGTGAGTTCGACGCAGAAGTATAAATAGGCCTTAATAGTAAACACGCTGCCTTTAAAGGGATAGTTCACCAAAAAAAAAAAAATCTCATTATTTACGCACTCTAATGTTGTTCCAAACCTGTATTGATTTCCTTCTAATATTTTCTAATATTTTTCTAATATTAATATTTTGAAGAATGTGGTTATCCAAACAGTAGCTGGTCCCTATTGACTTCCATAGGAGAAAAATATACTATGGAAGTCACATTCTTCCAAATAACTTTTATTTTCAACAGAAGAAAGAAACTTATTCGAATTTAAAACAACTTGAGAGAGAAAATTATGACAATTTGAATTTTTAGGAGAACTATCCCTTTAACCCCCTGGGGTCGGCTATCGTGCCGGCGCGATAGGCTCGTTTTTTTCCGTATGAGTGCAAAAAAATATATATTTTTTTTTTTAATTTTTATCTTATATGCTTGTGTTATACATCAATCGATCCTGTTTAGTGTGTATTTTTTTTGTGTATGCTCATAATAAAAACAAAGTGTTGTGCTTTTCGCCAAATAAAGAAAAATAAACATGATGCGAGTTCTGCCTACTCTCCGTCAGTGAAGTCAATTCTGAAACGCGTCCGAAAATGAACTGTAACTCAGCGAATACTCAGTCAAACAGGCATACAGACACACAGGCATGAAGCTTGAATTCTCTTCTTTTAAATGAAGTAATTTTTATAAAAAACAAATATTCACAGTTTATATAATATGTATGTAAAGAGAGAGATGTCAGTCGTTCTCATCTCAGCTAATTAAGTTTTAATGTGACTCCACCTACGGAGACCGCGCTATTCAAACGCAAATGTGAGGCGATCCATACAAACCTGTGAAACGCCCACATCCGCTGGATAAGGCCGGTGAAACACTGGATGCGTGGCGTAAGCGTCTCAGCTGCGTGGCGTGTCCGTTTTTATTTCGGCTCCCATGTTAACAGTTTAGAGTTTGTACATTGCCTGCGTGAGACACGCGTCTCAGGCGCGTCACGAGCCGCGTGGAAAACGCGTGCATTCTAGAAATAGAACCGACGCCTATTTTTCACGCGACACGCAAGCGTCTTGGAAGCGTTTCCATGCAAAATTGAATAGGAAAATCTGTTTATTTGTCATTTTGACACGAATACATATTAATAAATGTCCTTTTGATGTTTAAAAGTGTCTAGGTTTTGACATAAATGCAAATATAAATGTAATTTACAAAATATGATCGATTTTCAAATTCTGCTGTATTGAATGAACAGCTTTTAGCAAACTCTATTGCTATACTGAGATGAGGAATATATACTGTATGTGTTTTGTCAAAAATAAAGTCATCAACTAACTAATGAATCCTTTACTTTGAAATACGTATGATAAAATGTATACTTTAGTTTTGAAAGACGTTGACTAGTTTTGAAAAGATTATAAAGTATGTATGTGCATGCATATATATATATGTGTGTGTATATATGAAGAGTTCAGATGCAAAAGCCTCTAAATGCCATCTGAAATTTTCTTCTAGAATGATCATTTTTATGAAGCTTGTATATTTAAGTTAGCTATAGGTGACACACCTGAATGAATGGCTCATTAAGTATGCAGGGACATTGTCTCACCAGGTGTGAACTACTAAATATGCATGACGCTGTTGGAGCGTTTACGCCCCATCCGCATATTGGCTTTCCAAACTAAAAGTGTTTCACAAAACTAAAATCAATGTATCGTTTTATGTGAATGATTAGGCAGGATGATTTTCACATCATTTTGAAGAATGAAAGAACTCTGGGCGATGACATCCATTAGTCAAAAGTCTTATTGCCACATATTTAGTATGTGTTTTGTGGCCTTATTTCAGAAACTTTAATTTTTAGTTTTTTCGATAACCTTGCATAAACATTATTCTCTCAAAAATGAAAACATGTACATACATGTGGCTCACATATTATGGAAGTCCTGTTTGTGCTATATAGAGTGAATTTACACCTTTGCCATTAATATGTTTATAAGCAACTGAAAAAAGCACAAATGTCAGGGCATGTCAGAACACCTCAAGGACCCCAAAAACACCCCAGACCCCAGAGGGTTAATGTTAATAAAACAACAAAATGCGAAGAGAAAATCACTGACTGCTCTTGACTGATAACTTTTAATAGTAGCTTTAATAAGTATCAATGTATAATTTTGTTTTATTTTCATATTTGTTAATTTAATTACTTTCTTCAATGCTACTGTTAAATACACCTACTTGTAGCTGAAAACATAAAGCACTGCTTATTTAATTTGTATGTTAAGTTGTGTAATGTGTATCTTTGATCTTAATATTTATTAACAAAGAGAATAATGACAATTTTTTTTTATCTTTGCCCCTGTCTGCCATTCTTTTTTATTTTATATTTTGTTACCTAAAGCTTTGTTTTTAAAATATGGACATTAATTTGGCTGTAATGGTCAGTCACAAAATAGTAAAACCAACATAAAAAAGAATCGTGATAAAATCGTGAATCATGATTTTCCTGTAACGCAGCGCTGTTTCACTTGGTCTAACATTACACTATCACACTAAACTGCATTTAAATGTGTTGAAATGTATGTTATTCTGTGTTAGTTTGTCTGTATGAGACTAGCAGTAAGCTAGATCAACATTAGAATAACATACAGATCATATTCTAACATTTTATCATTGTTGAACTATAAAACATTGATTAGTTTTATGTAAATGTGCTCACCTGTTTAATAAAGTACATGTAGGAGCGGTCGAAGTCTCGGACGTGGAGCTCTCGTTTATATACTGTCTATGGGAGCTCTCGGCATCTCGAAAACACCGCGCTGATATTGATTCTCGTTTTAGTTCTCCTTTTTTATCCAAAGTCTGCTTGCCATGGTCCATAATGTTTGAACGAAACAACAACAGCGTGCAAATAGACATTACGAACTACACAGTTGTCCACGTCTGTCGCCTTGGTTACTATCAGAGGGCTCTGGTTGCTATGGCAGTACGAGCGGAAACCAGGGAGAACGCGGATATGACGCCATTGATGGCGACAAAACAGAAATAAAGAAACGGTACGTGCCTTTAAATTACAAATTTATCCTAGTTTGAAAGTTGTTGGAAACAGTCGGGATAATGTAAGTACACAACAAAAAAACAAAAAACAGATTTATTGATTTTTGCTATTTTTAAAGCAAAAAATTACATATTGTACCTTTAAATGTATCATGATGTGCATGATATTAAAAACAACGCTGGGAAATCAGGAGGGTTTTAATACATCTTTGCACTTAGTGGTTTGATGCAATGAATTTAAGTGGGAACGAACTGATATAGTGAAAAACAGTGTTTATGTACATATGCATGAATTGTAAAATATTGTTTTTAAATATGTATGTTTAATATGTATGTTTAATATGGCCTTTGGAAGAGCCTTAGCTTCTCCTTAAGTGTCATCATCATCATCATCATCATCATCATCATCATCTATAGATGATGTTCCTTTCCACTGTTGTTTTTGTCTGCATAATAGGGGATCTGCATTCTTTATTGTAAATCTGCAAGTACTATTGTGATAAACTAAATAAACCACTTTTGTAAGAAACATTTTTTTTTTTTTTTTTTTTTTTTTTTTTATGTATTTTTGCATGAATTAAATATTTTGACTTTTTTTGCTATGTTCAGAAAATATGTTAAATAATATATACAATAATATATGATGGGGATGTTTAAATATTTTACATCTTACTGCATCTCAGATTCAGACACAATCAAATCTGAAATCTGCTGCTCAGTGATGAGATCAGACTGAAATCATGCAAGCAAATGGTGGTTTAATTATTTTATGATTTCTATGCTGTTTAAATAGGCTATATATAGAATATATGATCAAGTAACATATGCTATAGGCTTATTTATAAAAAAAATATATTTGTTTTTTAATGGACTTAAACTTCCAGAAACCTGTAGAGTAGTGGCCTGGGTTCGAACACTCCGACACACAAAGTGAGCATTCACGAGACTGGAAAGAAAGTGAGGCTTAGTTTTTCGATGATCAGTTTCTCTGAAAACAATACGCACTCTGCGTACTCGATACACACTTTGAAGCTTCAGTGTCATATGAAACATCACTACCTCACGTTATTGATCATAAATGTGGTCATGCTAAAGTGTTCTGGTTTATAAGGTCAGCAATTGTTTTTGAAGCTTCGTTTCACTGTATGATTTGTTTTGTACCAGAGAGGGCTGAAACAGTTTTACAATCATGCAATTAACACATTATTCTGAAAGTTTAACCAGAACACTTAAACATTCAGCCCTGGTTTCACAGACGAGGCTTAATCTCAGACTAAAATGCATGTTTGAGCTGTTTTAACTGAAAGCATATCTTAAAATATATCAGTGTCATTGTTTTGTCTCAAGATTCACAGCATTAATGTTTCTAAGGCATGTTTACTGTATAAAAGCTTCTCAAATGTCCTAATTGAACTAAGGTCTAATCCTGGCCTAATCTAAATCCAGTCTGTGAAACAGGGCCTACATGTGTTAACATGAGACTAATGTAAAGTAAATGTAAACTGGGAAGAGACATGATTTGTATTTGTACATTTGTGTAAAGAAAATTATTAACCAAAAGCAAGATGATTCCCAACTTGTATGAAACCTGGAATATTGATTTCTGGACTCCAAGTTAGCCAAGTGTCAAAGCAAGCTAATAGACCACATCCATTATTAAAAACTACATTATAAAATCATGAGGATTTTCATTACTGCACATATAGTGTCTTGATGTAATAAATTAACTATTATTAAAGGCTTTATTTTGTTCTGGGAGGGAAGTGGAAACACTTTGTGGTTTAGAGCAGGGGCGATTCTAGGATTTTCATTTTAGGGGGGCTCAGCCCCCAATTGAGGGTATGATGTAAAAAAAAAAAAAAAAAAAGTTAGTTTATGGTCTAATGCTCATTATTAAGTAGTTTCATACATTCATCCAGTAACATGCATATTGTCACAGCCCCTCCTCTGCTTTGCAGGGGCGGTTCCTCCTGCAGGCAGAGGAGGGTCGTTAGTGATTGGAGCCACCTGGGCTCAGGGTATTTAAACTGCTTCACTAACCACTCTCTCTCTCTCTCTGCTCCTCCAGGTATGATCCTGTTTTGTTTGTTCCTTTATAGTTATGTCTTAGTTTGTCCACTCAGTCATGTACACACACAGATTCACGCATCCATGCATTTTACATACACCTTACATTATGACATTCCCACACCTCATTTCCTTTTCTTTGTTTAAAGTTAATAGTTTTGATTTACAATAAAGACAACCTTTTTGATTGGCCTATACTTCTTGTTGGTGTCCCCTCATTTTTGCCACAGGCTATGAGCCAGCTTGTGACAATATGGCACGGTTTTATAATCACTGAGGTACCGAATGCAAGGTATTTAGGGGGGTTCGTGGGCATGCTCCCCCGAGAAAATTTAGATTTCTCTGATCTACATATGTGCATTTTAAGATGTTTTAAAGGCCAAAAAAATTGGATGACAATAGCTTTAAAACCATGTGCGGGCAGCTGTTTTTTTCTCACCTCATCAGCATCACACTCTTTTTCTCTTTGTTTTTATCTTGCTCTGTCTTATTTTTCCCTCCTAAAGCTGAGCTTTGACTGATATAGGCTTTTCATTTTTGTCTGTCAGTGAAGAAAGTAAACATAGGGTCAACTGATAGGTTGATTTATGAATCATTTTCTCAGACAAAAAAGCTACCAGGAAAGCTAGGTAACTAAGTCCATCTACAGTGAAATATAAATTATTTTATTTTTTAAGCTTTTTAGCCTTTGTAATCAACAATACGGTTGGTTATTCATCAAGTCACCCCGTGAAAATCTATTTAATTTCAAATCATTTAACTAACCAGCTAAACGTGTATTAATATAACTGTCTATTGGCAATATGATTAATCTGTTCTATATTTATTTCTATTTATTAAAAATAACAACATGAATTATCAATTTGCCACTTCTATAAATCAAGTACTTAAAAGAAAATCACAAATCCCTTTACTCTACTCTTACTCTAATATATGTATGTACACTCCTCCTGATTCATTATTACTTAATATAAAACTATATTTATTAATACAAAACAAAATAACTCCAAAAAACTCCAAAATAATAATGATGTTTCTCTCTCTGGGCCATCTAGTGCTTTCAGACAATGATGTGTGTCTTTAATCATTTCTGTGCATGGCAGCATAATGTAATGCCGAAATTCAAAATAATATGTTTTAAAGTTTAAAAAGTAAATTAAAATAAATCATGATCGTTTTCTAAAGTATGTTTTCATGGGTGTTAATCGCTTCATTTTTGTAGGAATAAAAAACAACTATCACACTGTGATAAGGGCTGAAGGTGAACGCAGCGAAACGTATTGGTATTGGATGAGAAACCGAACCGTCCCGTGTTGCTCCCAATGCTCCAGTAACATTACATTATGTAAACTGCAATGCATTTATGACAAAGAACTGCACCGATGCAGATGTAGGGCTGAAGCCCCCCTAAAAAGGGCCTAGTGACGCCCCTGGTTTAGAGTCTCTGCATTTTGGTCTAATTATACAATTTCAACATGTTTTAAACTCTGAACACAAGCGGAATGAAGGAATGTTTTTTTTCTGTATTCAGTAATAATAATCCTGTTAAGTGTAACGGTCACCAGCTGGAGTGCCCTTGAGAGCCACCAGAGGGCACTCCACATAAGACTATTATCACTCACAAACTACATTTCCCATAACTCACTGCCCGGACTCATCATCACTTATCACTGATCACATTCACCTGTACCTCATTCACTGATTGCATTCACCTGTGTCTCATCATCCTGTTAGTCTCAGTCTATTTATACCATGTTCATTCATTCACTCACCGCAAAGTCTTGTTTAAGTGTTACACTGCATTTCTGAGCATTCTCCTGGTTTTCTTGTCTCTTGGTTTTGGATATCTTGCCCTGTTCCCTGGATTACTCTCTTGCCTCTGGTCCCTGCCTTGTTTGTTTGTTTGTTTGTTTGTTTGTTTGTTTGTTTGTTTGTTTGTTTGTTTGTTTGTTTGTTTGTTTGTTTGTTTTGACTGCCTGTCTGTGTATGACTCTTGCCTGTACATTGGATTACGCCTCTGGATTGCCCTCAAATAAAGCTGCTATTGGATCCACCTTCGAGTCTCGGAGCAGTTCGTGACATTAAGCAGCTCTAACGGCTGAGATCAGATCTCTCCTGGTTGGAGGAGTCGTATTTAGTCACATTGATGCGTCATACTTTCATTTTTTTTTTAAGTCTTGCTAATTGTGCTGTTTACACACTCATACAAAGACTCATACAGAACCTTTACCATGTAAGTGTTCGTGTTTTTTTTTTGTTTTTTTTAAAGTCAACTTGTGTGTTTTTGTGTTGTTATACAAATAGTTGTGTTTCTGTTTGTGGAAAACTAAATCAGCTAGTGATGCTGAGGAAACAAGTGAACATGTTAATGAACGTATCCAGTCGTATCCATGATTATGACGATGACTATTATGACTATATATATATATATATATATATATATATATATATATATATATATATATATATATATAATTTTTTTTATTTTTTATTGGAGTTATTAATATTATTATCAGACTGTTCTACATTGATAACTCGGATGAGAAAATTGGATTGGAATAGCAGGAACAATTATTTAATAAACTTTGTTTGTGTCTATTGAGCCTTTGAGTTTAATGGCTCATTTTGAGTTTTAAAGTTTACACTGGAATCATTTATGAAACCAAAGATTCAGATTAAAGTTTGATGTTTCTTATTTGACAAATTTTTTTTTTTTTTTTAAATCAAGTAAGATCCACATGTGTTAAATCTTTAAATTAAATTGAAACTGAAGGTTTAGAGTTGTGTATTGTGATCCGTTATGTAATATTTTTTTCCACTCAGGAAAGTGATTTATCCCTGTGTAAATGCCTTTGCGATGTGTGTCTTTATCTGTGTCATAAACCAGGGGCCTGTACCATGAAGGTAGCTGAACAAACTCGGGGTTACAGGATTGGTTTTGAGTCGACAAAACCAAACCGATGCAATCAGGCTTTATTGGTACCATGATGCAGCTCATCAACTTTCTCTGTCAACTCAGGCTTTGATCTTAAGCTATGATTACTCCACGCGCGCGTGCACATAAAAGAGTGACGTCGACACTGAACAACCAATCGCGTTCGATATGGATAGAGCGAGAGCTAGGCCTATATATTTTTCCGCGCAGGAGCAAGAGATAATTCTTCAGAAATATGAAGAATATAGAAGTATTTTTTAAGCACGCAGTAACGCTGTATCTGCTGCCAAAGCAAGAGAACAATCTTGGAGGAAGATTGCTGATTGCGTTAATGCGTAGGTTAAACAATTAATGTACATTTATGTAGGCTAATCATATTAAAAATTTATTAAATGCTAAAAGTAAAATGTATTCGTGTTGATATATATATACATGCATACATACGTGTGTGTGTAGATGTATGTAAAATGTGAATGTATAGGCTATTACATCCTAAGAAAGATTGATATTCATTGATTTTTAGATGCAACCCCAACTCCAAACGTTCTTGACAGCAGATAAAGACAAAATATAAAAATATAATTCAAAGTGGTGAGTATTTACCATAACCTTTTATTATTTTTTTTTAACATTTAATCACAAACACTTGTTTGCAGTAAACAGAAAAAAAATGTGAAATGAGGAAAACTGGGAGAGGGCCACCTCCTCAAGATTACACTGTGGCGGAGGAGTTGGCGCTGAGTAACAATAAGGGACGGCCAATTATGGATGGGAAGTGTACAATACAATTCCAGTGTATGGATGGGTATTGCTGTACAGTCTGACCCTGGTGCTGGCTCCTCTAAGCAAGTGACACTGGGTATGTGTGTACAATGCATTACTAATGTTTTTAAAAAAAAAGTTAAATATGGCTGACTTTTGTATGTTCTGCAGTAGAGGGAAATACAGAGTCCCTGTTGAAGCCAGCACACACACACACAGTCTCCCACACAGGTCAGTATGCAGCAGACAGAACACCAAACATAACCTGCTTTAGCCTACAACAGTTATGCTTTACATTGGCCTTTTATTTATTAGGGTGAACCAAACGATGTAGACACTCTGTATGTGTGTTCTGAGACAGTTGCTGATGTGAATGCACTGGGCTTTTTATTATGGCACACATTTGAATGTCATAATTAAGGGACTGGCCCTTACACATCTCTTTTGTAGGATTTTTCACAACCTGCCCCAGAAACTGAGGCCTCTACCTCAATGGGCTTCAGAAGGAATGTGAACAAGGTAATGCTTTAAACCCTTGACATAAATTACAGTCAGTCCTGTGTTTGTAGGAAGTCATGCCACTTTTTGTGATTTGATCAACCTCCAGAAAATGTGTAATGATTGTTTGTGGTGGAATTGTTTCAGGTGGAAACAGACTCGGTCAGGGCCCTGTACAAAAGGAGTCTCGAACTAGACTGTTCACTGAAGGGACTGTGAGCTGAGGAGGCTCCAAATTAAAAAAATTAAATTGGAGATCAAACAGCTGGAAAAAAACTGATCTCAGTATGTGAACTTTTTTTAACCAAGTAACCCTTTAGTATGAACACTATGAATGTTTATTAATGTAATTTTTCTTGCTCTCTTTCTTCCCCCCTAGCCACATGATGACCAATAAAACAGTTTGAGACACATCTGCAGTGTCAGTGTGCTTTTATTAAGTAAAATATTGTGTTGTGATTGCATCTCTGACAGCTGCGCCAGCTGGGTGGTCAAGTGTGATGGGGTCAATTTCATCGGGGAGAAGCTGGTTTTGTGGTGTTTCTCGCTCCTTTCTGATAGTGGCTATATTATGCAGAATGGCACATGCAGCCACTATCTGTGATGCCCGCTCTGGTGACACTCTTAAGCGCCTAAGGCAGTTGAAACGTGCCTTTAGGATGCCAAAGGTCATCTCGATCTTGACCCTGGTTTTACTGAGGGCCACATCGAAGCAGTTTTGTGGCCCTGTCTGAGGGTCAGGATAGGGGGTTAGCAAAAACCTCTGGCATGCATAACCTCTATCTCCTACCAACAGGCCATCAAAAAGCCCTGTCATAGAACAGAAAAGGGGAAAATTGTGTAAGTTTTGCTATTAAAATTAAAACTTTAAAGTGATAATATGAAACGCTTCAAAACAGAGCGCACAAAGCGCGTATGCGCATCGCGGGTGCAGCATGATGTGCTCAAAGCAACGTGGAGTCACAGTGTTCAGCGCTGCGCTGCACAAGTGCGCATTTAAAAGTTCACGGCACAAAGTGAAGAAATGTCGAGCGCACAAATCCTAGTGTAGCCTATAGGCTATCTGTCCAACAGTTTATCTATCTGTCCAACAGTTTATTGATCATTTGTTTCTTCGCAGTTTTAAATTCCAGTTATTGTGCGTTTGATGCCGATTCATAGTCCTTGTGATGTGTGTGATCTAGCAGGCACGAGTCGTTAAAAACAGCAACAAATATAAAATACAAATACACAAAATAAAGTCATTTTATGCAAATCCACAGCCTTTTATCTACAGATCATGCATTATAATGTGAATAATGGAGAGTTTTACCGTGCATCCTGCTGTAACCGGACGAGGCGCGCGCGCTGTTAGAATAGTGAATGGAGAATGATTGACAGCCGCAGATGAGGGAAAACGAGTTTCCGTAAACTTTAATTTAATGATGTAAATAGACTTCTGTCCCTCACATTAAGCTATGGAATGGCTTCAGATGACTTTGTGAAATTATAATCAGACCCTCTCAGACCCAAGTCACCCAAACTGACGTGAAAAAGAGGCGCAGAAAAGTGAGTTGTTTGCATCCCTGTACTATCTCCACGGTGGTTTTATTAAGATTAGTTCAATATGCTGCATTACACGTGCCAATATGAATAAGCCTACCTCTGTGATTGTTGCTGAACATTTGCTAACGACATGTTTTAAGCATCTTCACGCAGGCGTGACAGTATTACCCAGCAAACACATTTACGTTGTGGCAACGTCTCTGGCACGTTGCATTTCTGCTATGGCAACGTCGCTGTCTACGTGCTCGCAACATTGTAACAACGTAGAATTGTAAGACGTGACAGGGCTGTAGCAACGTTGTTGCGTGACATTTAGCAACTGAGAGACGACGTTCTGACAATATTTTTATATGCTGCTATATCCCCCATTTAGCATTTTGTTAGATAATTATATACTTTTTATTGTTTATTGTTTATCTATATTATTATTTAATAGGGCTATCAACACCTGCAAGTGTACAGGTTTCGTTAATTCAACTTTATTAAAACTGCATCAAATTGCACTTCCAAAAGTAATACATTTGTGGAAAAAAAAACACGAAATAAACGAATATACAAATTTATTTTAAGTATAATAAATAAAACATAAAAAGCAAAGGCAGATCAGAACATTTAATGAACAAAACCGGGTCTGTATGGCAGACAGTAGCCGAAAGCAGGTGTCACCGGGGAAACATCCACAAATCCAGAGGAGCAAAGAAACGAATGAGATAGCGGAAAAATCAAATGACAAACTAAACAGTGCAAGCGAGGCTACATTAATCACATTAGAAATTAAAGTTGTAGGTTGTGTTTGATAGCTGAGGTAGGATGAATTAAACGCAATAGGCCTACTCACGTTTCCTTGCTCGATGATGAATGAGAACACAATGAGCCCAACAGGTGGTTGGGATTTAAAAGGCTGATTTTCCCGCTTCGGGGCAGTGACGAGTACATTATGTAGTCCAGTGGTTGTCAAGACACCGTTGGCACAACCTTAAGCAATGGCCCTGAACAATGGTTTAATGTCAACATTGTGACAACACTGTAACAACCTTCACCACACAACGTATTTATAGCAACCTTTTGGCCATGTTGATAAAACGTTGTAGAAGGTTGGCTACGTTGTGCCAACGTTCTGTGTTTGCTGGGTAGTAGGTCAGTTTCACGAGACTAGTAATGGTCATTGAAGTATTAATGCTAAGCACTACAGTGCAACATCTCCCTTACTTCCCGAGTGTACTGCATTGAGGTGCTACTGGAAGTTTCCGTTAAAACAGTACTTCGTTTAATTTAATACCAATAAAAGCCGTACATACCAGCAAAACGCTCTTCATCGATCCTGTGTGTGCTGCCGCGTTATGTTTTGTTTTGGAGCACGAAGGAGCTGCGTGTCAGCTTAACCAATGAAAAGTGTTGCAGCAACAGCACGCTGCACGCTTGTGCGTTGCTGCACGTCCGCTGGGAGATTTGGGAAATGTTCGTAAAAATCAAACAGTGTAATGTTTTCAGCGGGGTGGCAACAGGGGTGGCAAGGACTTCGTCTGGGGTGGCAATTGCCACCCCAACTAGCCCTCTGGCTCCGCCACTGTTACCAATGCTAAAACTCTTTCATAACTATGTTCAATGATGTCCTTCATGCGTTTAGAACAACAAAACATGGTTTCACATGTTTCCTGATTGACTGCATTATGATGATATGCCTAGTTATTGCGAGAATTAAGCTAAATTAAATCAGTTCCTGATTTTCTTCAGCAAAGAATAGAAATCATGACATGTCCACCTGGTGGTCATGACGCGTTACTGCAGCCTGTGTGTCGCGCAGTGTTGCCAATGGGATTTTGTCGTAAATTTTTGCGATTTTTGCGACAAGGAGCTATTTTGGCTATATTTAAATAAAATTAGCGAGATTTTTTTCTTTTTGGCAATTAAACTCTGGCACTGATTGGCCACACCCGTGATCTCAAGACACGCCACTAGAGGGCAGCCCCGCGGTGTTGCTGTTGCTGTTGTGTCGAATAAAGCAGTCTAAACAGTGCAGTCATGTCTCCGGTTCCACCCGTGTATGTTTATGTAGTATATGTTATTATTATAGCATATTGATGCAGACAGAACAATTATGATGATGGTTTTTATTATTGGGGTTATTTATATCATTATTAGATTATCACCAAATTTCTAAAGCCTGTTGTTTCTTTGAGATCTATTACATAAAGATTCAGATTATAGTTTGATGTTTCTTATTTGTTTTTATCATGTAAGATCGACATTTGTTAAATGTTCAGACTAAATCAGTCAATGTTTAGTAATATTTTACCGCTCAGGAAAGCGTTTTATCCCTGTATATCTTTGTGATTTATTAGCCTGTATCTGTGCCATAAACCAGCTCTTCTGTTTCTCTTCAGGTTCAGAGGGTTGAATCTCCTGCTGTTTTGCTTTATCATATATAGTGCTCAGTATCATATTTGTTCATAAATTCAGTAGGCTATATTACATCATCACACACCATGACTACTTCTCTATACAGTTGATTGCGGAGAATATAGAGAAAGAGTAAATGTATTTTTCAGTATTGATTCTTTGTATTGAATTAATTTTATTCTATCTGTGTTTGCAGAATCCCCAGCTGAAGGAAACAATCATATATCTGTGACGGGGAAAACAGGAGGAAGCGTCACCCTGTCGTGTGAATCTGAGGACAGAGACATTTCTCTTGTTTTATTTAACAAACGGTCAAGAAACATCTTTGCTTGTAACAATGAAGAATGTAAGAGTGCAGATAAACGAGTGTTTAAAGAAGGATCATGTGACATCATCATCGAGGATCTCATCTTCAGTGACGCTGGGAAATACACTTTAATAGTCTATTACAGTGATGATCAGACAGAAGTGAAGCGACAGACCAGGGAATATTATCTTCATATTCATGGTAAAGTCAAAACTGATCAAACCATCAGCGTGTGCTTTCATGATTTCCTGAAAATGTTAACAGTTTAATAAAATAACTATTGTGTTTGGCCTGTGATCAGCAAAAACATTAAATGTAACAAATGAACAATTATCCAATATTCAGATTAGATGATTCCATTGTAGGATTTTCAGTGGCTGGTTTTTAAATTATTACATTTGGTTCCTTTAATTCTAAATTTGTTATTATGGCCTTGACTGATTGACACATTATAATAATCAGTAATGTCTGTGTTTCTCCTCAGATGAGATCTCTGTGCAGGAAGGAGAGGATCTGGAGTTGGATGTTCAGTTGACCATCGCTGATAAAGTGGAGTATCAGAACAGAAGAAGCTCAGGCTGGACAGAGGTGTGGAGGAGAGATCTCAGGGACCGGCCTGATCCACTGACCGTCAGTGACGAGACTCTGATCATTAATGAGTTTACAGACACTGACACTGGAACATACAGAGTTCTGGATTATGAAGGAGAAACCTTGATCACAGTCTCAGTCACAGGTGAGAGAAGATCAGTGGATGAGGAGAGATATTTGAGCTGATTTTTTTAAATCAGGATTTGAACAGAAAATTTATGCTGATTCTCCTCTACAGAATCTGGTACAGACTCAACGGAAACACTGGATACAGATGATGACAAAACTGATGAACAACATAGTAAGTAAAACAGGAGGCATTGAGAGATTTACACAATCTTTAAGCAGCGAGTTTAATAAAATAAAAATAAAAACATTTAAGAAGAAAAACTGTTCTCTTCCCTCCTTCCTCCTTCAGCTGTAGAGATCTGGGTTATTGTGTCTGTGTGTGGAGCTCTGCTGGTTCTGGTGGCTGGGATTACGGTTGCTGTCATGATAAAACACCAACGTAAGAACAGAAACGCAGATAATTCCGACCAAGCAATTACAGGAATGTGGTTATAGGAAAAGTCCACTTCTAAACAGATCTATTAACCCCTTGATCGGCAAGGATCACTGGTGATCCTGGATTATTTATTTTTTTATATTCATTACTCGTCAAAACATCACACTCTTACTTGACCTGGACAAACTCAGCTTCATTAGAAAGATTTAAGACTCCAGCTTCGATATTTGACCACTGTTTATAATTAAAATGGTTTGCAGTGACATTAATTTATTCATTTATGCCAGGAGTGCAAAATAATTAATTTGTAACGTTCGTTTTTTTGAATAGAAATCATCACTCAAACAGCAGCCATTCATCTCATTTCTGGTTTATTTGTGTTTGTATACATACAATAATATCCACGATCCGCCAGCTATTAGTCCAATGGTGCGCTTGTTTGGAGAAATAATAATTATGACACGTTTGTAAAATATTTCGTCATACAGAATAACATTTCTATTCATTTTCTCAAACAGCTAATAGAGCTAGCGATGACTACCCTCTTCCTGATTCGTGTCAGCTATGACATCAGCGCAATATGATTAGTTTAAAAAGCTGTCAATCAGCTGTTTACACTTCCTCATTCTGAGCTACAAGACAAACAAAACTAAACATCTTTACATCTGATTCAAGAAGCTAATAAATGCAGGATTCAAGTATATCTGGTTTGTGTGTGTGATATGTTTATGTGTATTCAGAATGACTTCTGAGCAGAAACTTTTTTCTTTTGGGTAACGTTATGTCATGAATGCATCACTTGCCAAAATTGGGGGTGACTAGTAAGGAGTTAACTACTAGTACCTAGAAAAGCGCTATATAAATGTAACAAATTATTACTACTCTCCCTCAAAACTTTTTTTTTTATTTGCATTCACGCAGGCCAAGTGGCGATAGGGACTATAGGAGGAGTAAGGGAGTGATGCAAGCATGGCAACGATCTTTATAGCATTAAAATTATAAGATTACAGATTAAAATTATAAGAAAACAAATACACACACACACAAAAGTCTAGTAGGCCTATCTAAATATGTTGCCGCGTGCATATAAACTAAAATGTCCTTTATAACCAATGTAAATTATATATTATTAGCAATACTGTCATGATTCTGCCTTCATGTCCTAGATCTTTCTTGTTTTGAGGCAGGATCATGACAGACCCATGTTTTGTGTACAAGCACATGGCCATTTGTTTGGGCCATGTGCTTGTGTTGTCTCGTTCTCTGCCCCGCCCCCTTGTTATCCTCGTTTTGTCTTGATTGCTTTACCCATCATCACCTGTGTTCCTGATTAGTTTGCTCCCTATTTAATCCCCTCATGTTTTCTGTCCTGTGTCGGTACATTATCTAACTTTGCCTGTTATTCCTTGTGAGACGTTGCTTGTTTAAAACTGTGAGTACTTTGTCAGTGACCTGTTAAATCAGTTTTGTGAGATCGTTTCCCGTCATCGTCTAGTCAGAGTTTAGTCATTGTTTGTTATCTTGTCTTAGTCAGAGTTACCTCTCCTCAGTTCTGTTTTGCCCCCTCGTGGGTTTTGTTTTCTGTTTTTGTGTTTAAATAAACCTTGAGTGTCTGCACCTCGTCTGCTTTTGGGTTCATCTCCTCCACATCCCATGACAGAATGTACCGACCATTATTGAACCCAGCAGACAGTATGTCCTTTCCTGCCAAGCGACAATCTTTTGAAGGGACCCGGTTGGTCGTGTTTCGCGGGATCCGTGGAGGCCGCAGTAGAGGAGGTGATCGAGAGGGTTCTACAAGGTCTTCTTCCGCTTCACTTCCTGTGATCCCTGAGGGTCGTCTGCTAGCCGTCGCTACACATGGGGACCAACCCAGTCCCGCCACGACTCCTGAGACACCTTCCACGTCCTTCAAGCTTCAGGGTAAGCGTGGAAGGCACCCGTCGTGGGAGTCAGCATCGGAGTCTTCCTGCCCGGAGTCCTCCTCGCCTGCGCTGAGCTCCCCAGTTCCTGTAACGGTTCCCGCTTCACCTCCCTCTCCTGTCACCAGTCCGTCCATGGCATCTGCTCCGCGGCCTAGGAGAAAGAAGAGGAGAAAGGGAGCCTCTCGTTCTTTGTCTCTGTCTTTCCCAGAGCCCGCTACTGTAAGCGCTGTCCCAGGCGCTGTTCCAGAGCCCGCCACGGCAAACGCTGTTCCAGAGCCCGCCACGGCAAACGCTGTTCCTGAGCCCGCCACGGCAAGCGCTGTTCCTGAGCCCGCCACGGCAAGCGCTGTTCCAGGGCCAGCGTCGGCAAGCGCTGTTCCAGGGCCAGCTTCGGCAAGCGCTGTTCCAGGGCCAGCTTCGGCAAGCGCTGTTCCAGGGCCAGCTTCGGCAAGCGCTGTTCCAGGGCCAGCTTCGGCAAGCGCTGTTCCAGGGCCAGCTTCGGCAAGCGCTGTTCCAGGGCCAGCTTCGGCAAGCGCTGTTCCAGGGCCAGCTTCGGCAAGCGCTGTTCCAGGGCCAGCTTCGGCAAGCGCTGTTCCAGGGCCAGCTTCGGCAAGCGCTGTTCCAGGGCCAGCTTCGGCAAGCGCTGTTCCAGGGCCAGCTTCGGCAAGCGCTGTTCCAGGGCCAGCTTCGGCAAGCGCTGTTCCAGGGCCAGCTTCTGCAAGCGCTGTTCCAGAGCCAGCTTCTGCAAGCGCTGTTCCAGAGTCTGCAGTCATGAGGGCTGCAGAGCGAGCAGCGGCCGATTCAGCTGCTAAGGCTGTTTTGCGGTCGGTTTCGGCGAGCCACGAGATGCCGATTGTCACCGTTGCAAGAGCCTTGTCCGAGTATCTGTCCAGTCTAGCCAAGATTCTGGAGATGCCTGTCCCAGCTGATGTGTCCAGTCCTGTCCCAGCTGATGTGTCCAGTCCTGTCCCAGCTGATGTGTCCAGTCCTGTCCCAGCTGATGTGTCCAGTCCTGTCCCAGCTGATGTGTCCAGCCCTGTCCCAGCTGATGTGTCCAGCCCTGTCCCAGCTGATGTGTCCAGCCCTGTCCCAGCTGATGTGTCCAGCCCTGTCCCAGCTGATGTGTCCAGCCCTGTCCCAGCTAATGTGTCCAGCCCTGTTCCAGCAGATGGATCCAGTCCTGTCCCAGCTGACAGGAGGATGTCTGTGTCCAGTCCTGTCCCAGCTAATGTGTTCAGCCCTGTCCCTAATTTTGTGTCCAGCCCTGTCCCAGCATCACAGTCTACATCTTTCTCCACTCCCTTACCACCTGCCTCACCCATTGTCTTCGCTCCGCTGCCGGCTGTAGCTGTTCCCTCTGTCACCACTTCACCCCGGACTGTTTCCCCCAAGACTGTTCCTCGTGTGTCCCCATCCAAGTCTGCCCGGACCCCTCGCCCTCAGCCATCGTCCTGTCCACCCAAGACCACAGTCCCACCCACCCACCCTGGACATTCCCCCATGAACTCTGTGTTGTCTCCGCCTCCTCTTCCTTGTTTTTTATTTTTATTATGTCACCCCAATCCTGTCATTGTGTATTCATGTCTGCCTTTATTAGTTTTTGTCATGTATTGTTGGTTTGTGTCTATGTCTCAGTCGGTCTTGTCCCGTGTTTCATGTTCCCTCTAGGGAGCGTCTGGAAGCCGCTCCTTGGGGGGAGGGTTCTGTCATGATTCTGCCTTCATGTCCTAGATCTTTCTTGTTTTGAGGCAGGATCATGACAGACCCATGTTTTGTGTACAAGCACATGGCCATTTGTTTGGGCCATGTGCTTGTGTTGTCTCGTTCTCTGCCCCGCCCCCTTGTTATCCTCGTTTTGTCTTGATTGCTTTACCCATCATCACCTGTGTTCCTGATTAGTTTGCTCCCTATTTAATCCCCTCATGTTTTCTGTCCTGTGTCGGTACATTATCTAACTTTGCCTGTTATTCCTTGTGAGACGTTGCTTGTTTAAAACTGTGAGTACTTTGTCAGTGACCTGTTAAATCAGTTTTGTGAGATCGTTTCCCGTCATCGTCTAGTCAGAGTTTAGTCATTGTTTGTTATCTTGTCTTAGTCAGAGTTACCTCTCCTCAGTTCTGTTTTGCCCCCTCGTGGGTTTTGTTTTCTGTTTTTGTGTTTAAATAAACCTTGAGTGTCTGCACCTCGTCTGCTTTTGGGTTCATCTCCTCCACATCCCATGACACAATACATGCATAATCAAAATGTCTAAAAAGGAGGTCGACACCAGGATCGGTTTTCTAGATGGCAATGTATGTTTATTTAAAAACAACCACAAGTAGATTAAGTGTTCATAAACTGCATAACGGCCAAAAAAGTAACAAATCTGTCTTATATATCCGACAGTAATATGTGATTCTAAATTAAATAAAATTCTAAAAAGTTACAGACTATTCGTTTCTTTATAATAGGCATGCATAAATCACAATCATATAGGCTACCATCTGGGCCTGCACGGCGGCAGGAAAAGACGCAGAGATGTAAGACACCATGTCTCTACCTTACGATGATTTTGGTACACCAAAGGTAGATTTGCGCTCTGGAGTTCGGCTGATAAACTCTGCCATGAGACCCTGAATATCCAGATCATCCAAAATGTTTTTGTGGATGTGAAGCAGTGCCATGTGAGAAAGTCTACTCTGAGTGATAGTGCTACGGAGCCAGGTTTTCAGGCGGCGAAGAGCTGAGAAAGACCTTTCGGAGCCAGCAGTAGACACTGGTAAACAAAGGCACAAGTGGATCAGCCGTTCCACCTCGGTGAAAAGTCCTCTTGTTTGTGGATGCAGAGCTGATACAAAGTGAGCAAGTTCTTGGACTGAGTGGAATGCATGTTGTTTGGTGAGGCCACCCAGCATCCTCAGTTGCAGGCCTAGGGACGCAATGTCCATCTGTGGAAGCTGAAGGTTACTCAAGTCAGCATCTGAAACAAGGCCCTTTGCAGAATCCAGCAGCACTCTCTCCCTCTTTGCAGCTGTTGACAAGCCAGCTTGATCGAATCTGCGCACCATTTCCGAATTCATTAAATCCACTGCCTCAAAAAAGTCCCGTCGCCACTTTAATTCACCATTGTCTGCTAAATCCTCCAGCACAGTGGTGTCCCGAAGACGATTTGGTGTTCTGCTGACCCTGGAATCTTTTGGCCACTTCAGGCTGAGAGCTGATGCAGACGCTTTTGCTTTCAACAAAATAGTGTCCACAACTCCTTCTCCCCTCAGTGCACCTATAATAATAATAATAATAATAATAATAATAATAGTAATACATGCTATTATTTACGTTTGACCCTCTGAGGTCGCCGGCGCGTTTTGCTGGATTTTCTTCACATTGTAGCACAATAAACTTAAATTACTTCGTCATTTATGCTCATACAGAAAAAAGAAATATGAAAAAAAAAATCTGTGATATTTCTACTTTTTTATGTGTCCACTTACAATCAAATCAAAACATTGTGCTTTTGTTAAATAAAGAAAATAAACAGGGTGTGCTTTCTTCCTCTACGTCTGAACTTTTTTTTTTTACCACGCCAACGCGCGCAAAAGAGATTGACATGCAAATCGTCCACAAAAAATAGCAATTATAGGTAACAAAAAGCAAAGAATAAAGCTTACCTATGCGCTCTTTGAGAACTTTAATGCACTCAAGTGCACCAGAAACGCTTGCATCAGCCTTCTGCAAACTTCTTGCCACAGCCTCACAAGGTCCAAACATATAGCCTCACAGCACAACAGCCCGAAGACAGTTCTGCCCTTCATAGCTTGCTTGAGAAGTCCTGATATTTTCGACCGAGTCTCTCCACGAACACTTTGGTCCTTTTCGAGAGCTCGTAGGGTCTCCAACAGCGGCCCATATCCTTGCAGGAGTCTGGATATCGCCTTGGTCCTTACGCACCATCTTGTCGGACACAGAGCTGCGACATTGGACACGGGTTCTCCGTCGGGGGAAAAGAGACTGATACAAACTCTTGCGTTTTGCTGACTCTCGGATGAGGTTGGAGGTGCTCTGTACAAAGTTAAATATGTCTGCGACGAGAGCCACATCCCGAGCCACCTCTTGCAAAGCAAGATCCAACGAGTGATTGCAACAATGGACAAACAAGGAGCCAGGGCAGACTTCTGCAAGACGCGCACGTACGCCGGTGAAACGTCCTGACATATTACTTTCCCCGTCAAAACAGTAGCCTTGAAGCTTTTCAATCGGCAGGTGCAAGCGCAAAAATATGTCAGTGATGCACCTGAATAGAGTGTCTGCTTTCGAATCTGGCGCGCTGTAAAATCCCCAAAACACACTCTGTTGACACAAATCAGCATCCACATAATGCACATGGCAGGAAAACTGCTCGGATGAGCTAATGTCTGTAATGCCATCAGCCGTCAGTCCAAAGTAATGAGAAACCATTGCCCCAGAAACCAACCTTCGCTGCACAGCATGTGCAAGCAGTTCTATAATCTCGTTTTGGATCGTATCTGACAGCAAGTTATCCCTGCGGAGCATCCACTGGCGAGCTGCGGGAAGCGACTCGGTGCGGTCAATCATCATACGCCAGAAATGTCCTTCACAGTGATCACGGCCTCGGAGAGGTAAGCCCTGTCGGACCAAATTAGCCTGGTTAAAACCAGACCATTCTCAGTTGTAACTGAGTTATGGTCTGGAAAAGCTCCATAGACAAATCATTTCCAAAGGTGCGTCACCAACGGACGTCGCTCAAATGCCTCTCGTGTAAAGCCATATGCTGCGTCCCAATTCGCCTAAGTTACACTACGCCATAAAAGTATGTACTCTTTTTGTGAAGAAAAGGTATTTACTTTTGAATGTGTAGCACTAAAGTAGGCAAGCTTTAGGACATACTACTTCGTCATCTTTATCGGATGGATCTGTCGTGTGCATCCTGTCACTTAAACTGCCCTGTCAATCATCGTGTCACAGTTAAAATCCTCTATTAAATCTAATTTAATTTCCTACCGTTTCGGAGAGAAATGTAGTAGCACGTTCATCTGCCAGTGGGTCTTTCATGGAGACTGTCCTCATGTGTTTGCAATTTGAATATAATAATGCATTTAAAAGTTGAAAGGACATCGCTCAAATGCCTCTGGGATAGGATAGGATAGACCTAAAACCAATCAGAGCGATTGTCATTGTGTAAAGCCCGCCTCAACGTTTCTGATTGGTGCCGCGATTTCTCGGCATCGGGAAATGGACTTGAATGAGCTCTTTGCCAGACTTTCTTGCAGAGCAAATCTAAATTTGCCGGAAGTTGTCTGGGTTTTCCCAGGCTAGGACCAAATAGCGTACTGACTTGAAGGCATCTTGGAGAACCACTCTGCCAGTATTCTGCTCCTTCGCAACCGCGTCTGAGAGCAGGGCACTGATCGGTGTACTATTTAGCGCAGCGATTTTGTTCACAGCTTCAAGGTGGAATAATGACTTCTCGTGATCTCTGAATTTTTCTGTGGCTTTACGCCAATTCGAAAAGCCCCCTCTGATGAATACGGCGTCAGCTCTGTAAAAGTCATGTACCAACTTTTTGGCTACAACAGAACAACAAATAAAACACAGTGGTTTGTCAGTGTCATTGACATAATGGAGCCATTTCCATCTTTCAAACCAAGCTGATTTAAACGATCTTGAAAAACCTTCAGTCCCAAAACGCTTGGTGGGGAAGTTGAAATTCCTTGGCTGAAATGGCTCAGATGGTAAAGGTGATGTCCCTGCTGCAGCAGTCTCACTCTTGTCAGGGGCAGACTGAGAATTTTTTTAATATGAAGTGCTAGCGTTAGTGTCACCAGCAGCCTGGTCGTATTGGCTAGCACCGGGAACGACAGAAGCTAGCTTGTCCTGCTCGGGTGTAGGGGCTGTAACGTTACCTCTGGATGAGGAGTCAGTTGGATAATTCTTCTCACTAGTCCTCAGCCTCTGGTTTTTGGGGTTGGATTGAAAAAAATCCAAAATTCTCTTTTGAGACATTGCTAACTAATTCTCTTGCTGTAGCGCTGATATTGATATAGACTAACGTTATATCACTAGTAGTTTTTTAGACTAGGTGTATTATTTTTTTTTTTTTTTGTGCTGCGTAGGCTGAATCGTAATCGCGTGATTCGCGTCACGACACCTGATTGGCTAATACTACACACAGAAAATAAATTAAATAATTTTTTATTTTAAAATTAAAAAAAATATATATATATCCCTCTCTTCATCCCACACCTCAAACATGACATACAAAATGTTGTGGAATAGAACAAACAACAACCAGAGATATATTTATAAGCTATAATTTTATTGTCATCACAGTTTGCCAACAGGGGGTGCTGCAGCACCTGCAGCACCCCTACTTCCCGCGTCCATGGTCTCACACTCAATACAAAATTTACAATGGGCCCTGTTTGAATATAAAACCCTGTTTGAATATAAAACCCAATTGAATATAAAAAAAAGTCAGTATTTCTCCCGCTCGTCATCGGCAGCTGTCACAGTTGCCAGGCGACAAGAACAATCCTCCATAGGCTAGACCGGTCCAAGCGCTTCAGATGCGCCCTTTGATATGGGACACAGCTGTAGTTAGCAACAATTTGTTAATATTGTGACAATAGGCCTACATTTTGTTACTTTAATTTTCGGAACTGCATATTTCCTTAAGTATTCATGTACAAATGTGAAGTAACCTACTGAAGTACTTTTTTTCCCTCACATATGATTTTACATTAAACTACACAAAAGTATATAGTTTAAATGTAACAACCTTGAAAATATTCAGAAGTAAAATGCAGTAGTAGCATAATATAAATGCAAAACTATCATAAAAACCCTGACAAGGATTTTCTTTCCCCCCTGCAGAATACATACCTCTAGTTTTACTCTTGATACTTTAAGTACATTAGAGTATACAAGATAATTTTGCTTAACTAAGGTTTTAGTAGTTTTTCCCCAATTCAGTATCAGTAGTTATTAAAAGTACTTTTTTCAGAAATATATTCTTTTTAAAAAAAAACAAAAAAACTCAGTGACATGGCAGCCGTCGATTGAGTCAGTCCTGCAAAGCTGTTGGTAGACAACTCAGTGGATAGTGGAAATATGCACTCAAACACTCTGGAGACCGTCCCAGATGATGTCCCACCAGCAGGAGGCCTTACCAGGGTCTCTATTGTGGAGCCCATCCCGGTCCAGCAGCTCCAGGGTCTCCCACTCAGCTCAATAAAAGTCTACATCATTTTTTTCTTATTTTTTGTACTGTAAATTTAAATGTTTATGTTGATTTTTATATGTTTAACGTATGTTGTTAATAGTTGGAAAAAGTACTTTAATGTAGACAATGTACTAACAAATGATTTTCATTTACCAATTTTATTTGAAAAAATAAAAAAAAGGTATAGAAGAATTTGTTTCATGTAGAAATTATGACTGTCATTACAAAAATAAATAAGTCCAGAACAATTCATTCTCTTTTATTTACACATTTAAAGTTGCATAAAAAGAATGTACAGATTTTTTCTTTCCTTTTAAAAAATAAAAGTGAAAAAAAGTTAAACAAGAATATGTAGAAAAAAATATATATTTTCCAATCATTCTCTCAAGAAGAGAAAACAGCCTGTCCATCCTCTCCCTACTCTCCTGTGCTCTCCTCGCCTCTGCCTCCCTCTAGTTGCCCTTTGTCTCGCTGCCTTCGTGCTGGTGCTGCCCCTGGCTCCTCCTCATCATGGGCACCCACTGATTCAGCAATGATGTGTGTATTAATTTTCTTACTTTGTATTTTTTTTTTCCTGAATTGCTCTAAAAAAGCAGAAAAGGGTACTTAAAGGGGTGGTTTACTGCTTTTTTTCTTTGCATGATTGTGTTTATGGGGTGCAATATAACATGTATTCGTGTTTTTTTTTTTTTTTTTTTAAGTCTTATTTTTCATAAATTTCACCTTTATTGTAAGCCACTATCTCCTCTGTCATTTGAACGACCGGTTGACTTCCTGATTCTATGAAACCACTCCCTCAGAAACAGGCAATGGGCTCAGATTGGTTAGTTGGGCCGGTGTGTTGTAATTGGCTAAACTGCGTAGTGCACGTTGTCCGGAAACTTTACGCCCATTACCTTTACTGGCGAAAGTTGCATGTGCTCCGGTCAAATGTAAATAATGGTGTCAATACTGCCGTAACAGTTTGAGCCAGAATCAGACCCAGAAAGCGGCAATGAAGAGAGTCAAGCAACCTCCGCAAACACGGCTCTTACAAAACGTTTCTGAATGGTACATTTTTTATTATTATTATTCAATTCTATTCTAGTCTATTCTATTCTACTATTATTATATAAGAATTTCGATATGCTGTTACTTGAAAATGCTACTGCTGCTTGTATAGCTTTTGAGATACGGTTTTCTCCTGATTAAACATTTAATATAACTGAATAAATGACTGAGTAATACCGTTTTTAAAGTTATTGTTTTAACTTCAGCAGCTGAAGTTTGCTGTTGCGATTACATATCATTTTTTGAACTTTATACACGTTTGTCTTATACACACAAAATAGCATCGAACTAACTGGCTGTAAACAAACAGCTTTGGCATTGGTTTACGTTCTTGATCAAATTGAAAAATTACGTCTTAAATATACATGGAAAAAACATTTACAAAATTAGTACATAATTACATATTCAGGTCCAAAATGTTTGTACGCGTTTGTACCAAGCCCTGAAAAGTGAAGCCAAAACGTCTCGATCGCCCCCCGGTGACTGGTCCTAGTATAGGTCATAAGCCCCGCCTCCCCGTGTTATTCAATGGGACGTGAGACCAACTAAACAATTAAATTACACTTCAAATATCTTTTTTCCAAAGGTGGTTTCTTTCATTTGCTGTCATTTTTATCACGCTGATGTTAGTTCAAGTGTCTGTTTCAAAAATAAGTTGGTTTTTAGTTAGTTACGTGATGCGGTGGTGTAACATCATGATTGACAGCTGTGATTGACAGGTTCTCCGAGCGAAGTAGTCACTGAAGCACCAACGGACATTTTTTTCGGGATCTTCGGAGGACTGAGGAGATTGTATTTACTTTATTTTAACAAGTCTCTTGTCGTACTGCAATCAATTTTTAAAAAAGTGTGCAGAATCCACTCTCCGTGAGTGCATTCTGCGAGAGTGAGGGCGGAGCGTTGATCTCGCGGCTTTACTTCCTGCTCACTACTGCGCAGGTCTGGTCCCGAGATCGCTACTGCGCAGACTCAAGTTCCTATATGTCAGCGCCATATCGGGACTCTGGCGGCTTCAGTTCTCACCAATGGAAGAGAGCGAAGGGGCGTCGTCCATCTTTTTTTACAGTCTATGGTTTGTACGTGTAAGTGGCTACTAAAGCCAGCGCTGGCATTTGTTTACGTCCTTGATAAAACTAAAACATTACGTCTGAAATTATACATGCAAATACATTTAAAATTATTAAGTCTTACTTACAGGTTGTGGCCCAACAACTGCTGCCTCTGGTTTTAAAGTTGGAACTGCTTCATGTTTTAGTAACAGTTTCTTGTTGAATCCGGCATTGAATTCGTGGAGATTCTGGAAGCTGTCTTCCGTAAAATGCGCAGCACAGAGAGCTAAATTACCATTGTAATTTTCAGGAACATAATCAAACATAAATTTTAGCCATTGTTGACGAACTACAGCGTCCGTATGAAGCCCGAACACAGAAGACCTGACAGCTGGGTGAAAATAACACACTTTCGACGGCATGGCTACAGCTCTCCACTATAACTCTTCCTCTTCGACAAAGCCACAGAAATATGGCCATGCCCCCATTTTTGCATGGGTTAGTTACGTATAAAACCCGGGAAGTATCTCGTTGTAGTCCCATTCCAGTCGTTTTTGTAGGCATTAAACTTCCTGATTTTTAAAAGACGATATCTCTGCTTACATTGAACTTTCAGCGCAGCAACTTTGCAGATACTGTTCATGCACCAACAGCAACATTACACACTATTTAAAATGAAAAAAGTGAAATCACAATCAACCACCCCTTTAACACAGGGGTGCAATCTTAAGTGCATTGTTAACACTGCAAAATATGACACATCAAGACATGCATACAAAATACTTAAAGGAGAACTCTGCAACTCTAGCGAACTCTAGTCACTTCTTCGCTGATTTTCCCTTTTGTTGTCGCGTGTTTTCCCCACGAGCTCCCCCTACAGCTGTGGGGGGGCGTATATTTCACAACACGGTCGTAAAAAACTCACTTGCGGCGGCCTCCTCCCCCTCTCTACCGCTGCTCATGTGGGTTTGTTTTGATCGGAGCAAGCCAACTGTATGGTGTGGAGCTATGTCTACCGAGGTGGGTAAACTGGTAATACATCATACATGCGTGGGTGTTTATGTCGGTGTTATGTGTTCTAGTTCTCGCTTCTCACGAGACTTCCAATTTCTATCTTGCCGGGACGGTAGTCCCCAAGTTGCAAGGTTGGTTTTCCGCCTGGGAACGCTGGGGGGAGCGGGGAAAGTCACCAATATCACCAGAACAGGTTGTTTAACCATCCAAATGATTTCTAGACAGTTTTATTAAGTTAAAAAAGTTACCAAGTTCTCCTTTAAGAAATCATATTTCTGGAAACTCAAATTTGGTTAAAACCTTTGTAGACATAACTTTCATGACACTTAAATGTACAGTATGGAAATTTTCGCCACTAGGGGTCGCTAACCTCTTTACAATAACAAAGGCGTAGTTTGATGACGCAACATTTGCTAAGAATTATGGATCTTGTCGTCAACGTCAAGCCGACCGATCTAATAATGTTTATGGATGAGTAAATACGTCGATGTTTTTATCATGACTGTGATATAAAGCAGTTCGGGATTGATAAGAGACAGCTATCAGCTCCACACGCGACGCGAGTCCCGCGGATATAAAAGGAATATGGACATTTCATTCTACCGAACTACACGCAGAATTACCACTCACAGGTCAGTTTATTAGACAAATTAAACTTGTGAGGTAACGCAGCGCTGTTTCACTTGGTCTAACTTTACACTAGCACACTAAACTGCATTTAAATGTGTTGAAATGTATGTTATTCTGTGTTAGTTTGTCTGTATGAGACTAGCAGTAAACTAGATCAACATTAAAATAACATACAGATCATATTCTAACATTTTAACATTGTTGAGCTACAGTATATAACATTGATTCATTTTATGTAAATGTGCTCACCTGTTTAATAAAGTACATGTAGGAGCGGTCGAAGTCTCGGACGTGGAGCTCTCGTTTATATACTGTCTATGGGAGCTCTCGGCATCTCGAAAACACCACGCTGATATTGATTCTCGTTTTAGTTCTTCTTTTTTTATCCAAAGTCTGCTTGCCATGGTCCATAATGTTTGAACGAAACAACAACAGCGTGCAAATAGACATTGCGAACTACAGTGGTCCACGTCAGTCGTCTTGGTTACTATCAGACGGCTCTGGTTCATAGCTCTGGTTGCCATGGCAGCACGAGCGGAAACCAGGGACAACGGATATGACGGCATTGACGGCGACAAAACGGAAATAAAGAAACGTGCCGTGTCTTAGAATTAAATTACAAATTTCTCCTGGTTTGAAAGTTGTTGGAAACAGTCGGGATAATGTAAGTACACAACAAAAAAAAATGTATAACATAGATATAGTGATTTTTGCTATTTTTAAAGCAAAAAAGTTACATAATGTGCCTTTAAAAGTGAAACCCCATTGCCTTATCTAATGCTTTTCTTATGGGCTTTATTGGGTGAGTGATATTTCTTATAATACACAAGTGAGATAGCCTAGTGCAAATATTACAAATAGGTCGTTAAACTAATATTAGCACAAGTTTTGCCTCAAACTACCTGACAAATGAAGCCACGCAATGGTGACGGAGTTAAGATGAAGTTTATAAGAAACTTTAACTCTGGTTTCGCTAGCTATTTGAGTAAATAAAAACATAATATTTACATTTAAATGTGAATTTTCTGTCCATCACGAACTCTAGTCTCGGCCACCTTTAAAATTAAATAAAAAATGCTGTCGTCACTGGCGCGCAATTACTTATGGGATAGGCCGCTTAGGATCCTTTTATGTATCCTTCGTTTCACAGGGAAACGAAGGGTGCATTTGGCGTCGCTTTTGAATCAGGGTAGCCTTCGTCGCGGCACCGCAATCGGCCTTCAAATGCGACCTTCCAAGGGTGCAGCCTTTGAATTGGGACGTCCTTCGTCGCGCCGCTGTGACGCAAATACGAAAAAATTCAATCGGCCTTCAAATACGGCCAATCGGCCTTCAAATACGGCCTTCGGAGGATGCAGCCTTCACATTGAGACACAGCTACTGTGTGTGGATCGTGCAAGGCTAAAGCAGCGAAATGAAAGTCTCAAAATCCAAATGAATCTGTCAGCATTACTACTTGTCAGTAATCAGTTTCACCCGTTTGTACCGCGATGCGAGTATCATCATCATCATCTTCTTCTTCTTCTTCTTCTCTTATTTAATGGCGGATTGCAAACAACTTTTAGTTGCATACCGCCACCTACTGTACTGGAGTGTGTATCATCATGTCATTTTATAATTATTTAAATTCTCCTCCACAACCCTGTGTCTTTTAAAAATGTAAATAGTGCCTTCCTGGTGATTCTTATCTCCTCTCCCTCTCCTTCTGATCCCAGTATCCCTACCAGATTCCACTCCCGCCCTGCCTCCTGAACCTTATCTTTAAACACCCGTCTTTCCACCTCATTCAATGTGCAGTACAATATTACATGTTCTACATTTTCTTTAACCCCAGTTTTCACAGTTCTCACTATTCCTTTCCCCCATTAAAAACAGTGTGCCATTCAGCCCTGTGTGATCCACCCTGAGTCTAGTCATTACAATTTCCTCTCTCCTGGTCCTTTCCATGTAACTCTTTACACTGACTGATTTTTGTATTTTATAATATCTCCTTCCTTTCTTCTTAAAGACCCACTCCGATGAAAATCATGTTTTTCTAGGTGTTAACATGTTCTTGTGGCATTTTTCTGATGTTAGAGGACATATCTTGAGAAAAATAAGTTCAAAGTTGTATTTCTGAGTATTTCTGCATTCAAATGGCTGTGAATCAGTAGCAGACGCTAAAATGCCAGCTAAAATAGACTGGAGTTGTGACGTAGTAACTCCACTGGGCGGTGCCACAAGCTCATACTCCCCTCCGCCCCCACGGCTCAGGTTCTGAGTAGAGAAGACGATGGCGGATCAACACCTATGTGCGGTAGCGGGTTGCAATGCTAACTGTACGTTCACACCGCCGCCGACTTGAGCGGCAAAGAAGCTCTGGCCGCCCTGTCAAGGACGCTTGTCAAAAAGTACGAGGAAGCTTGTTGACGCTTTGGCCGCTCTGACGTAGCAGCATTCTATGTTCGATCATGGGAGAAGAGAAGTGTCACACCATGAAAAGTAAACAAAATAAACAAGCAATACATTGACACTAGAAACCTTTTATAATGACAGCATTTGTATAACCGTTTTGGTCACATTATTATTTATTATTATTAATAGTGAGTGCGCGCGCGCGGCCGAGGCTCTCTCTCTCTCTCTCTCTGCTATCTCTCTGCGTTCTTATATGCCCTGTCAAGCGCGCCCTGTTAAACTGGCAGGACTTAAAAACACATGCAAATGATAAACTTTCACTCTGATGGTTAAACTGCAATTAATCCGATAATGATAGGAAACCCAGCAACGGCGATGATCAGCTTCTCCTCCGTTTTCTCGGAAGCTCAAGTCGGCGGCGGCGGTGTGAACGAGGGGGAGGGTCGTCTCCGTGCCAACGGCTCCCCCCACAACGCAGAGGCGAATTGCTAATGAGCTACTGCCGCTCTGCTGAAGCAAAGTCCCAGAAAACGGCACAGGTTTTGTGATTTTGGCTAAAAACGGCATAATCATCATTTAAAGACCACTGAGAATGTTTAAAAATAGCTCAAAATATGATCGGAGTGGGACTTTAACCACCGCTTTTCCTTCGCCTTTTCCTAGTGGAATTGTAACTGTTATTACCTTTAGCAATGCCTCTTTAGCCAGTTTGTCTGCAATCTCGTTCCCTTTAACCCCCTCATGTGCTGGCACCCAACAAAACTGAACATCTATGCCACCCCAATGTAATCTTAGCAAACTGTGATAAAGTTCTATTAGTAGGTCTTCTCTGACCAATGTCATTGACTGTATGCTTTTTATGATAGCTAAAGAATCTGTGCATAGTACCACCCTATCAGGCCTGACCTCTTCAACCCACTGTAATGCAATAATGACTGCCACTATTTCTGCTGTATATACAGATAACTGATCAGATAGTCTTTTGGAGAGATTTATTTTAAATTCTTGGATATGAACTCCAACTCCCACACATTCCTGTTTGTTCTTAGATCCGTCTGTGTAAATCTTTAAATAATTATAATAACTGTTTCTCATGTAAATGTTTGTTTTAACTCCCACTTCCTCTGTTCTCCATTCTCATTTCTTTTCCAGGATATTAATATCGGCCTTTACTTCTGGAAAAAGCCATGGTGAAACATTACTAACTGGATTGGCCGTGGTGAAATCAAAGGCCTCCATTTCATATTCCCTTACTCTTTTTTCCCCTGTCCAACCAAACCCAAGCCCCTGAAACTTGGAATACTCCCAACATTCCTGTATTGTTTCTTTTGTTGGGTTTTCTTTCCCACTTCCTTTTAATCTGATCCAATACGCCAACGCTAATTTCTCTCTTCTTAACTCCAGTGGTATCTCTCCTGCTTCTATGAGTATTGCATTAATGGGGGTTGTCTTCACAGCTCCGATACATACACGTAAAGCTCTATACTGTAATCTATTAATTTTTCCAATATTGTTTTTGCCGCTGCTCCATACACTACACAACCATAATCTATTGATGACCTCAGGCATGCCCTATAGATGTTAATTAACAACTGTCTATCTGCACCCCAGTCACATCCAGCCACAGCTCTCAGAAGATTAATAACTTTTTTGCATTTAGTTTCCAAGTGCTTTATGTGTGTTTTCCATGTACACTTACTATCAAACCATAATCCCAAGTACTTAAATTCATTTGCTTTCACCATTGGCTGCTCATATAATGTTAACTTTTCAGCCTGGCACTTGCGCTTCTTTGTGAACATCATATAACAAGATTTGCTTGTCGACATCTTGAACCCCCACTCATATGACCACGTCTCTACTTTCCTAATCGCTTTCCTTATATTTCCTACTTTATATGACACATTACTTCCTCTCATCCAAATGGCCCCATCATCCGCATATAGTAATGCAAGTATCCCTTGTGTGCTAGCTTCATTAAGCGTTAGGCTAATCCGGAACTGAGATACCATCAACAGGAAATATCGAGTGTCATGGCGACGCCCAATAAGACTTGCAGGAAAGTTGTGAATACTTTCAGTTTGAGTTTAAATTCCTGCTAAACCTGCTGTGGATCACAAGTTTTGACACCAAAACAAAAGATTCCTTCAGAACTTTTAACATGTAAGTTTTCAAGTTTTTAAATATAAATCCAGCCTGTGTATTTTTGGGTTATTATACCAATATTTTTGTTTGTTTGTGGAAAACTAAACCTGCTAGTGATAATGAAATGAATCAGATTCTGTGCTGTTAGTGTGGACCAGCAGCTGAGCTGATATGGCAAGCCATTTTGACTTTTATTAATTGAATTCTTGATATCAACAATTACATTTTCACTAGTTAAAATGCTAATTCTTGATATCAGGAATTAGATTTCTACTAGTAACAATTACAATATTTGATATCAGGAATTCAATTTTCATTAGTAAAAATGTTAATTATATCAACATTGATGTCATCACTTGCAGAAATACGAATTCTTGATATTCTATCTTTAATTGTATTTCAACTGGTAAAAACTATAATTCTTGATATCTGTGATTGTGTGCTCACCAGTTAAATGTCACCATAGACTGCCATCCTTTCTTATGCTTGTTTCCAAGCCAGTAGGTCTATTCTATTACTGCAAGATGCTCTGTCAAAAGCTTGGCAGTTCGGTTTCCCCTCAATCGCCAAATTGTCGATTTGTATGTTAACCATGCCCTCTCTAAGTGCTGAGCGTGAGCTCCACTTACAGGATCAACAAACCACCTTGAATGATTCACGGTGAAATGCCTGTAACCCAAATTGGTGAGAACACCCCTGCTCTCCACTCGTCACTAAGGATTAATGTCCCAGGCTGCACATGCTTCACTAATAAGGGAATCCGATGGTGGCGGGACCTCTTCTTGACCAGCCTCAGGATAGGTCTTTGATGCCTTTCTTTTACTTTTTACCCACTTTTTGCATCTCCATGTGTTGGATATTCTCCCACGAGCATACTGTAAAAACAGCAAATGTTCTTAACATCTGACACTTCAGTTCACCATCAATATCATAATAGTCATATAGCCTGACCCTAAGGGCCCTATTTTCATATTCATTATATTCATTATATTGTCATGTGCGGCCAGTCACAAGCACAGTGACATTTTATATAATGGAACACAAATATAGAGCATACTATTTGCATTTGAGTTGGCAAATAGGAAGCTAGGGCTGATACACATTCTAGTAGCAGAATGCAACACAACCAAAACAAGATAGTTTCATCTTAATACTTATAGAATACCTTTCGTCTCATCAATGACAACAGATTTCATCTCCAAGTCGTTGTCCCGTTTTATTTTCATATTGCCTCATCATTGCATGTCTGCACACTGTTCTTACACGGGATTACATCTTTGAGAGTGTTGCTGAACTTTTAGCAATACCATCTGCATTCATATCAACCTGCCTCATTCACAAGCCTTGAGAAAACCTGACAAAGAAGCACATTTACTTGAATATTAAACAAATACTGAGCAGCACAGAAAGCATAGCAATTTTATTGACAAAAAAAAAAAAAAAAAAGTCTATCATTGACTATGTGCCTTAATATATGGACCACTGCCGGACACCACCCTCCACTATATTAATATTTTATTAGATTGTTAGTGCGTTTCTAAAGCCTATTTGTTTATTGAGTTTGACTGATCATTTTCAGTATTACACTGGAATAATTTATTAAACGATTCCGATTATAGTTTGATGTTTCTTATTCTCATTGTTTTGCAATATTTTACCATTCTGGAAAGCGTTTTATCCCTGTATAAATGTGTCTGTATCTGTGACATAAACCAGCTCTTCTGTTTTTATCATCAGGTTTTCAAAGCTTCTGCTGCTGCTGTTTTACTTTATCAATTATAGCGGTCAGTATCATTTTTGTTTATAAATTGTAACAATCTTCCATTTTCAGTTCCAGGTAGAGTTATTGTAGTCAAATGTTTCTCTTTTGCACCAAATGTCTTTGCTTGACATTCGTGGATTAATGATGGGAATTTCTCAGTATATTACATCATCACACACCATGATTACCTCTCTATGCAATTCATTTATTAATGAGCATTGTTCTGTTGTGAACATAATTCACAACATCTGCACTGACACATCTGATACAGCTTTATGCCATTGTCATCAACATTTGAAGTGTTAAAATGTGGCACAGCTAATATTGTTGGCTCCTTAATACCTTCAGTTATATATATTTAAACCTATTTGACTAAAATGAGAATATTTAATGATGACATTGATTACAGAGAATAGGCAGAACATTGATTTTTTTTTTTGTATTGATACTTTGTATTGAATGGATTTTATTCTGTCTGTGTTTGTAGGAACATCCACTAAACCTGTGTCAGGGACAAAAGGAGGCAACCTCACCCTGACATGTGAATCTGAGGACAGAGAGATTACTCATATTCGTTTATTCCATCAGGCAGATGAAATCCCTGTTTGTAAGAGTGAAAATAGCCAAGTATTTAAAGAAGGATCATGTGACATCATCATCAAGGATCTGATCTACAGTGACGCTGGGAAATACATTCTGAGAGTTTATTACACTAATGATCAGACAAAGCTGGAGCGACAAACCACAGAGTATCATCTCCATATTCATGGTAAAGTCAAAACTGATCAAACCATCAGCCTGTGCTTTCTGGATTTCCTGATAATGTTAAAAAAAAAATCTAATAATGTTGGTATTGCATGCAGGGTCAAAACCAGCAATAACATTAAATGTAACAATGATCTAATATTTAGATTAGTTGATTCTTAGAGGCTTTTCAATTACATTTGGTCCCTTTGATCCTAAAAAGTTGTTTATGGCCTTGATTGATTGACACCATTATAATGATAATTAAGGTTGAATATCTGTGTTCCTCCTCAGATGAGATCTCTGTGAAGAAAGGAGAGCAGCTGAAGTTGGATGTTCTGTTGATCAACGCTGATAAAGTGGAGCATCAGAACAGAATCAGCTCAGAGTGGACAGAGGTGTGGACGAGAGGTCACGGGGTCAACAGTGATCGACTGACCGTCAGTGACGAGACTCTGATCATTAATGAGTTTACAGTCACTGACACTGGAACATACAGAGTTCTGGATTATGAAGGAGAAACCTTGATCACAGTCTCAGTCACAGGTGAGAGAAGATCAGTGGATGAGGAGAAATAATATTATTTAATACATCATGAGCTTGAGTTTTTCTCTTATGGAGTTAAACTGTATGACTAATCGTTTCATATCTTGTACAGAATCTGGCTCCACAGGAGAACACAAAGGTAACACAGAAGAACAGTAAAGTAAGAGGCTGTTTTAAAAAACTATTGAACAGTGAGTTTAAAAATGTAAAATTTGTGCTCTCTTCCCAGCTTCATCCCATCCTCATCGAAAACTCTTGAGCTGGCCAGAGAAAGTGAATGGGATTTTTGTGATTACAATAGTTATTGCATATATAGTGATTTTGGCAGTTCAAACTGTGTTGAGGTTTGCTGGAAGGTTTTGATGAGGTTACTTGTAATTTTCCTTGAGCCCTAAACAGATCTTCAGAGGATTCTGTCTACATATTTCTCCAATATATGAATGTCAAAATAACAATACAATATATAACAATATAACAAAATATAATACACCAAGATTCGTTTTGTTTCTGCAAGTGGCCTATAGTTAAAGATTTGGACTATAGTGACTGAAGGGTGAGCAATCCTCTTTGTTGAACTCAGAGTTATAGTTTTTATTGAATATCAATTATTGTTTCTAAAGAGTTAGGAAAGCATTTATATATATATATACAAATATATTTATTAATATACTTATTTAATATAGTTTCTTATTTAAGTTTCTTATTTATTTCTATTTGATCTGTATAAATATTCAACAGAATTATTGATCTGACTTAGCCTGGCTAACGTCAGACCAAGTCTCATTTGAGACTTGGTCTGGGAACCACGTGTTCATTTTCTCGTATTTGAGGCGTGGTTTACGAATGCCCAGAGCCGTTTATTGGACGCTATGAATGTCTATCAAATGCGCCTGTACGTAGCTCATAGCCAATCGCTTCAATTATACCAGATGACGTATGTAGAGTGACAGATATTCGACGAGGAAAAAGACGATGGGTCAAAGATTTATTTGTACACGATGGCGTTTAGCGAATATTACCGTTTGTGCAAGATAAACATGAGGGTAGAAGGTAACGTCGAGTCTGATGCCATGTTGGATCCAAAGATATAAACAAACTGCTTCGGTGTCGTCATCGTCTTGCTGCTCCCTCCCCGTTCTGTGATTGGTTCCCTTTTTCAGGGGAAAATCTGGTCCATGGTGTCCAGACTGCCTAGCAGCGTGAATAAAATTGCGCTGCGAGTAAGGCAGTATTGGGAAACCCAGGCTAGATCTGACTGCTTTGAAACTAACAATCTGTACTGGCAAAAGCTCTAAAAATATATATGTGACTTGACTATGGATTGAGGAAGGTTGGAATCCACAACACAACGTCTTCACATATTTTAAAACACTATGAATCATACACTTTCTGCCTTTTGTAAATGGTTAAAAAACTGGACATCACACACTACTAGACTTTGTACATTGTTCTGAGCTCAACACACTCAGGCAGAAACATGTCCCTCGTTACCAGACACACGACATATGAAAACAATGCGTTCTAAAATTATCTCAAAATATAAAACACGTTTGATCTCCTCCAACTGGATATAATTATTCCCTGATTAAGCTTAAAAAATCTGTCAATAATACACTATGAGATTTTCTGTGAGATCTCTCAGCTCAATCCTGCAGTCTGGCTCGGACTTCAGCAACTACAACATTGTGTAATTTTTTATTAACCCTTACCCTAACCCTAACCCTAATTTGCTAAAATTAAAGTCAACTTAAATACTTTTGTTTATCTAATAAATAACAGGTAGTCTTATGAACTTAAAAATTCTTATGGCAACTACAGATTATTTTTCATTTAGCTGCAATCCTTATTCTTTCATCTCCATGTCTGATTTCCAAAGCAAACTACATTAAATGAACATTACTACAGTGATAACCACAGCAGCAGCATTAATTAAGCCAGTAAATGCAAAGCAATAATAATATTTTAACAATATTTTTTGCACAAAATTGTTAAACTCAAAATTGTTTGTTCACATAACTCCATTGGAAAGTTGGACAACATTTAAACTTAAGTAAGGTCAAACTTGAGGTCAAGGTTAAGTAAGGTCATAAGTAAGGTCAACAAAACATTTGTTAGCAACATGTTTAGAGTATTCTTATTTAGTTCATGCAAGATAATAAACTGACTTTGTTCAAGCTACTTTTCTACATTTGTTTGAAGAACATTTTGCAAGGTGAATTTGTTTTTTTTGTTTTTTTACAGTGTACCGTCCACTCACTCAGACTGTAAATCGTGTCAAAAGTCAGTGTATTCCAGCTTTAGATTGATTTCATTGTGTAGAGATTTTTTGACAACTGTATGTATTTGTGTTTAACTATACAAATTAAACAACATTTGTAAGTAATATGTTGGTATGCATTTTTGTGTATATATGCTTTTTTGCGTTTTTTTATATATATATTCTAATATGGTGAAATAGAGGATGTTTCAAGAGTTTACTTCTGTTGCATTTACTTAAAAAAATAAAACTGAAGCTGTATCACACCGCGACAGATTCATAAAGCAGCAGCATGAGCTGAAATCTGCTGCTAGCTGAAATGTTTAAAATAAGCTTCAGTCGCTCTGAACATTTGCAGAGCCGCCATGTGACACTCAGCACTCACAGTGATTTACCATCTCACTCTCTAATTTACCACCTGTACTATTTTGGTGTCTTGTAGTTCTAAATTGGTGTATTTGCATAATATCACTTTTATTAAATATATGGTGGTAAGCTGTAAAACATACAGGCGTCATTATGCAATCCAGTAACACTCAAAACATTGTCATCGTATTTTAGTATGGTACATTTTTGGCAACTACTATTGCTGCTTTTGAACCATAATTTTAATCACAAATCATGCATAAATATTATGACTTTAAAAGTCATAAATATGAGTTAAAAAGTTGGAATTATGATTTGAAAAGTCGAAATTATGACTCAAAAATTTATAATTATGACATAAGCCAAAATGACTCAATGTTACATCTGTCAGCTGCGGTGCCCTTCTGTTCCAGCAGATGCGGCCTCGTCCCTCACTGTCTCCATAGACAATGCTCAATATTAGTTTACTGGTTTCAGTCTTGTTAATCATATCATAACCCTGTCTATTTAAATGCATCATCTCCCTGTTCTCTGTGTTCCTATGCCCTGTCATTGTTTGGACTGATTACCCTGTGCTTTAGTACGGAGCCCGGGAAGTCACCTGTGGGAGAAAAAAAAAACAATCCGTGGTGACGGTTTGGCAATCCGTCCGCTCAGTTTATAAACCGTACTCACGAATTCTCAAACTGTTCCCTCGGTTTAACAAATCGTGCCCACGGATTAATAAGTTTCTAATCCGCGCTCTCAGATTTGTAAACCATGCCTTCAGTTTTTGCAATCTGTACCCGCAAATTCATAAACCGTGCCCACGCTTTCGCAATCCGTTCCCACGGGTTTGTAATCTGTACTCACGGATTTGTGACTCGCCCTCATTTTAGAAGAACACGTTGTTAACGAATCTTATTGTATAGTGTTTTATTGAATATTAAGTGGAATACATCAAATTGACATACGTCTGCATGCTTAAAGTGATTCTCAATTGTAGCGGGTATGGGTGGAATATACGATTTAATATGAATGACGTGCATCAAAATATTTTGTTTATTTGTGATATAATCTTAGCACTTTATTATTATTTTCTAACCTGTATTATGACTGATATTTGACTAATTGCTTTGTTCATTTTTTTGTAAGTTTTGGACAAAAGCGTCTTCAAAATATGTAGCCTAAAATGTAATAATATTAATAATTGTAATAATAATAATAATTATTATTATTATTATTTGAGTTAATAACTATAAATGAGTTCACTTAAGACAGTAATATGTTTATCATAAAATAATTTATGAATGCTTTATTTTTTAAGCAAAAATTATGCAAAAAATGTAGGCCTATTTTATCCAAAACTGTAAAAGGTTAGGTTATAGCCTATAATAATAAAACTTTGATAAATTATTTGATGACAAACATATTACTGTATTACTAAGTTAACTCGTTTATAGTTCATTTATAACTTAAATAATAATAATAATTATTATTATTATTACATTTTAGGCTATATATTTAAAAGACGCTTTTGTCCAAAACGTACAAAAAAATGAACAAAGCAATTCATCAAATATCAGTCATAATACAGGTTAGAAAATAATAATAAAGTGCTAAGATTATATCACAAATAAACAAAAGATTTTGATGCACGTCACGGTTTATGAATTTGACCGTGAATTTGATTAGAAACTCGTGGGTACGGTTTATTAATCCGTGGGCACGATTTGTTAAACCGAGGGAACAGTTTGAGAATTCGTGAGTACGGTTTATAAACTGAGCGGACGGATTGTTTTTTTTTCTCCCACAGGTGACTTCCCGGGCTCCGTACTTTTGACCACTGCCTGTTCCCTCATCAGGGAATGACAATAGTCGGGGGTGGAGAGCCCTCTGGTGGTAATGATGGGCACTCTCACAGGTAATCGTGACAGACTGTATGGACTATTGGACTTATACTATTTATACTGATTATAAACTGCATTTGGATCCTCATTCTCTGCTGAATTCTGTGTTTCCACCACCGAATCATTATGCAAATTATAGACCAATTTCCAACCTGCCATTTCTATCTAAAATTCACCAAAAATCTGTCTTTATACAGTTGCTGAATTACTTGCACATTCAATCCGTCTCTGATATTTTCAGTCTGGCTGAACCCTTCACAACACTGAGTCAGCTCTTTTAAAAGTTTTTAATGGTATTTTAATAACTACAGGCGCTGAAGACACTATGGCTTTAGTGCTATTAGACTTCAGCTTGGCTTTTGACTTTGTAGATCACAGGATTCTTTTATCTCGGCTGGAACGTGTGATTGGTTTCACAGGTACGGTACTCAAACGGTCCCAGTCATTCTTATCTAGGCCTAATAGAAGTTTTTCAGTTAGCTTAGGCGCTCATTTATCCTCGGCAGGGATAGATATTCTCATTATACATGCTACACTTGGGATCAATTATGAGTAAATTTGGTGTGTCGTACCTCTGTTATGCTGATGCCACCCAACTCTACATACCTGTAAAACATAAAGAAAACAACAGTTTCGAAGTTCAATATGACTATGATGAAGAAATCTTGATCACAGTCACAGGTGAGAGAAGCTCAGTGGATATGTGGAAATATTATTATTTTTAAATATTTGGATAGCTGAACACTAACGCGCAATGACAAAATAGACACAGCTGAGCTTACTTTTCAAGCAATTTTTCAGAATATTTAAAAATGTTTGCAGCATGGTAAATAAATATGCCATATAAAATAGCATTTTTGACAGAAAAAACAAAACAAATGGGCCTATGTCGCTCATACGTCTAATTTTAGCATAACATCCAGAAAAAGGCTAATAAAGTGAAATGTTTGCAAAAAACACTTAGCTATAGTCTAGGCTATTTTATCCCCTCACTCCACAACAAGATGAAGTTTTTAAATTTAACGTTAGGCTATTCAGAAAAATATTTGCGTAGTATAACGTCAAGCTAGAACGAATTCATTTAAGGCTAAACTGAAGCCGAAACTGTTCTTTCTCTTATTTTGGTATATTCCTCCCAAGGGATCCCAGCGCAATCCTCGAAGTCACTGAATGAAGGAATGCCTTTTCTGCTGTGTTGTGTTTTCACTGACTGTAAGTCACGTGACCCGAAAATCAGCTCGTGTGTGAGATACTATCAGATTTGTTTTCATTGATTTTTCTTTCCTTGTCACCGCTCGCTAATCTTGCAATAATTAATGACGTTTTGACGCCTGATTAAAAGACTCAAGCAGATTTATCATGTAAGTTTTCATGTTTTACAATATCCCGTCTGTGTGTTTTTGTTATTAGAAACTTATCTAATCGCGCTATTGATGCGGAAATGAGTCGACAGGTTTACGATGAACATATGTTACTGTGATTATGATAATGATTGTTATTAGCCTAGTTTGGTTATTAATATAATTAGATTATCTCTGAATTTCTAAAGCGTGTTGTTTGTGTATTGAGTTTGACTAATAATTTTCAGTATTACACAGGAATCATTTATTAAAGCAAAGATTATTATAGTAGGCTATTATGTTTCTTATTAGGCTAGTTATTTTTACAAGATGCACATGTAAATGAACGTGAATGTTTAGTCATATTTTACCACTCAGGAAAGCGTTTTATCTGTATCTGTGACATTAACCAGCTCTTCTGTTTCTCATCAGGTTCAGAAGGTTGAATCTGCTTCTGCTGCTGTTTTGCTTGATCAAATATAGAGGTCAGTATCATATTTGTTTATAAATTGTAGCAATGCTTGATCTTCAGTTCCAGGTAGAGTTATTGTAGTCGATTGTGTCTCTGTCGTGTCACTCAGCCAAGAGACTTTGGTTGATGGTGGAAATTCCCCAGCATATTCATTATCATATCCCACATCCAGCCTTAATCCAGTTCATTCCAGTGCATTCGTCTGTTTGCTTGCAAATGCCAATAAGAAATACTGTTTTAATAGGTGAACAAGCTAAGAAAGTGAGATGAATAATTTATATGGTCTGTATTTGCAGAAACCACCACTGTAGGAAACATCTCTATACATGTGACGGGACAAAAAGGAGAAAACGCCACCCTGCCCTGTAATATTGAGGCCATTTTCCGTCTTATTTTAACCAGTCAGTCAAAAAACATCCTTGTCTGTGAGAAAGAAGAATGTAAGACTGAAAATGACCGAGTGTTTAAAAAAGGATCATGTGACATTGTCATCAAGGATCTGATCTTCAGTGACGCTGGAAAATACATTTTAAAAGTCTATTACACTAATACTCCGGAGCCACAAATCAGGGAATACCATCTTCAAATTCATGGTAAAGTCAAAACTGATCAAACCATCAGCTTTCCTTCAGTGATTGTGTTGGTATTCCATGAATTCCTGTAATCAGAGACACTGAATGTGACACGTACCGCTTATTCAGATTAATCGTCTCCAATATGGGTTTTCTAATGTCTTGCATTGGAATATTGAAATATTACCATAGATTGCATTTGTTCCACTTAATCCTAAATATGTGTTTATGGCCCTGACTGACACCATTATAACATTGATTGAGGATAAAGTGTCTTTCTGTTCCTCCTTAGATGATATTTCTGTGAAAAAAGGTGAGAAAGTAAAGATGGATGTTCTGTTGTCCAGTGGACAACAGCACTGGACAACAGAACATCCATCTTTACTTTCTAAAGTGGAGAAAAACCTCTAGTGAAGGCTGGACAGAGGTGTGGACGAGAGGTCACGGGGTCAACAGTGATCGACTGACTGATCGAGATGGAAATCTGACCATTAATGAGTTTACAGCCACTGACACTGGAACATACAGAGTTCTGGACTCTGATAATGAAACCTTGATCACAGTCTCAGTCACAGGTGAGAGAAGATCAGTGGATGAGGAGAGATATTTGAGCTGATTTTACAGCTGAGGTTTATTCATCAAGATTTGAACAGCAAATGGTAAATTATATGACTGAAGTTCCTGATATACTCATGGCGAAGTTCTTTTTCGTTCTTCGTTTAGGGGTCAAACAAAGTTTATTAATGCATCTGACGCCAACACTGCTGAGAGCAGCGTTTATATGAATATATGAATATGTGCTGCGCGCTTTCCTTTCAATAGCAATAAACACACAACAAAATTGAGAAAACAGCAAGCATTTTTAATAAAGCATAAGTAATGCATCTGATCATAGCTACATGGTTATGTTTGCACGAGCTCTACGGCACTCCAGTAACGGTATATGTCACATTTATTTATATATCACACAATAGATTGCTTAAAATCAAGCAGCGTTACCATATTAGACATGAAAAACAATGTCTGTCTCGTTTCATTAGAAGTACAACTTAATTTTCTACTATAAAGCAGCTCTCCAGTGTGTTCATGATTTTAGACGTCTCACTGAACAGGTCAAATGAGCCAGAAAAGATTTTCATGTGAAAGAAGGCGCACACATACAGTCAAACCAAAAATTATTCCGACTATTTTTACTAGTGTGTGCAGGACACTATAGTTAATTTCTGTAAGTGAGGATAGCTAAATAAAGTAAACTGTGACATATTATACACAAACATTCTTCATACAGTGACTACCAGTAGAATTTATACAGATTTGGGACCAAAAATGATTCAGACACTTTGACCTGATCATATTTTGCTCAAAGTTATCTGACATTATCAAGATGAATTTGTTCTGACACAGTTTAACTCTTGAGTTCTTGTCATATTTGATTTCCATTTTCTAAACTATAGCGAATAAACTGTTATAATGTGAGAAATGTTGATGGTGTCTTAATATATTTTGGTTTGACTGTATATATTACGTAATCACCACGCACCAATGGCAGTACAAAGGTGTTTACCAGCCGAAGCAAAATTTTCCGAAAGTTTGCTTTCGAAAGCTGTTTTGAACTCGGCCTGATTTTGTTCGCAATAACGTCACATCAGTTCGTTTCTTCGATTTCGCTTGAAGTATATCGGGGGCCTTAACCTTTCAATCTCCTCTACAGAATCCAGAACAGACTCCGGCTCACCAGGAGAACGCACGGATGACCCTGAACATAGTAAGTAGAGCAGGAGGCATTGAGAGCTTTACGAAATCTTTAATGGGTAACTCTCGCCAAAATGCAACCTAGGGTCTTTTTGTTAATCTACCCGAGGCAAACATTAGTTTAAAAGCATAATTAGAATGGAAACGCCACTTTTAAGATAGACCGTATTTTCGCTTTCAGTCAAATTGCCTTGTGAATGGGAGTGCTTGGGGAACTTTTATGATCGCATCAAAAATCACTATTTTTAAAACACTAAGAAGGCTCGACACAACATGAAACTGTGCTCGAAGTCTCACCAGAGGCTCTACACATGAACTCCAGCATTGAGAACAGTGTTTGTGTGCACAGAGTTTACTAAAAAGAAAGGTTTTGAACAACTCACTGCGTTTCCATCCGCCGGCATTTTGTCAGTCAAAAATAGTCGATCTCCGTAACAGGGAGGAGAGTAAAGATGGAAAGCTCCTAAAGCTTAGTTCCATATAAATTCACGGATAATTTGTTGTTTTGTCATTAGTGAAAATCAATATTGACCTTGAAAAAGGATCCTCATATAAGAAACAATACTAAAATCCAGAGTCAGTTCATTCACATTCGGAGATCGACTATTTTTGACTGTCAAAATGCCGGCGGACGGAAATCTTACTTTTTAGTAAACTCTGTGCACACAAACACTGTTCTCAATGCTGGAGTTCATGTGTAGAGCCCCTGGTGAGACTTCCAGCACAGTTTCATGTTGTGTCGAGCCTTCTTAGTGTTTTAAAAATAGCGATTTTGATGCGATCATAAAAGTGCCCCTAGCACTCCCATTCAAAAGGCAATTTGACCGAAAACGAAAATACGGTCAAACTTAAAAGTGGCGTTTCCATTCTAACTATGCTTTCAAACGAAAGATTGCCTCGGGTAGATTAACAAAAAGAGCCTAGGTTGCATTTTGGCGAGAGTTACCCTTATTAAAAAAGCATTTTAAAAGTTCTTGAGTGTTGGACTGCCTGTGATTCTGCTGGTTCTGGTGGGTGTGATTGTCTTTTTTGTCATCAAGAAACACCAGTGTCTGAATGGAGTTTACTCGCTGCCGCCGGATCAGAATGCAGGCCTATAATAATCTCTCCTGAGGGCCTATAATAATCTCTCCTGAGGGCCTATAATAATCTCTCCCGAGGGCCCGTGCGGAGCGAGATTAAACTGTAAAGTGGTCCAGAACATCCAGAGACTTGTAATTCACCTTCAGAGTCAACAGTTTTACAGAGGATTCTGTCAACATACTGAATATCTGCAGCTGTGTGATCCATATCATCTTCAATAATATCAGAATTATTGAATTATTATTGTTTAATGATGTGGAATCAGACATTATTGAGTCACTCATTTTTGAAAAAAACAGGCCTTGATAGTACTTGATTGACCCTGCAATTCAAGATATGAGATCAAAATACCCCTGTACGAGTCTTATATTTATATCATATAATTTAGGGGTCATCGGATGCCCATTTTCCACAAGTTGGTGTGATTCTTTAGGGTGTTTATGTAAAGTTTGTTACATATTTTGGTTAAAACTCCTCAATGGTTGTGTAAAACAACACAATTTTTACCTCCTCAAAAACAGCTCTGTCCACAGCGACCCGTTTCAGTGTATGTCTCTTTAAATGATAATGAGCAACTGCTCATTAATTTTTTCCACCCCCACGTCCCTTTAGAGGCTCCGTAGTGTACAAATGTCTGAGGGCGGACATATGCTAATGCAGGAAATATGCTAATACAGGAAATATGCTAATACGGGAAATATGCTAATACGGGAAATATGCTAATATGGGACAGTCTGTCAGTGGTCGTGGGCGGAGCATGAGCATTATGACATCATAGTGCTCAGAAAATCCAAACGGCTTGATTATTGAGAGTGTTTAGGCTTTTTGATGATTACAAAACTACACACTGCAGACACACATTTATGTGCAAACACCATATAAAAGTGAATTTTGCATCCGATGAGCCCTTTAAGCACATCTGTTTTTTGCTCTATTTCATAAATGAAAGTTTCACAGCAGAACTGTTGTGGCCGAAGCACAGTGACGTTTCGTTGATGAATGAATATTTTGATCGATTAAATGGCATTAAACAGTGTAAATACCAGTGTAAATCTAAATGCCTCTTCAGATGCAGCTTCTGTGCCAAAGATGGGCTTTCTTGATACTGATTTCATCTAATTGTGTCTTAATATATTTTAACTGAAATTATTGATTAAATGAAAGAATTTGTCATAAAAGATGATGCATGCATCTAGGTTAGGGAAATATCCCTGTAAAGAAAAGAAAAACCCTTGGAAATCAGTTTTAAGGGAGAAAATATCAGCTTGATATATGAAGAATAAAAGTTGAGTCAGTCCTAAACCAGTCAAGACAAACCAGCACAAAAACTCTACGACAAATATCTTCATATTATCGTTATCTACAAAATCCCAGAAAATATTGAGATATCATAAGTGTCTAACAGTGAAGGTCTTGAAGAAAATAATTAGTATGTTTTCTTTGTATAAATGTCTTTAAATAAGTGTAAAGATGAAAACATCTTTAAAAACATCTTTAAAGTTTTTTTTCTTGCCGCTGTTGCCTTTAACTGACCACTAGGGGATTTAAAGATGTTTTTTTTTTTTTAAATGAACTACAGTATGTCCTTTTAATTATTTATTTTTTACATGTGTTGTAAACCACTTTTGATAACATTTTGACTAATATTGTTTTTTAATGACCTATTTTTGTAAAACAAACTCAGGAAACTCAGGAAAAAACTCATTTTCAGGTATAAAAATGAACTTCAGCCGCTCTAAACATTATGCAGAGCCGTATGTGCTGCTCAGAAGCCAAGAGAAGCACAGTGTTTGATGGACTTTACACTCCTTTTATATAAACCAAATGGATTAATATTGTGTGTTTTCTGCTGTCCTCATTACCTCACTGTGACTGTGAAGTTTTTGATCATCTAATATGTCCAAATGTGAGCAGTCTTAGTTTTGAGCATCTTTCCGTTCATCACTGATGTTTCTCACCTTTCAGAATTGCAGCGTAAGCTTCCTGTCTCACATTACCTTAGAAAGAATGACTTCCTCCTTCAGTACTTCAGAAAACACATGTGCAGTAATGAAGTGATGACATTTAAACTGAGAAGAGACTGTTTGTACATTTTTGTAAAGAACTTTTTATGTAATCTGGTCAAAATAATGAATTAATCTCCCAGAATAGAGCTTAACTTGTATGAAACCTGTAATATTTATGATCATGGACTCACAAATCTACACACACTTATAGCCAAGTTTTTCTCACCATGTGTTTTTGCAAACTAAATTCAACCACATATAACACATTTTTGAGATGTTAAAAGATGTGTACAGGTTACAATGAAAACAACAGCATTCATAATGTTTATTATAAGGGGAAAAGTACAAATACGAAAGTTGAACTGATAGAGACTATTATTCAATGCTTTATATTTCTCTGACGGAAATGGAAACTCTGTGTGGTTTAAGTGTCTCTGCATTGATCTGAAACCTATTGTTTGATCGACACCTTTACGAACAACAGACACAATGAAGAAAGTCATTTTATTCTGTGTATTTTCTTGCTGGATTATGCAAATCACATCCAGTGGTAAATATATTATATTTCAAGCATTCATGAAATTAACATATCAATCTCAAATACAATGACCATAAACATAGTCTAAAAGAATGTGTGTTTATCAAAGTCTCTCCAGATTTGTCAGTTGAAGGATCTTCTGATGTGAGAGTTCGGATGGGAGAAAACATCACTCTGAACTGCAGCATGAGAAACAGATATGAAGTCGCCTGGTATCATCTCAGATCTGAAGAGCTCGTTCTGCTGATTTCTGCTGAGAAGGACAAAAACGGGAGAAAACTCCTGATCAACTACAATCCAAACAGCAATCGCATGAAAATAACAGCAGACAGTTGGGTCACCAGAGTCTCTTTAACTATTTCTGGAGTAACAGAATCAGATTCAGGACTTTATTTCTGTGGAATAAAGTCTGACGCTCCAGAGATGTTCTTCGACAAACCCATCAGACTGGAGATTGAGGGTAACAGATTTCAGTTTTTACATCATATCTTCACAAACTAGTCAATGTAGGAGGGAGTGGGTAAGATGAGCCACTCAAGACGAGCTCTGAACATGATTTTTGTTTTAGTGGTTTGTTACTGAGAGCAGTACATGAGTAGATATATACACTTAGAACTAGACATTGCTTAACTAACCCAAATTTTACAGTTAATTGAGGCAATTAAAAAATAGTCATAAAATCTAGTTAAAATTACAGAAGCAGGTTTTTGTGTATGTTTTCATATATTTATGGATAAACATATCATATATTCACAGGTCTTTTTGTAATAGAAGAGACGAAAACAGAAGTTGAAATCACAGGTAAAGTTTCGCTTGTTATCTTGTTCGTTTAATTGATTTTTTATTTGTTGTAACTGCTCTTCTGTGGAGATCTGGCACTAAATGTTGTATGAATATGAGTAACTCTTGTGTCTCTGTAGACGAGGTGACGGTGACGGAACGTGTGTTGATGTTCGGTGGTGTTGGACTGGCTGTGTTTGTGTTTTTTCTGACTACAGTCATCGCAGGAGGAATCATTTACCATCGTGGACAGCAGAAAGGATGGAGAGCAGCAAAACATGCATCTATAATGAGCTACAAATCAGCTATATGACACATTTATGTGCTTTATTTGACACCCTGACCTTTGCACTGTCACTAAAATAAGCATTGCTGTCGGGAAACACAAATGACAACAGACAACTTTGCCTCAGATACTTTTCCTGTTTGTCAGATTTCACTTTAAGAACTGAGAACTGAAATGGAAAACTCAGAGAAACTGAGATGTTGTAAAGGTCGCCTTTATTCAGCACCAGTGAAACTTAAACAGGCTTTAATGGCTGTGGTGATTATTCAGGTTTGTGTCATTCAGTAAATGTTCAGTTAAAGTGCTGTCTTTAATGCAGTGTTTGTTAATTCAATATCAATGAACAGAATATGCATGCTAGAGTTTTGTAGAGAACGAGCCAATGTCCTTTTTTTCAAAGCAAACAGTTTCTTCTTAATGCAAACAAAAGCTTAATATCATCAGACCAGCAGGACTCGTGATAAAAATGAACATTGTGTCTGGCTATATCTTTAGATATTATATATTTTTCTAGAGGAGCATTAATATGTACATATAAGTTGTTTTCAAGAGAAAATATAAATGTAAATCTCTTCTGTGGCACATAAAGCTTTAATAAAAAATGATTTAATAAAAATGTCAACAGATTTCAGAGAAAAGGTTTCTTATCATTGTCATGCAATGCAGAATAATGATTTCCTGTCTGACTGCGTTATGTTTATGCAACTAAAACCACAGCATATGAGGTAAGGGTGATAACAATATGCCATCCTGACTCTAGAAGGGCAAATAAAGTAGTGTGTGTGTATATTGCGAAAACCAGCGCCTTCCTCTGGTATGAGCGGTTCGGTCTCCTTTAAGGCTCAAAGAAAGGGTTTATGCCAATGACATTGGCAGCTTGAGATACAGTGGAGTGGCCAGACTCATGCAGGACTCCACATCACACTCTAAACAATGCTGGGTTGTTTCAACCCATGTTTGGGTCAAAGGTGTACGAACCCAACTGTTGGTTTAAAATGTTTTATGAAAAAATTAATATGGTTTGTCCTCACTTTCAGAAAAAAGGTACAAAAGCTGTCACTGGGACGGTACCCTTTAAAAAGGTGCTACTGTTTAGGTATTGATAAGCACTCTTTAGATATAAATGTGTACCTTATGAAGGGTTTTCTGCTGCTTTCATGACCTCGCTCTGGGGTGTGTTTCCCGAAAGCATCGTTAGCCAACTATGGTCGCAAGTTCAGTCGTTATCAGCAGTTCAACGAGTCGTGTTTCCCGAAACCATCGTTCCAACAAACATTCACAAACAGTATCGCAGAGTTGTGTGTTTAGAGCGACAGATCTCGACATGACATGGACTCAATAAATCCTTATCTTGAGCAAAATAAGCAAGCTGACATTCAGTACAATCTGTATCTTTTATTTAGAATACATACAAATGTCATTTACGTCTTTTAGTTTGTCAAGAGATTTAAAGCACAGTTTTTGAAGAGCGCATGTGCGAGAAATAGTCCTCAGATGTCATGTCTGTAATTTATATCAAAACATCTAGCGTTAATTCGATCTCAAACAGTTTAATTAAAAGTAGTTATTACTCCACCACATGTATGACATCATTAACCAACATGGTTGAGCGACCACTTTGCGACAATATGGTTTCGGGAAACAGTCGTGATTAGCTAGTTGATTTCTTCAACGGTACATCGTACAATGGTAGTGAAGCAGCGAGTTACGGCGTTGTACGGGAAACACACCCCAGTGCGCTATAAAGACAACGGCCAAGGCGATCAGTCGTATTATCAGCAGTGGTTTAGTGGTGCTCAAAGCGCCACCTGTGGTAAAACTTGGAGATCAAGGATGCTGTCAAGTCAAGCTGTTCCAGTCAAGTCAAAATGGGTCTTGGAGACGATAAAACGGGGCAACTCGCTTCAGTTCTCTCGCAGACTCCCCCGCTTCAGGGTGTGACTTACACTATGGTCTCAGACTCTAATTCTCAGGTCCTTGAACCGGAGTGCAGGTTCAGCTAGAAGAAGACCCACAGCCTACAGCGAGACAGACTTTTATAGCCGTTACTTGCTCGTCCGCGAGAAGGATGGCGGCTTCAGGACCGTCCTAGACTTGAAGGCCCACTGAAGTGCCTTGAAACGCGCAGCTTTGTTTGATGCATTGACGTAATTTCCACTGAAACAGTTTAAAACAGTTTACCTCACAGACTTCGAGTCGCACCATGGAAACGAATCCGACCGCTGAGACGTTGGATTCAATCGTAACGTTAGAGGTGTGAATAAATTCTAGCCATTTCATTCTGAAAACGGAAAGAAAACTTGAGCGTTTGAGCAACCGAACACACATCTCCAAACCATATTGCTCCGTGACGTGATACCGGTAGTGATGTCCGGTTCGTGAACGAATTTCTCTTTTGAACTGGTTCTTTTTTTGTGAACCGGTCGAACCAGTTCATCAAATCAAACTGAATCGCTCAAAACAGCGCTGATCCAGTTTTCTAAAGTTTATGGAAAAAATCATACTTATATTATCATCACTTTTATATATACTTATATTGTCTACTATATAATATATACTTATATTATTATATTATCATCACTTTTAAAATCATCACTTATATTGAGGGAAATTCCCCCCCATACATTGCAAGTACAATCGCTACTTTAGTAAGTAGATTGCATGAGTAGGCTAGCCTAAATTAATCCACACAGATTATAAAATCAAATCAATAATTTTAAAACTTTCTCCAAGACGCAATTTCACAAACCGCTTGAGTGTTCAGCGGTGCTGCGTCTTCTCTCTCTCTGTCTCTCAAAATGGGTTGGACAGGACAAGGCAAGCGTCGAAACTACACTCTCGCGTTTAGGAGTCGGGACATGATGGAATTGTCACTTGCACAATCGGGCCAGCATTGCATCGTAACTAAAGTTGATTATTTTCACTTCTTTACGTCTTATCAGTTTAAACAATCAAGCTGAGAGAGTTTATGGCTTCGGGAGGGGCGTGTGCATGTGTCATTCAGAACACAAGACTCCAGTATATGTTCCTGCAAAACAAAACATGACAAAATAATCGTTTTTACTCAATTGTACTATTTTGGTGATCGTTGGGAGTCGAAATCGAAATTCAATTAATTGCACAGCCCTAGTTTCTCGCTTTCAGACGTGCCTGAAAGTCACTCCGACTCGAAATAAACAATATCCCGGAGTATATGTTACTCCAGTAACTCCGACAGTTAACTGATGGAGCTGATGAGCACGAGCAGCTGAGCATGCGTTTACTGCCGAACACACAGTCAGGTACAGCCACGCTCGCTTCGGCCAGGTGGTGTTTATAGCAGAGGGGGCGGAGCTTTAGATTCTAGAGAGCATTTGATTGGACAGAAGATGTGATGAGAAGCGGTGACGTCATAAAGATCCGTGATCCATTTTAGCAGAAGATACTTATATCTCCTAAGTGCGAATTTTGTCATTGTTTTGGAACACACCAGCTTATTCATAACCTTAAGGCTAACATATTCATACTAAGAGCTAAAAAACTTACATTTTGATTTCAGGGGGCCTTTAAGATGTCTGAACAGCACTCGGGTGAAGCGGCCAGTATGTTAACGTTGAAACAAATCCTCTCGTAGATCTGATGCAGATCTTTTCCCTATGAGGTGAAAGGGAGTTTGCATCCTAAATTACCTCGACAATTGGTTGCTCTTTTAGCCCAATCAAAGGAGGAACTGTGAGTGCAGGATGAGGAAGAGTGAGGAGGAAGAGATCTTCAGGGAAGGATGAGAGTAACACAAATACACTTACACACTGCTGCACACTTCTGCTGCGTGACGGCTTCTGTAAATGTCAAATAAAAAAGATGCAACGTCTGGATGGAGGTTCCTTGTAATTTGCATTCTATTTGCACAATATATTTTTATTTACTCTATATTTAGACTGCATCTCAAGCCATTTGTTGACTGTATCAGCATTTAGTTTAAGTTACCTAGATAAAGACGTGGTCTGGTAACTGAAATATATCCAACCATAAAAAAAGAATTACTGTTTCTAATAAATCCATCAACTATTATTAAAGACAATATGGAAAGTATTCACAGTATAGTGAGCTTGTATACATGCCAAACTGAGAAAGGCAGTTCATGATTTCAGTGTAGTTTATACTGACTCTGGTCTACATTAGTTTGCATTGACACTTGGATAATAAAACAGTGTGTGTTTGATTTGTGAGTTCATGATCATAAATATCCAGGTTTCATAAAAGTTAAGGTCTATGAACAGCTTCTGGGAGATGCTTTTAATTAATGAAAAATCTTTACTATATTTCATAAATCCACACAAATGTAACGGAATTGTGCCAAAATGTTTGTTGATGCTGTAAAATAATTCTAATATATTCATTATTAGGGTGTATTTTTCCCCATTCTGTTCAGTTTAGTTTTGTCTTCATGGACTTTCGTTTTTTTGTCATTCATCACGTGTGTTTCTTTGTCTTTGGCCCCGTTTACACGTACATGGTTATTTTGAAAAACGGAGACATTTCCCTTCGTTTACATGCAAATGGAGAATTTGTCTCTGAAAATGATTCTTTCTAAAAACTCCGGCCAGAGTGGAGATTTTGGAAAACTTTGTTTGCACATTTGCATGTAAACTGGGAAAAACTGAGTTTTAGGCAGCCGACGTCACAGTCTGGGACAGAATTTGCCCCTGCGTCAAAAGTGTGACATATGTTTACATTTTCATTTGGCTATGGTGATCATGGATCATGCATTCAGAGTAGCAGTCGCATTTATGTTGGTGCAAAAACATGCATCATGTTGAAGTGAATCATTGCTGTTGTTGCTATTTCCGGGATTCTGATTGGCTGACGTGGGCTTGAGCTTGTCGTTACACTGCCACCTACAGGTTTGACATGCTCTTGACGGCATATATACACGGGTTCGTGTAAACGAACACTTTTCTGAAAACTGACAGGTGTGCTCTATGTTCTTTTTGAAAACGGAGAGGGTGAAATCTCCATTTATGGAAATAGCCGGCCACGTGTAAACATAGCCTACGTTTACCAGCCACGATATCATTCACCATGGACACTAATCATCACAGCTGTTTGTCATTGTTTCATCACCACCATGTATTTAAGTTCCTCCTTTTCATCCAGATGTTGTCGGTTATTGTTTGTGCATCCAGTAATGTTTTAAGTTGCTGTTTACTTGAAGTTGCTGGTTGCAGCGGACTTTTACGGACTATTCAAAGGCTTTTTTTTAGTTATCGTTACAAGTGATGTTGCTGATACTTTCTTCTAGTTACTGGATGATAATTTGTTCTTCTGTACTACTTGTTTTGTTCTTCATTTATGTCTTTATCACTCGTTTCTCTTAATACTAGGGGGTTGAGAGACATTGTTAAAAGGAAGGCTTTATTTTTATTCGCAAAACAACTTAAAACTGATTTTTTTTTTTTTTCAAGAGTCACATTCTGTTGCTAATGACACAAAATTCTGGAGATCACAGTGGAATAATGATTTGTGGTTTGCTCATGGTTCTGAGAGATCTGCAGGGGTAACATCGTTAAAGAACGTTCTGGAGGCATTTCCAGACCCTTTTGGTCATTTTTTATGTTTACTTATTTTTTGGAACAATTTATTTTTTATATTGGTTAATATTTATGGATACAACTTTAATACAGAAAATGACAAACTTTTTGAGTCTTTAGATGATAGATTTTCATACTGGTTTCAGAAGTATCCACAGGCGTTCTTACTGGTGGGTGGTGATTTTAATATTACTTTAAATGACTTGGTCGACAGATGGCCTCCTAAGCAGTCGGGATCTTCTAGTAATGCTTTGAAAACCTTTATGCAAAAATACAATTTGGTTGATATTTGGAGGGAGATGCACCCAAATCAAAATACTTATACCTGGAGTAATAAGAATGGTACAAGGCAGTCTCGCATAGATTTTTGGTTAGTCACGAGTAACATACTAAAGGAGAATGTTTTAGTTAATATTCTTGTTACTCCCCTAACAGACCACAAGGCAATTTTTATTAATATTAGATTTTCCTCTTTTGTAGCGCCACATTGTAGTTCCTTTTGGAAAATGAACATTTCTCACTTAAGGCACGATTCAGTTAAATTAGAACTTAAAAGATTATTTCTGTACATTGGGATTTGGCACAAAAGGAAGGAGCCTTTGGTAGATATTGGGAACTTTTAAAATATGAAGTTGGTAAATATCTAAGGTCCTATGGTGCTCTGCTTTTCAAACTAAACAGAATTTCAGAGGAGAAAATTGTGTCTGAAATCACATCTCTTTCTATGGTGCCTCCTGACAGGATCTCACCTGAGGAGAGATTGCGATTGACTAGTCTACAATATCAATTAGATGAGATCTATGAACGCAAAGCAGAAGGGGCCTTTGTCAGGTCGAGAGTTAAGTGGTTAGAAAAAGGTGAACAAAACTCATCATATTTCTTCAGTCTTGAGAGACAGCGGGGTAAGCGTAACACTATTCACCACTTGAGCGTCAATGGTCATGTTACTGATGATTGTCAAACTATTTCTCACTTCTGTCATAACTTTTTTGCCAATCTTTACAAATCCAGCTATTGTGCTGATACTGCCACTGTCTTCTTAGACTCTTTAGAAAAATGTAAATTCAATTAGTGCTATAGAAAAAGATTTTTGTGATCAGGATATATTATTAGAAGAGGTAGCTGGTGCCATAAAACATCTCAAATGTAACAAGTCACCTGGCAATGATGGCATTACAGCAGAATTCTACCAACTATTCTCAGATATTCTTTCCCCTTTTCTTTTGGAAGTATTTATTGAAAGTATTAAAAACCACAAACTTCCTCCCAGTAATTTCCCTCATTCCTAAACAGAACAAAGATTTGCTTTTTATTGACAATTGGCGCCCAATAAGTTTATTAAATAATGATTATAAGATTTTGGCTCACATACTTTACAAAAGAATAAAACATGTTCTCGAATCTATAATAGATTAGGCTCAATCGGGTTTCATTAGTAATAGACATATCAAATAATATACGTTTAGTTTTAGATATCTTAGATTATTCTAGTCTAGTTTCTGATGATAGTTTTGTTCTTCTTTTGGACTTTTATAAAGCTTTCGACACTCTAGAGCATAGTTTTATTTTTCAGTGTCTTGAGAAACTTGGATTTGGAGATTTCTTCTGTAGTGCCATAAGAACTTTATACACAAATGGCAGTAGTTTTGTTATTCTAAATCATGGTGCTACCCACCGTATTGAAATTTCAAGGGGAATAAGGCAGGGCTGCCCCATTTCACCTTATCTTTTTCTTCTCGCTGCTCAGCTTCTCTGTGCTCACATAAAAACAATCAGCAATCTGAAAGGAGTAGCTATAGCTGAACGAGAGGTGATTATCAGTCAGCTTTCTGATGACACGACCCTCTTTCTTAGGGATGCTATGCAGATCCCTTTGGCAATAAGTGTTATTGAGTCTTTCTCCAAAGCCTCTGGCCTGCGTTTAAATGTTCAAAAATGTGAGCTTTTGGCCATAAAAAACTGCAATGACTCCTTTATTCACGGTATTCCTGTGAAAGAAAAGGTTTGTTATTTAGGAGTTTATATAGTGAAGGACCAAAAAGAAAGATGCATTTTTAATTTTCAACCCCTTACGGATAAAATTCAGAAGAAATTTAACCAGTGGCTACAAAGAGATCTCTCTTTGAGAGGTAGGGTACTTCTTACGAAGGCTGAAGGCCTCTCAAGGCTTATTTCTGCTGCTCAATCTGTTCATTTGGAGTCAAAGCCCGGTAAAAATATTGACTCTTTAAGTTTTTGTGGAAAAACTCAATTCATTATATTAGAAAATCCGTTGTAATGAATATTAGTGAAAAGGGTGGTCTTATGGATTTTAGTACTTTAAACTATACCTTTAAAATTAATTGGTTGAAACAGTTTAGAAAGAACCCAGGGTCTTTGTGGAACTTTATTCCTAATTATATTTTTTCTCAGTTTGGTGGTCTGGATTTTCTTCTGTTATGTAACTACAAAATTGAAAAATTACCAGCAATATTTTCTGCTTTTCATAGGCAGTCTCTTTTAGCATGGTCTTTGATATTTAAGCACAACTTTTTTACCTCATAAATATTTTATTTGGAATAACTGTAATTTTGTACAAGAATAAATCTATATTTTTTCAGAATTGATTTGATAAAAATATCTTGTAAGTCAGTCAATTAATTAATTCTCAGGGATTGTTGTTTTCATATAAGGAATTTCTAGATAATTTTCAATTTCCTGTTTCTCCCAAAGAATTTTCAATAGTTATGGGTTCAATCCCATCAGGTGCTCTTGCTTTATTGAGAGGAACTCAATCTCTACTTCCAGTCTCTTTGAGTTTGGTCAATACTTCTGTTGGCAAATTGTGCTTTGCTTTTCCTTATAAAAACAATAATAGATCAGTCCGTTCACAATTTCAGCAAAACATTGTTACTTTACCGCCTGTGACCGCTTATCTGTTGGAAAAAAGTGTGGATGCTTCCATATCTCTTTTTTTAACCAATAAAGTAAAATAAATTTATTTTAAAATAATTCATAAATGCTACCCTGCAAATCAATACATGAAAAAGTTCAAAAAGGATATTTCCTCCAGTTGCTCTTTTTGTGACATCTCTGACGAAACTGTAGTTCATCTTTTTTGGCATTGTCCATTTGCGAAAATGTTTTGGCAAGATGTTTTAGGATTTATTAGGTCTGAAATCTATAATGATTGTGTGTTGTGTTGGATGAATGTGGTCCTAGGCTTTGTTGATTTTGACCAATCTAAAAAATGTCATTTTTATGTGATTAATCTGATCTTGTTACTTGCCAAATTCAGTATTCATAAATCTAAATATCTTAATACTAAACCTCTCTTTCTTATATTTGTGAAAGAACTTGAAAAATGCTTATTCTCAATTAAGTTGTCTGAGAACAAAAAAGCCTTAAAAACATTATCTGTTTGTAACTCTTTTCCTTTTTTCAGTGTCATGTAATTCTCATAATTTGTTAATGTTTAATTTATATTATTTCCCCCATTGTTTTTTGTTTGTTTGTTTTGTTTTGTTTTTCTTTTGTATTCTGTTGTTTTGTGTTATTACTTGTGTAATTGTTTTAAGCATTAATAATACCGTATATACCCGACTATAAGACGACCCTCAATATAAGACGACCCCCCCATTTTTCAGCCTATTTTTAGGACAAAAACCTCTTCTTATAGTCGGGTATATACGGTAATAATAAAAAAGAAATAAGAAAAAGTATAAACAAATGCGTTTCGACTATATATTTACTGACATACAGCGCTTTTATTCTTTGAAGAATTATACAAATGCCAAACGTCTGTTTTGTAAAGTTGATCGAACATATTATTGCGAAAATGAAAGTGAAAGTAGCCTACATGAGTGATCCGAACTTCCCAGGTCAATAACTCGTGAGCTAAACGTCCTTAATACACAAATAACACCTCTTTTTAATCGTAGTAACGTAGACAAGCAGCTACAACATATTTTTCCTCGAAACGATCTTTTATTCGCAGACAAAATATTGGCCTCTATGCGCAGGCTGAGAGACAGAGCTGAAGGGCAAAACCCGAAAAGCGTTACTACGAAAAGAGTCAATAACTTCACTGTCAGAGAAGTTATAGAATATTTTTCATAGAAATCATATAAATTATACATTTACAATTGTATATACAATTAAAAATAAAAAAAAAGTGTTGTTGCATAACCAACAGGACAGCAGTGATGTGTGAACTGAATTTGGCAACAATACAGTGAATTACAGTGAAGTTATTGAATATTTTTCATTAATATGTAATATTTAAATATTTTATACATTTTCTTTTTTCCAAAAAAAGTGTTGTAGTATAGCCAACAGCCTAGGACAGCAGTGGTGTGTAAACTGAATTTGGTGACACTATAGTGTGTGACATTGAAGTTATTGAACGCTTTTCGGGTTTTGCACTTTGCAGACGCTCCTTCAGCTCTGTCTCTCAGCCTGCGCATAGAGGCCAATATTTTGTCTACTGCGAATAAAAGCTCTTTTCGAGGAAAATTATGTTGTAGCTGCTGGTCTACGTTACTACGATTAAAACATATGTGTTATTTGTGTATCAACGACGTTTAGCTCACGAGTTATTGACCCGGAAAGTTCGGAATCGGATCTGTGAATTTATTGCCAACTTTACTGAGGTGAGTTAGTTGTTTACAAGCGCCATTTTACACCCGGGTTTAAGAATCTTTAAATAAGAACAACGGATCATCCAAGTATAAAGTGATGTTTGTATAATGTAAGTTTGATTTAACGTGCTGTTGATGGAAAACTCGAGCCTCGAGGTGTTTAATAACTTCAAAATACACTTTTTATGTAGGTCTAATTTTCGTTTTTATTACTAAAAACCAAAGTTTCCAGAAACCGCAGTGTTGTAACACATTTCTCTTTAACATCTGTAGTGTTTGTTTTAACTTTTTTTGTGTGTTGTGTTTCTTAAATTTTGATATAACTTTCTGTGTAAATGAATGTCAATTACAAAGAGTGCTGTTGTTACAATATCCCTTTATGTAATGTCATTTTTATTGAACGTAATAGGCTACCAATACATTTATTGGTTTACATAAAAACCAATAGGAAACATTTTATTTTAAAATAGTTGGAAAAGATCTTGAACAAATATCTGTGTATGTTAGTCAGTTTCACAGATGTATTAAATGTGGGCTTACATTAAACTGTCCCATTTGTACAATATTTGAGGCTTCAATGGAAGAACATTAAACTCTAGTGTTACAAACTTCCCAGTCTGTTCAGCCGAGATATTTCTGTTTTAAACACACACAGATGAAATACTGGTGCAAACGTTACAGATCTGACTGAAGAAGAGAATCTGCTGATTCTGATGATACCAGTTCTGAACATTCATTTACATGATTGAATATCACATTAAATGTTGATAATTATTGATTAGAAATCAGAAATCTGACTTGTTTGGTCTCCATAAACACACTGAATAAAATGTCAAATGAAATGTATTGTATTTGAGTGTGTGTGAATGAGTGTTTCTGATCTCTTACTCGAGCAGCTTCATGAAGACTGAATGAATCATGGACGACACACACACATTCAGACATGGAGATTCTTCTCCAGGATTCAGGTACTTCAATCTTCATATGATCTTAATGTTATAGAAGACTCATTTTCTGCACATAACAGGGTGTTGTGTGTGTTTGCCAGGGTTGGTATAGTGATCTGTTGTCTCTATCATATTCTGGTGCCGGGATATACAGTAGTTGGAGCCACTCAGGGTCTTTAAACACTGTCCAGAGACACACAGATACAGTAGACAGCTAGATGATATATGACATTATCCTTGGACAGTCTCATCACTCTTCAACACACTGTCTTAATAGACAACCTTCTCATGTGGGATTTATTTTCATGTTAAATCAGCCAAGTTGATTCTTGTCTCTATTCTGTTATCTCTGTTCTATTAAAGTCAGTTTAAGGGTGAAAGATCAATCTCACCGGAGTCCAGCTGTGTGTCCATGAGGAGTGACGCGTCTATGGGAGAGCCAGTAAACTTTAAGGGAAAACTCACATCAACTGATCTGAGGTACAACATTTCACAGATAGATAGATCTTCTTGAGTTACATGCATGCAGACTTTGTAAAAAAGACTATTGTTTGTCTCTCAGACAGGTTTGTTCTATCCATTTATTTTAATAGAGGAAAACAAGATTCATTTATTGAACTGAATCACATAGGCCCTCAAAAATTAAGAAAAAAACTGCTTTGTATTAACCCTTGTTCACAAAGCAGTCTGGTGTAATATGATTAGCGCAGCCGCAAACATTAATGATTTTAGGTAACTTGAGGGGCAGATTCCCATCATAAAATAAATGAATCCACTGTGTCTTCAGTGGCTCAGTTGCCGGGAGTAAATGAAGAGTCTGATGCTCACTCTTACATCTAACAACACACCTGGCTTTCTTAGTAGGGAACTGGGGCATTTTTCTCATCACTACAGCTGCTCCAGCACGTAGAGTAGGGCTGCACGATTTTGAGAAAAAACCTAATTGCGGTTTTTCTGACAAATATTGCGATTGCGGTGCGATTTTGGATTATTTTTTTTTGCGTTCGATACTTTTAAGTGCATAAAACCTAAAATTATGAATAAAATATGTTGTTACTTTTACGACACAGAGGGTTAAATAAACTACATACATAGTGATTGAGGTAATAAGATTGTTTGATGCTTCGTGATTATTAAATACCTGAACCTAAATACCAAAGAATAAGAAGACATAATGGAAATTAACTTAACCACTTGGTCATTTGTTTTTAAATTTAACAATCTTAAACACTGAAAAATAGAAAATGAATTCTTATTAGATTTAGATTTACAATTAGAAAAACAAAATAATTCTGTAGTCCACTGCCATTTACTGAACATGAAACTGTTATATTGCACACATTTTAAAATAAATGACAATAACAATTAAAAACAACACCTTATCCAGCCTTCTGCAAGATAAGAAAGTGCAAAATCAGAAACTGTGTCAGAGTGCTACATTAAAGGTTTTTTACTATAAAACACCAACATATTTACCATTTCTGGCTTGAGACAGGCACGCTCACATGTGACAATGTTGTCACTGGCACTGAAAATATGCTCTAATGGCATAGAATAATGAGACATACTGGGAATTACCTTGACAAATGTTAAATTTACTTTGAGAAAAAGTGAACAATTCTAACCCATTAAACTTTAAAATTGAAAAATAAATAATACAATCTCTTATTAGACTTGGAATTAGAAAAAATAAATATAGCAATACTGCAACCCACTGGCATTTAGTAAACATAAAACAGCTGCATTGCACACATTTTGAAGTAAAATAAAAAGCTAGATCAGCTTGCCTTCTGAAAGATAAAGTGCAAAATTGAGAACTGTGTCACAGTGTAACATTTTCAGAGTTCTTTTGCTAAAAACACCAACATGTCTACAATTCTGGCATGAGACGTGACAATGTTGTCACTGGCACCGAAAAAATGCTCTGATGGCATAGAATAACAAGACATACTGGAAATCCACTTGAAACATTGTAAATTCACTTTAAGAAAAAATGGACAATCACCAAACATAAAACAGTTGTATATTGCACACAATCATTTTAAAGTAAAATAAAAAAACAACAACATCTCATCTTGCCCACTGCAAGACAAAGTGCAAATATGAGAACTCCTGTCAGAGTGCTACATTTTTAGAGGTTTTTTGCTAAAAACACCAACATGTCTACCATTTCAGGCTTGAGACAGGCCCGCTCACATGTGACGATGTTTCCTGAGGCACTGAAAAGACGTTCTGAGGGCGAACTCGTTGCTGGCACACACAAATACTTTCGAGCCAGTCTGCTTAGTATTGGGAAATTCACAGTGTGAATTTTCCACCAAGCCAGGGGGTCACTTTCTCCGGTAATGACTGGAACCATCAAATAGCTGTTAAGTTCAGCGTCGATGACAGCCTCTACCCGCACAGCAGCAGAGGGTGTCTGTTTGGTAAACAAACTGCCCACTGAGCGCAATCCCTTCTTCTCAGTTGCCCCTGTGTCGCTAACATGAGGCCTTTTCTCCTGTAAAACATAAAACAGCAATAATGCATAAAGGAGATGAATGTAAAATAGTGGCCATAAGGAGCACTGCACTTGAATTAAAAATAGACCACAATGGGTGGGGTCTCCTGGCAAAACATAAAAACACAACATAAACTACATTTCTGTCCCCGTAAAAAAGTTTTTTAAACGCAAATATTCTGCCTGTACTGTGTGAGATCATGTTATATTAACATTATTCCTAAGTATCTGTGACATAAGTGGTGTGATTTTTTTTTTTTTTAGATAGCTCCTTTAATTCTTTACTAAATATTTTGAATTACAATTACATGATAATACTATTACCGTTCGTGCAATCTCCTCCATCTCAACCCTCACTCGGTCTTCAATGCGTGTCACGTTTTCTGGACTGATGTAATATTTTTTAAATCTTGGGTCCAGAAGTGATGCGACATCCAGCAGCTCTTGTGTCTCTGGGTCATTGTAGTTTTTCTCCAAGTATGCAATGATTTTTGACTTAATTGTTTTCGTCAAGTCAGTGTCCTCTTCTTTGGCTGCCAGAGTTGTGTTTTTCAGCAGATACAGGACGGGTTTGAGGTAGGACACGCTTACATACTCTTCACCTGAGAGGATGTCTGTAAACTCTTGGAGAGGTTTAAGGGCACTGTTAATGGATTCAAGGACATCTATGTCCTGCCACGTGGGTACCAGGTGTCTGGTTTTTCGGTCGTCTGACAGTACCTGTGTCAGTGCTTTACTTTGCTCTAGCACGCGATCCACCATCCTTTGCCTTGAACCCCATCTTGTTTGGCATTCAGTGACGACTGAGTGTTCTGGAAGTTTCAGTTCTTTCTGGGCATCCATCAGTTTTGACTTCTTCTTCCAGCTGTGTGAAAAATGTCCCACTAGTTCCTTGCAGAGGCCCGTTGCTTGCTTGACCCGTGGTTCGTTTTTCACTGAATTCTCTTAAGAAAAAAAGCAGAGAAAGCAGACCTGTAAGATTGACAGTTTAATCCCATAAATCTACATTATATAAGCAACAAAAAACAGCTATTAACAGCAACTATATTAAAAATAAATAACCACTATATAGAAAACATTTTAAGAATTTCTAACAGTAAAACTTAAGTTAATGAGTATCGCACGATATTGTGAGGCGCGCTTAGTCAATGTAATCGTGCAGCCCACACACACAAGAACAAGACTTGTGGGAGAAAAGGAGAGAATCTTACCAATAGCCAGGTGGAGCCTGTGGCCAAAACACTGCAGCCTCATCCACTCGTTGAGTTCAGCCGCTTTGATGACATTTGCTGCGTTGTCAGTAGTGATGCATGTTTGATTCTTTTCGCACAAGCCCCAACTCATCAAGATCTCCTTTATTGCGCTGGCTATATTTTCTCCTGTGTGCTCCTCAGGGAAGTACGTTGTCGTCAAACAACGGCTTTTCAGGTGAAACTCATCGTCAATAAAATGCAATGTAAGGCTAATGTATGGCTCAGTGGTCCTGCTTGACCATAAATCAGACGTTGTTGCAAAATATCCAATGCTTCGGAGTTCTGCCTCCAACTTCCCCCTACATTCCGCATACATTTGTGGGACCGCCACTTGACTGAAGTAGGTTCTGGATGGAACCACATATCGTCTGTCTAGTGTATGAACGAGATTTTGAAAGCCTTCCCCTGAGACTGTATTCAGGGGAATCATTTCTTTTGCGATATAACGTGTTATAGCCGTCGTGATTTCAATGTGCCTTCTTGAGGACTTTTCATATGGCGTAACAGAAGCGAATGCAGTTTTAATGCTTGGTTGCTTACTTTGTCCATGGCTAGTCGTGGCTTCGTCTTCATCCACACTTTTTGTGCATGCATCATATTGCTGTCGGTGGTGATTTTTAAGATGCTGGTATAGATTGGTAGTGTTTCCTCTGGATCTGGCCACGGCACGTCGACATATTTTACATTTAGCACTCTTTTGCTCCACGTCGTTCTTCGCGAATCCAAAATAAGTCCAAACAGCTGAAGTACCACCCTTCTTGTTAACCAAGTGCTCCCCCGCTTCCTCTCCCGTCACCGAAGAAGTGCCTTCGGCCATTTCTGCGCAGTTACAAGCTTTTTCTATTGGCACAATTCGAGGTACACGTTGTGTGTTAGCTGCTTTGCTGCTGTCAGAAAGCTGGTGCACTGCATACAACCTTGTAACTTTCCATTGCCATTTCTAATTGGCCAGCAAGCCAGGAACGCGAGATTCGACCATTTTGATTGGCTAATAGGTTTGTCACTCAAATGTCAGAGGCGGGGGAAAAAACCTCAGACTCCTGAGGTTAGGTTATTGCGGGAGTTAAAACCTCAATATCGATGCGATAAAGGTTAATCGTGCAGCCCTAACGTAGAGAATGGCGGACTGTGTTCAGGTCACTGAGGGCGGGGTCTATCAGCATTAGTGGGCGGGGCCTAGGCATTTTGTAACGTCACAAAAAGTAGCATCTGCATATGGCCTTTTCTGAGGCACAGATTATGATTTATGGAGATTCAAAAAAGAGGAGTGGGTGGATTTTTACCATTATAGGGTGGTTGTGTACCTAGGGGTACCAGGCTCCACCCACAAAAATAATGTGGGAAACACATTAGGCTATATGATGATCAACAAAAAATACAAATTTAATTACCTTATTATTAAAATGCATTATTAGGATTTTACCACCTCCGCCTCATTTTGAGCCTGGAAAAACCTTGATGAAGCTCAAGGAAGACCAACAACGATGGTCTGAACATGCAGAGGCTACATTGCAGGACTAGATAGTTGGTGATGTCAACAGACTCCACTGTCGGCTAATCCTGAAATTCTCCCGAAAACTCACTCATCTTCACGAGGAACGGGTCACGTCCAACATATCTGTT